>CM053587.1:255548080-255566812 GCA_028646515.1 Pseudochirops corinnae | reverse complement strand
TCCTCTTCTCTTAGGGTAAATCAAAACTTCTTCATATCTATCCTTCTGAAACATTCTTGCTCATGTCTTTCCATAAATATAACATATATAATGAGAAGTCAAATAGGTCACCAAACAAGTTGAACCCTGAACTCTAACTGTAGTTTTTGAGCTTAAGATCTACCTAACTATGTCTAGGGGCAGCTAGGTGGCATAGTGGATATAGCACTGGGATTGGAATCAGGAATACTCATCTTCTTGAGTTCATATATGGCCTCAGACACTTATTAGCTTTGTGACTCGTCACTTAACCATGTTTGCTTCAGTTTCCTTATCTATAAAATGTGCTGGAGAAGAAAATGGCAAACCACTCTAATTTCTTTGCCAAGAAAACTCCAATGAAGTCATAAAAGATTCAACCATGACTGAAAACTGTTTCTAAAAATGAATTACTACGGTTTGAGCAAAGATGGACAATACTGTTACAAAATGTTTCCACATCATGAGAAAGTCTGAATTAGCTATTCTTGTTATCCAGATTTCCCATTATACATTAAACTTGGCAATGTTCCTCACAAAGTTAGTGAGCCTTACTCAGAAGTGGTTCAAAGCTTCAAAAAGTTATTTACCACAGAGAGCTAACAATTAAATGTGATAACTATTGTGGGTATTCTAATTCCTATTTGACGTATCAGTAAAATGAGTTTTCAGAGAGGTTAAATGACTTGTCAAAGTCATAAATTTATTAAATGGGGCTATATGTAGAAGGAGAGGCACCAGGAAAGGTTTTGTTTGGAAAGTGGGACTTGGGATATCTAGAATAAAACCATGAATTTTGTGCGTTGAAAATGGTTGCATTCCAGCCAGCAAAATGGCATAGCTTTAGTAAATGGAGCATCATAGCATTGTCAAGATATTAAGAGATACTTTGTTTTCCAGGGCTAAGGCCCAGCAAACAGGCTGTTCCCTGAACTTGGCATAAAAACCATCCTTTGGGCTCACCCTCTGCATGATCTCACCCTCTGGCAAAATCATATAATTATTGTATTGCTTTGACCAGCTCCAGGGGCTCTCTGAGCTCACACAAGCACCTGCTGTATCCACGTTCTAGTCAAGAAACCCAGAAATGAATCAAACTTATCACATTGTTGCTATTACCCTTCATTGTCAGGAATGTAAGTAATGAGATTTGACCACACTAAAGCAGGTACTCTCCCCCCCTCAACTAGTTTTGGGGCCCTAGCAAGTGTGTTGTTGCCTGTTTCCCTCACTTTGAAATTAGAGTTCTGTTTGATTCCTGACTTGCCTGTCTCTAGCCTATTTTGTTTTTCTCTGATAACACACAGGATAGAGATCAGTTTCATCTGGCTGACAGCATGAAAAAGAAAAGTAGATCATTCTGTCTGGGACATCATTGTATGGTTGTAATAATAAATTAGAGATATTGTGTACATAAATATTGAAGTCATCAAAAGACTCCGAGAGGAGATTGCATTGGAAAATCAGGAGTTTTATGTCCCTGGTAGAGAATACGGTTCAGAAAGAAGAAGATAGTTGGTAACTGGATCAGGTATGAGAAACAAATTAATTGGGGTTCCTCAAAGCTGTTTTCAGAGAGTGATTGTGGCAAGGTAAAATTTTTGATGACATTATGGAAACATAATGAGATGAAACAACCCATTATGACTTTTCTTCTTCAATAATTTCCTAACCATGTACCTTCAGATATAACTAGAATTAGAGAGTCTCAAATGTGTTTGAATATTGCTTTTTAAAAAAAAAACACAGAAAATGAAATCTTTTCTCTACAGCTGGAAAGCATACAATCTCTTTCCTCAGAGAAAAAGAACAACTGAAAATTGCTGAATTCTAGTGCAGTACTTGGAAGATGAGAGCAATTGACAAGAGCTGAGTTTAGAGTTTTAGAAATGAATTTTCCCCAATCCTCTTCTTTTAGTACCCCACCAAATCTGAGAAAAATAGGTAAAACCATGGAATAGTGAATTTGTATAAATTGGGCTAAAAGGTTCATTTTTTAAAACAGTTAATTCTCTTTTATCTTCTCAAAGTAGCTAAATATAATTTGAGTTGATGTCTTTTTGTTTTGAATGGGGCTATTATTGCTAAAAGCATTTATCATTGTATTGTTTGTATGAAGTGTTAAGTAGTATTTAATACCCAGAGTAAAGAGTAAAACTCCATTTGTGATGGGTTTGGTATCAAGATGGACTGGGTTTTGTTGTCTGATTAAAGGATGTGGTAGTGAGGAGATGCATAATGAGTCCTGCATTTAGGATAATTAATTTAATAGTTAAGTAGAAGATGATTTGGAACAAGTGTCTTATCATTCAGAGTCCATATTTAATCCTAGAGAAAATAGAGAAACACTGAATCATTGAATGGTGAGGTAGCATAATGAGTCCTGCATTTAGGATAATCAATTTAATAGTTAAGTAGAAGATGATTTGGAACAAGTGTCTTATCATTGGACTCTGAATGACTTTGAAGAGAGTGAGGCTGATGATTTTGCACAGCCCTTTGTTATTGTTGTTTATCTTGAAGGGGACCAAAGAATTCAGGAGGGTGATGTCTTGATTTGCCACTGGATTGGACTTAAGTGACTAAGGAATTAAACTCTACACAGGTAAGATACAACTAGGGCAATTTTTCTAAATATTTATAGTAAATGACACAAATACACAAACAAATGTGGAATCTCATTGATCAGTCAATATTCTTTAAGGCGTAGATTTCAGCCTATCTACAACCAGGTTTCCAACACTTTGTGATTCAATTGTCCTGAGAACTATATACTCTGTCAGACTCTGGATTTCAAGGGACTTAACTAGGTTTTGTTTGTTGTTAGAGATTTAAAGTACTTATACAAGCAAGCCTTAAGTCAGGGAAACCAGAAAGTAGGTTATCTAAATTTGTTAAAATCTGCTTTTTGGTGAATCCTAGAAGGGGGAATTAGTTCTTTGGATCAGCTTAACTTTATTATCAAGAGAACATTGTTATTATTGATTTGAGGTCACCTTCATTGACCTTGATTCATTGACATAAATGTGAAAGTATATTGTTATTGAGTATTTATACTTATGAAATTAAAAAAACACTTTAGAAATTAAAATCAGATTTAGAGTCAGAGTGCCACTTCTCTAAAACATCATGTACTCTATCCTGTGATTTTGGGGATTATTATTGGCCGTCCTCTATGCTTAGAATTCTCTCCCTCCTTATCTCTGCCTCTTGGCTTCTTTGAAGTCCCAACTAAAATTCCACCTTGTATAAAATGCCTTTCCTAATTTTCCTTAATGTGACTTCCTTCCCTTTGTTGATTACTTAAAATTTATCTTGTTTGTGTGTGTGTGTTTCTTCATATGTATGCACGTATCTATCTGTTTTACAGAGATGTTTGCATGTTGTTTCCACCTTTATGGTATTTCCTTGAGAGAAGGTAATTTTTTTCTATCCTCAACTCTTCTGATAAAGACTGGCACATAGCAAACACATAAATTCTTGCTGACTGACCTATTGTCCTAGCATTCCTGTCATATCCATCTAATCATATTGCCTTTAGACAAAACAGGTATGTTTCATCTAAACATTCTTTCTTCTATAGCTCCTGTCACAGTAGATGGAGACAGGGGCAATTCTGCTTAGCAATTGTTAGGGTGAAAGTATTGTAGAATGCTTTCACTTCAACATCAATTTTCTCCAGTGAAGAGCTCAGGTGTAAAAAACACCATTCTCAGGCAAGTGCATGTAAAATTATTTTGGGGACATTGAAAGTGGCAACCCTGGCTACAACCCAAAGAAGTAAGTCCTAATGGACACTTTAAATTGTGCAGAGGAGACAATGTGCACAATTGAAATTAAATGAATCTCTTACTTCCGCTAATGCAATGGGTAGTACTTTACTACTATATAATGTCAGGCTATGGACCTAATAATATATGACAGAAAGAATTTTATTACCAGGGTGGTTAGAAAGTGTTAGAAGACATTCTCTATAGTTACTCCTTAGGGTAAAAAAAAATCCTGGCAAAGAGATCAAATATAAGTAATACTTATGAATTATTTTAATGGCATAATAAAAAGTGAAGGATATCTTAAGAGCATCATGGAAGACATTAAGCAAATACACACACACACACACACACACACACACAATTTAGAACTTGAAAGCAAATGTTTAAGTCCCAGCTCTGCTTCTTACTAAGATATGAGAAGTCTGGCAAATAATTTTGCTTCTTTAACTTTGAATAACTTTTTTTTACTATTATAAATACCCAAATTAACTATAAAGGACATATAAAGAACAAATGTTATCTGTATCCAGAGAAAGAATTAATAAATAATAGCAAGTACAGAATAAGTTTACATATATGTATACCTATTTGTGCTTAATGGTAGTCATTTCCATGGCAGGGGGAGGGAAGAAAAAAAGAAATTTAAATGATAATTTTGTTGTATATTTGAAAGGAATAGCAAGCTGTAGATTTGCAGTTTCATGGGCAATCATCTTTTTTATTATATTATGGAAATGCTTGTTTTATTCAAAAATTAAAAAAATAATACCCAAATATAACCTCCTTAATTACATGTACACTCACATACATTTCAATAAAATTAAATGTTCTATAATGAACAAAATTATTTTGATAGCGTTTTATAGTTGTGAGTTGAAGAATACAGAATCTCAGAAGAAGCAGAATTTAAGGCCATCTAAAGGGCAATGAGCATTGGTGAAAATAAGGTAGAGATAGATACAGGTCACAAAGATAATAAGCAAAAGATTGTCTTATTCTAAATACAGTAAGTGTTCATGTGCATACAAATGCAGATATGCATGTGTACTCATTAGTGCCATCCACAATCTAAACTTTCTTGGCCCACAAAAAAGGCCATAGCACATGAGGGCCTTGGATCATTCCCCCCCACCCCCTTTATTACCGCCAGAGTGTTATAAACATATTCTTTTCTCTGTGTCAGGATCTGGGTCTTCCTATTTCTCCAGGGACCTTTGAAGGTGGGAAGGTGGGAAGAGTTTCAAGTATACAAAGTTATATAATGATAGAGTGTCTCTTTTTCCCCAATGCTTTTTGCTACTGGGAGCATAATATTAGAGAAACATTGTTTTCCATAAAGATATTCCTGAAGGTTATACTGTGAGATGGAATTTATACCATGAACATAACTTTTCAAAAGTGATCAGACAACCATGATCATTCAAATTAATGCCAGAGGGAATGTTATAATCCCTTGTGTTGTTTTATTTCTGTTTCCACTCAGTTAACCAGTGCTTGCATATTTCCTTTAGATCCTCAAAGTCCACTAGAATCACTTAGAAATTAATTCAAATATTATTGAAATATGTAATCTCTACCAATGTATTCATCTAGAAACTCTTTTCTACTGTTATTCTGAACTCTAACTACCTCTGAGTCATTTGACTTGGCTCCATGTCAGATACATCCAGAAGCAGATTTGCGAAGTCCAACAGATTGCTAATAAATCAGAGCAGAAAATAAACATGGTTTGGCATCATCAAAATCAATGTATTTCTTAACCACTCCTGCCAGGGGTGTCTAGGGTTGAAATGGCTTTGGGTGTGAAGCCTGTTTCAAATAGAGTTTTGCCAGGTAGATGAAAGACAGAGCAAGGCATAGGATGAAGAACATTATACTTACACAGGAGATTTTTGAGTCCTACTTCTGACTTTGTAGTTATGTGACCATTTTAACTACTTTCTCATCTCAAAAGCAACATTCTCTTGTGCTTCTTATTTTATTAGCTTTGGTGTCAGATTTATACCCCTACTCTCAAGTAAAAAAAATTGTTGCTTATTTATATGGCATGTTTGCTTATGGAATCATCTATTGGAAAGAGGATATCATGAGTATCAGAACTCAAATGAAATTTCCAGTTATGAGTTTTTCTATTATTATTTTTTATCAGATCCTTCTGATTCCCTAGTAATTCCCAGCTCAATTTCTTTTTGTGATCAGAAGCTCTGAAGCATTTTGGCATTAGTTGTTGCAATCTGGTAGCTAATAGATGATTTGATGAACTAATAATTCATAGTTTTATTCTTTCTATGAAAAATATTTTCCCCATAAATTAAATTTATTCACTTTCTATTCTATTAATTTCAAGCCTTAATTATAACCTACACTCTCATGCCTTTTACCTATCTCTTGTATTATTGCTTCATTTTGGAGAGTTATCAGTTGCTCACTTAATACATTTTCTCTCTTTTATAGTACTGGACCTCAGTGATACTAATTATATATTTTCCTTTAAGTATTGCTTTATTTGCATCCCATAGATTTTTTCATATATAGAATCATTATTATCAGCCTTTTAAATGTTACCATTTTATTTCCTCCCCATCTAAATAACCATTGAGTGGATTTTTTTTTTAATTTCCATCTTGTTATATCTTTACTCACAGTAATACTAAATACCCATTTATTATGTTATGGCTTAAAAGTACTGCACATAATAATGTTTGCTTATTGTGGATTTATGTAGGACTTCATAAAGACCTCACAAGATATTAATTTTTAGAAGTGCATATATATATGTATGTAAACACACATATATGCACACATAAATACATATGCACAAACATGCATATACATGTTTTAACGTGTATGCCATGCTTCTCATATATTGTTCTCCCTATATGCTATTTATGACATATTAAATACAAAGTTTCTCTCTGAAATTGTTTCACTTTAAAACTTTTAAAAATTATTATATTCTGACAATGAAATTTTGCAGCACAAGATATATCAGTAAGTCTGAAGAAAATAAGCATTTATTAAATACTTTTTATATGCTAGACATTATATTAAGTGCTGAGGATACAAAGAAAGGCAAACACATTCCCACACACATGCTTCTCCTAAGGATCTACTATGTATTATGGAAAACCTACATAAATTCCCAAAAGGATATAAATATATACATATATACTTACATATGTATGCATATGTGTATATGTCTATTTGTCTATGTGCATATGATATGCACCTATATAGGTATGACCATAAAACTATGTATATGGAAGTATAAATTCAGGTATATAGATAGGCTCACATGTATACACACATATGTATGTGTGTATACATGCATGCACATACTAATTTATTATACCTTGAAAATTCACTAAAACTTTTAGGATACCAGATAAATGGATGAGACAGAGACAGATAGGTAGGTAGATAGATAGATAGATAGATAGATAGATAGATAGAGATAGAGATATAGACAGACAGATATTGTGTGTGAGGGTATGTGCAAATAAAATATGTAGTCTTTCTTTTATTGATAGTAAATTTTCATTTAAAAATATGTGGTAGAATGTTTAGTGTATATAAATTAAAAAATTATTTCCATTGTTACTTGTTTTCTCCTTTCATTATTATTCAGTATTTTGGTTCTTGAAGTTTTCTAATTTGAATGCTTTTATATTAGTTGATATAATTTCCACTCTTGTTTTTGATTTTTGATTTTTTTTTTTACTTGTGGTTCCATGCTGTGTTGTAGCCCGAACTTTTCAACTATTTAGCAATATCTTGTGGAGAAATAGGTATAGTTACTATTTGCTGATAGCATTAAAAATGAATAGGATCTCCTTGGAAAACTGTATAGCAACTTATATGGACTATATCTTATCCACAATAATAACTTTTAATGCTATGATTCCACAATAGTTAATATAAATGCTATCTCCTTAATTTTTATTACAACAACATTTTACAATTTAAAACCCTAGAAAGCATATTTCATGAAAATAATGTATTAGAATAGTATAACACAAATAAGATGAGCATGAGAAATATAAAGAAAAACGAAATGAATTTTAAAAATAAATGTCAATCAAAACAAGTGTATAATGAATAATAATTACAATCATGGAGAAGGAAAATGAGTGGAAATTAAGAAAAACAAAAGAAGCATAGAGAGACACAGTAGCAATTTAAAAAGTTTTTGTAACATTTCATACATGAAATTAAATTATATACATGATAAAATGTAAGCAGTTACTAACTAAAAAAATTAATGAATTTTGACAGTTTGGGCTGAATTAAAAGCTATCTTTTCCAATCAAAATTGTGATTTCCTTGTATGTCGTCTACTATTGAGTATTATTTCTTTTCCTTTGATTCCCTTTCACTATATGATTTTTAAAAATCTGCATACATTGATTAAATTTATCAAATAATACACTCAGCAATTGGGCTTGGATGCTTGGGGGAAGGATGTGTTTCCAGTTTCTGAAGGACTTTCCTTTCCTTTTCACTGCAAAACTGGTGTAGATATCTTCTGATAACTTCCTGTAGGTAATTATGAATATTTATACTGTGTGGTGATAAGTGGCCTTTTAATTGACTGCCAAGTATAATTCCGTGGATACAGTAATTCACAGCATCCCTAAGGCCTCCTCTTTATGATGTCTTTGGTAGCTTGAGGGGAGGGAATGCTTTTTACCCAACCAAAAAGTTGTGAACTCCTATTCCAAGCAAGTGTATGTGTGGTATGGGACCATGAGAGCTCAAGAGCAGCAGAGAAGTGCATACCAGGGCAGTTACAGTGACAACAGCAGGAAGGGGAGCAGAGAGAGAGAGAGACAGAGAGAGAGAGAGAGAGAGAGAGAGAGAGAGAGAGAGAGAGAGAGAGAGAGAGACAGAGACAGAGAGAGAGACAGAGAGAGAGAGAGAGACAGAGAGAGAGACAGAGAGACAGAGAGACAGAGAGAGACAGAGACAGAGAGACAGAGAGACAGAGAGAGAGACAGAGACAGAGAGAGACAGACACAGAGAGAGACAGAGAGACAGAGAGGGACAGAGAGAGAGAAGAAGGAGGAGGAGGAAAAGGAGGAGGAAGAGGGGGAGATAAGACTGAGAGACAGAGAAAGAGACAGAGACAGAGACAGAGAAAGAGGCAGAGACAGAGACAGAGAAAGAACTAAAAAGGAAAGCCCAACTTACTTCCATATCAGGCTGGCAAATGATTATCTTTGGTCAATGATTCTTACTTGTTTAACTTGCCTTTTTCTCTTTGGGAATAAAACTACCTTTCTGATTCATGTTTACACTCTGGGTCCCCTTTCTTCCTTTGTCCCCACCTCCTTACAAGAGTAGGATGGATCTCTTAGACTAAGAGAAAAAAAAATACAATTTTCCCACAGGAATCCAAGGTAGAAGTGGAACTGAAACTCTGGGTGCCTACTTCCTCAATGAAAGAAACAATCTCATATCCATGAAACAAAGGCAAATTGTAAGGACAGACAAAAGACAAAGGTTGTTGAAGTCACAAGTATCTATGACCTCAGCTGAACAGTGCTTGGACAGAGGATGTGTTAGTTGTAATAAGGATTAGATTAACCCATTTAATGCCAGAGTGTACAGACTAGAAACAGCGGGGAAAGGTTTTAGATGGAGATTTAAGTTTAGTGTGAAGAAATAACAGAAATTATAACAACTTCCTACTGATCAGAGCTCTCCCAAACTAGAATCAGCTGTGATAGTGAACATTTTCAAGCACCTACTATGTACCAAACACTGTGCTAAGTGCTACAGACGTTTGTGTCCTACTCTTATTGACCCCATTTTGGATTTTCTTTGCAAAGATACTGGAGAGGTTTGCTATTTTCTTCTCCAACTCATTTTACAGATAGGAAATAAGCAAACTGAGTTAAATGATTCGCCTGGGCTCTCACAGTTAATAAGTGACTAAGGCTGGATTTGAACTCAGATCTTCCTGACTCCAGGATCAGCCTCTATCTGTCTAGTTAGAGATCCACAGAAAGACAAAATATACTCCCTTTCTTTGAGGAGCTCACAATCCAATGACTGAGCCAAGATACAAAAATGTATTACAAAAAGACTACATAAAAGAAATATAGAAAATAATCAACAGAAGGAAGTTAGTAGGATTAATAGTATTGGGAAAAGTTTTCATGTAAAAGAAGAGATTTTAACTGGGACTTGAAAGAAGCTAGTAGGAAGAGATGAGAAGGGAGAGTATTCCATGTATGAGGAACAGTCAATGAAAATACCTACTGTTGGTAGATGGAATGTTTTCTTAAAGGAACAGCAAAGAGATCAGTAGTACAAGATCAAAGAACACATGATGAGATGTAAAGTGTAAGAAAACTAGAAAGTTATGATGGGGTTGGGGAGGTAAGTTATAAAGAGTTTTGGAATGCCAAGCAGAGGATTTCATATTTGATCCTTGACGTGACTGAGTTATTGGATAATGGGTCCCTCTTCACAAATATTCAAGTATATTCTAAATAATCAAGAATATTGAAAAGGGAATTTCTATTTAAGACATGTTGGAAAGATGATATCTGAGAATATATCTATATCTATACATACACACACATATATATGTAGGCACAGATATATGTATATACGCACATAAATGCATATATCATACACACATATATACATATACATATGTAATTTCATTACTATTTCTAATTATCTATGTCTATTTCTTAGGTACTTAGCACAACACTTACTTTAAATATTAATGACTCTAACCTCATGGGCACTCCAGTTAATGTACATGTCTACCTTTCTGTGCCTTAATAGATGATTCAGGAAACAGACATTCACATAAGAATACTTCACTGTTAATATCTGTAAACTTTAAGAGACTTTAAAGACGACTGACATGTATTCCAATCACAGGCCCACTTTCAAATTTTTCTAGCATTGTAGGAAGTATCACAAATTTCCAAGTGGAAAGTATATATATATATATATATATATATATATATATATATATATGTATATGTATGTGTGTGTGTGTGTGTGAATTCGGCACATATACACACACATATACATATAGACACATATAGTTATATATACGCATGTACATGCATATGCATGTATATATGCATACATGTATATGTAAATACACACATAGGCATTTAAATGAAGAATAATAGTTTGGCTTAATAAATGATTCTTCCCTCTGACACATTCCAGGCTATATGATCTTAGACAAGTCATTAAACCTCCCAGGGCTCTAGAATGCATTCTACCATTGATAATTAAACTAATGGTACTAATTTATTTTGATATAGGGAATTTCCTCACATGGAAGTTTCTTATAGTAATGAAGTCATAAATCTATTTCCTATTCCTGTATAAATGGAGATTTATTAAAGGATATACAGATATACACAGTATGTAAACTTTATTCATGTTCAGATATTTGGGGTTTTATGAGTCTTCTTTGACCTACCAAGAGTTTACTGTGAATTCTGCCAGATTGGTTCTACTTGGGTAGATCAGTGATTTCATGGTTGTCATTTTCCTTTCACTGATGCAGATTACAATCCTCTCATTTTATCTCGGTTACCCTGAGAAAAAGTGATGGCGGTGGTTCACCCTTGAGAACTCACTCTAGGAATATGGAGCCAAGATAGCAGAATATAGGCAGTAATTAAACTTAAAACTGTCAACATTTCCACCCAAAGAACTTTAAATAATGCCTCATATTGAAATCTGGAGTGGCAGAGTCAATGTAAAGTCAAAGTTGGTTTGTTTTTGTTTTTTTCCCTTCCCAAGATTACTAGCAGAAGAGGTCAGTCACATAGTATTGGGGGAGGTGGGTAGTATTTCCTGGAGGTCAGCACAGGTGGAGGCAATACACGCAGCAGGTCTTGGAGGTCATTGCAAAGCTTTAATAGCAGCTTTGGTAATTCGAATCCCAGAGATTGTAAGGGGGTTGGACAATTGATCAGAAAGGGATCATTTGGGACTTTTTGTTGGCACTGGGTGCAGGACTGTGTTGTACTACCTATATGTAGTTCAGGTTTCAGTTTCAGAGCGAAGGGTAACAGTAGCACACAGGATGGAGAAAAGTATTTTTGGTGCCTCACAAGGAAGCAGGGCCCATGTCCACAGCTCCACTTCCAAGAAGAACTCTAACACGTGTGGCTACAGGGGAGAGGGAGCCAGGGTTGCACTTGTAGGGCAGAGAACAGGACCTGTGGTCACTCACAAAGGTATAGGCCAGGAGGGCAATGATGACACCTCTCCTGAAAACATACCAGTTTGGGAAAAGTGAAAACTAATATATCCCCCAGAACTAGCTCTCAAAATAGTAGCAGAAAAACTTGAAACTTGATAGCACCCCCTGGGCCTTGTAAGAAGACCCCAACCTAAACATAAAGTTGAAAATCAAGAAATAGGTTGGAAAATGAGCCCAAAAATATGGAACTTGACCATAAAAAAGCTACTATGGTCACACAGATCAAGACTCAAATTCAGAAGATATTAATGTCAAAACAGCTATAAGCAAAGACTAAAAGAAAAAAAATGCATGAAATACCACTTCTAGAGCTACATCCCAAAGAGATCATAAAAATGGAAAGAGGCTGAAAAAGAATTTCTGGAAAATCACAAAAGGAATTTTTTTTTTTTGGAAAGTTATTCTTTAATTTTTTTTTTCACTTTATTTATTTATTTGTTTTCAGTTTTCAACATTCATTTCCAAATGGTTTACATTTTAAAGGTCAACTGCACCCTGATATGGGCTCTACACATAAATTCCTATTAAACACATTTTCATATTAATCATGTTGCATAGAAGAATTGTAATAAATGGGAGAAACCATGGAAAAGAAAAGAAAATTTAAAAAAGAGAGAAAACAATTTTGCTTCACTCTGAATTCCAACTCCATAGTTCTTTTGCTGGATGTAGATGGAATTTTCCATCATGAGCCCCTTGGAAATGTTTTAGGTCCTTCCATTGCTGAGAAGGGCTAAATCTATCAAATTCAGTCCTTACACATTGTGGCTGTTACTGTGTATAATGATCACCCAATTCTGCTCACTTCACTAAGCATAAGTTACTGTAAATCTTTCCAGGTTTTTCTGAAGTGGGCCTGTTCATCATTTCTTATAGCTCAATAGTTACATTATAGCTTATAGCTCAATTCCGTTACATCCACATACCACAACTTGTTCAGCCATTCCCCAAGTGTTGTACATCCCCTAGATTTCCAGTTCTTGGCCCCCACAAAAATAGCTTTTATACCTTTTTTTTTACATATGAGTTCTTTTTCCATTTTTATGATCTCTTTGAGATTTAGCTCTAGAAGATATATTACGTGGTCAAAGAGTATGCACATTTTTATAGTGCTTTGGATATAGTACCAAATTGCTCTTCAGAAAGTTTGAATCAGCTCACAACTCTACCAACAAGAAATTAATGTTCCAACTTTCCCACCTCTTCTCCAACGTTTATCATTTTCTTGTTTTGTAATGTTAGCTAATCTGATAGGAATGATATGCTACCTCAGAGTTGTTTTGATTTGTATCTCTCTGCTCAACAGTGACTTAGAAAATTTTTATATGACTGTTGAGACCTTTAATTTCTTCCTCTGAAAACTGCCTCTTCATATCATTTGACTATTAATCAAGTGGGGACTGACTTGTAGTCCTGTAAATTTGACTCAGTTCTTGTTATGGGATCTGAGGATCTTCCCTGCCCCAGGCCCTTTGATAGGCTTAAGTGGCTCTGAGAATCTGCCCTGATTTGAAAGTATACTCTGCCCCCTAATAGGCTGAATGTGGTCACATGGAGCCTATGGTGGGAGGCTTGTTTTTCAGACCCATGTCTTATTACTGTCTGATTGGGCAGTGAGTCAAGAGGGCTGTGACATTCTCTGACCCAGGAGAAGGCTATATATACCCTGATGTGACTTTTTGCTTTGGGGCTCAATTTGAGAAGAGTTGTATGATTTAGCTAGATGAGACTCTGAGAAGCCATTGAGCCCCCTGGCTTTGAAAAACCCAGATGTTGGTGCTCCCCTCTCTGGTAACTGAATAGGTATGGATATAATGGTCAGACAGTTGAAAGACTGTCTGCTAATCTGTTTCTTTGTTGGCTTGTAACTTCTGTTTGTATTCTGTTTGCATTCTCTGAAGTTCAGGGTGCTGACTTTTTCCCCTGAACTAGGTAAATGATATGTTTGATTAAAGTAAGATTGTTAACCCATTTTGAGTTGCTTTCCTTTAGAAAAGTAGATCTAAGAACCTGTGCTAGCAGCCACCCTGGGTATTCTAGGGTGCTTGCTGATATAGTTCTCCATATATTTTAGAAATGAGGCCTTTATCAGAGACACTGGTTGCAAAACTTTTTTCCCAGTTTTCTACTTCCCTCCTAATATTGGGGCATTAACTTTGTGGAAAAAAATTTAAATTTAATGTAATCAAAATTAGGCTCCTTGCATTTCATAAGGTTCTCTATGTCTTGTTTGCTCATAAATTCCTCTGTTCCCCAGAAATCTGAAGATAAACTGTTGCTTCCTCCCATAATTTTTTGGTAGTATGAGACTTTATACCTATATCATGTAGCTCGAACTTTTTGAACTTTCATAAATTTTATATTTTTGAACTTTATTTGAACTTTACTCTAATACACAGTGTCAGATATTGGGTTCTGCCCAGTTTCTGCCATATTATTTTCTAGTTTTCTGAGTAGTTTTTGGCAAACAGTAAGTTCTTATCCCCAAAGTTGGGGTCTTTGGGTTTATCAAACAGTAGATTGCTATAACCCTTGACTACTGTGTCTTGTATATCTAACCCATTACACTTATCTACCCTTCTATTTCTTAGCCAGTACCATGTGGTTTTGATTATTGCTGGTTTATAATACAATTTAAGATCTAGTATGGCTAGGGCTCCTTCCCTAGCATTTCTTTTCATTAATTCCCTTTACGTTCTGAAACTTTTGGTCTTCCAGACAAATTTTGATATTATTATTTCTAGCTCTGTAAAATAATTTTTAGTAGTTTGATTAGTATGGCACTGAATAAATAAATTTAGGGAGAATTATCATTTTTATTATATTAGCTCAGCCTAGCCATGAGCACCTGATGTTTTCCAGTTATTTAGATGTGACTTTTTTTTGTGTGTGAGAATTGCTTTGTAATTATGTTCAGAAAGTCCCTGGGTTTGTTTTGGCAGGTAGAGTCCCAAATATTTATTTAATGTGTACAGGAACTTTGAATGGAAATTCTCTATCTCTTGCATTTGGTCTTTGTTAGTAATATACAGAAATGCAGATGATCTATGTGGTTTTATTTAATATCATGCAACTTTGCTAACGTTATTTGTTGTTTCAAGTAGTTTCTTTATTCTCTAGGATTCTCTAAGTATATCATCATATTGTCTTCAAGGAGAGATCACTGTTTTTCTTTGTCTATTCTAATTACTTCAATTTATTTTTCTTCTCTTATTGCTAAAGCTAACATTTCTGGTACCATATTGAATAACAGTGGTGATATTGGACGTTTTTGTTTCACCACCAATCTTACTGGAAATCGTCTAACTTATTGCCATTACATATAATTCTTGGTAACGGTTTTAGGTAGATGATATTTATCATTTCAAGGAAGTTTCCATTTATTCCTCTGCTCTCCAGTGTTTTTAATAGAAATGGGAGTTTAATACTGTCAAAAGCTTTTTTTGCATCTATTGAGATAATAATATGATTTCTGTTAGTTTTGTGGTTGATATGAATAACTATGCTGATAGCTTTCTCAATATTGACCAAGCCCTATTTTCCTGTTATAAATCCTACCTTCATCAAAATGTATTATTCTCATGATAAGTAACTGTAATCTTTTTGCTAATATTTTAATTAAAATTATTGCATCTTTATTCATTAGAGAAATTGGTCAATAATTTTCATTCTGCTTATACTCTTCCCAGTTTAGGCATCAATATCATATCTGTATCCTAAAAAGAATTTGGCAAGACTCCTTTGCAAAATTTCCATTACAGTTTATATAGTATTAGAATTAATTGTTCTTAAAATGTTTGAAAGAGTTCACTTGTAAACCCATCTGGTTCTAGAGATTTTTTTCCGAGGGAGTTCACCGATGGCTTGTCATTTTCTTTTTCTAAGATGATGTAATTTAAGTATTATACTTCTTCTTCTAGTAATCTGGGCAATTTAAGGTTTTTTTTGGTAAATATTCATCCATTTCCCTAAGATTACCAAATTATGGACATATGATTGGGCAAATAATTTCTACTTATTGATTTGATTCCTCCTCATTAGAGATAAATTTACCCTTTTTATTTTTGATACTGGTAACTTTGTTTTCTTCTTTCTTTTTTTAATCAAATTGACTAAAGTTAACTTTATTATTTTTTTCATAAAACCAGCTCTAAGTTTTGTTTATTATTTCAATAGTTTACTTAATTACACTTTTAGTAATCTCTTCTCAGGTTTTGAGTATTTCTAATTTATTTAATTAAGGATTTTCAATTTGTTCTTTTTCTAGCTTTTTTCATTTGCATGCCTAATTCATTGATCTCTTCTTTCTCTATTTAATTCATGTAATCATTCAGAGATATAAAACTTGACCCTAAGCACCACTTTTGCTGCAACTCATTATTGTCATTCTCTTGAATAAAGTTATTGATTGTTTCTATGATTTGTTATTTGTCTCACGCATTCTTTAGGATCAGATTATTTAGTTTCCTGGAATGCTGCTAGATCCTGGGTTATCCTAATTGTGTTTCCACAGTATTTAAATTGCTTCTTCCTGGCAGCTTGTAATATTTTCTCCATGATCTGGGGGCTCTAGAAACTGGTTATAACATTCCTAGGAGTTTTCTTCTTGTTATCTTTTTCAAGAGGTGATCAGTGAATTCTTTCAAGTTCTATTTTGCCCTCTGGTTCTAAAATATCAGGGCAATTTTCCTTGAGAATTTCTTGAAGGATGCTTTCTAAGTTCTTTTTTTGATCATGGCTTTCAGGTAGTACAATAATTTTAAATTGTCTCTCCTGGATCTGTTTTCCAGGTAAGTGGTTTTTTTCCAGGAGATATTTCACATTGCCTTCTATTTTTTCATTTGTTTCAATCTGTTTAATAGTATCTTGATTTCTCATAAAGTCATTTGATTCCATTTGTTCCACTTTAATTCTGAAGGAATTATTCTCTTCAGAAAGCTTTTGAGATTCTTTTTACATCTGGCAAATTTGACTTTTTAAGGCATTCTTTTCCTCATTGGCTTTTTGGGCCTCTTTTTGACATTTGAGTTAATCTATTTTTTAAGGTATTAATTTCTTCAGTCAGGTTGTTGACTCTCTTTTCATGATTTTCTTGCATGATTCTCATTTCTCTTCCCAATTTCTCCTCCACTTCTCTTATTTGTTTTTCAAAATCCTTCTTAAACTGCTCTATGGCTTACAGATAGTCTTCATGTTTCTTGGAAGCTTTTAGTGTGGGAGTTCTGAATGTGTTGTCTTCTCCCGTTCCATGCTTTGATCCTTTTTGTCTCCAAAGAAGGAATCTAGAGTTCAATTGTTGTTCTTACTTTGCTTCCTTGCCTCTCATGCTGTTGCCAGTCAATTACTTGATTTTTTAGCTCTGTGGAACTCTGCTTCCAGAGGGGAAAGCTCTGTCCCAAATTGCTAGAGTTTTCAGAGCTGCCAGAGCTTTGGGAGGCCACCACTTTTTTGCAGCCCCCACTAGGTTTGGCTCACTGAAAACACACCCCAGGACTACCACTCAAGACCATGATCAGGATCCAGGCTGCTCAATGCAAGAGTACTTATCCTCTGAATGATTGCTTGGCCCCTCTGCAGTCTGCAGGCCAGGAGCTCTGAAGCAGCCAAGTGGAGGCAGTGGCAGGGCTGCTGTTTTTTCCACTTCCTTGCCCTGTAGGCAGTTCAGCCAGATTGCTTTTCTCCCCCAAATTTAGCTGAGTTCCACTGACCTTTCACTTTATCCTTGTTTTCTATGGCTTGATAATTCCGGAAACTGCCACAGCTGCTGCTGATCCACTCTCATGAAGGCTCTAGCTGTGGTTTCGCCTGGCTGCCCCAGGTCAAAGCTGCAGGTTTCAGGCTGGGCTGCTTTTCGGCTCCCAGCATGCAGCAATGAGCCCTTTGTGCTGAGCTACCTTCAGTGGAAGATGTATTTTTCTGTATTTTTTTGAGTTTTGGAGCCCTAAAATTTGTTTAGAGTCCTATTTTATAGTTATTTGAGGTGGCTACATGGGAGCTGTGGAACCTTGCTGCTTCTATATCACCATCTTCAAACATTCATATTCATATGATGCGAGAAAATGTACATCTCTAAACACTGACATCAATAAAATAGGGAATGAGGAGGGAGCTAAGATGGCGAAGAGTAAGCAGTAATTTGAACAAGCTCCCCAAGAATTTCGTCCTTGGGAACTAAAAAGAAAATTTGAGTGGATTTAAGAGTGACAGAACCCATTGGGAGACAGAGAGTGACAGATTCCCAGCTCAGAGAAGTACCTAATCAGGTCGGGGCAGGGAGAACAGAGCACACAGGAGTGGCACCAGCACGGACCTGAGAGCAGAGTGTGGCAGACTTGGAAGCCCCACCCAGCAGACTCACCCAGCTGGAGGCTTCTGCAGCCCTCTCACTGCCCAGGTGAGGACCGACGGAACTGGGTATGAGGGAATGCAGGGTGCATAGCAGGGTCAGTGGTTTGTCCTGGGGCTAGCAACCCATGGCCTGGATTCTTGAAGCTACATGCCCAGACTTTCAGAACTTGGGATGGAGGAATGAAATCTAGGGGCTCTCATCCCCCTCCCTGACACACAAAAACATCAAGAGGTAAAAGCCCCACCTAGAGTACATTCTTGCATTAGTGGAAACAGCCCCAGGCTTGGAAATCACTGAGGAAGGGGGAAGGGAGATTGTAGTGTATGTACCTAAACCCAGGT
>CM053587.1:255520011-255547580 GCA_028646515.1 Pseudochirops corinnae | reverse complement strand
GAGCCAGGAACAGGGTGGGGGAGCCCAGCAGTTCTGATAAACGCGGAGCCAGGAACAGGGTGGGAGAGCCCAGCAGTTCTGATAAACGCAGAAGAGAGTCACGTCAGCACTGAAGTTGTCCTTGGACTGAGGTCTCTGGCCTCTAGCAACAAGAATTATCCATAATGAGCATAATCAAGAAGATAGTCTAATAAGGTCATGTGTGAAGCATGGATATCCAGGATCACCACTATTACTTAATATTGTACTAAGGAAGAGTAAGAAAAGAAGAAAAAAATGAAATAATTAAAATAGACAATGAGGAAACATAAATCTCACTCTTTGTAGATGATGCAATGATATACTTAGAGAAATCTAGAGAACCAACTGAAAATAACTAAAACAATTAACAAACCTAGGAACTACATGGAAGTAATTACAAAGCACTTTTTTTTTGTAAATAGTATTTTACATTTTCCAATTATATGTAAATATAGTATTCAACACTCATTTTAGTAATGAATGTTACACTGCTCAGGTGGCAAGCAATCTGATATAGGTTATACTTGTGCAATCATGGAACTATATTTCCACATTATTCATGTGAAAAAAGGAACAGAACAAAATGGGAAAGTAATAAAAAAAAAAGAAAAAAAGTGAAAATAATGTGTTTTGATTTGCATTCAGACTCCATGATTCTTTCTCTGAATGTGAAAAGCATTTTAGTCGTGAGTACTTGAAATTATCTTCTATTATTGTATTGCCACAAAGAGTTAATTAAATCACAACTGATCATCCCACAATGTTATGTTTACTGTGTACAATGTTTTCTGGGTTCTGATCACTTCACTCAGCACCAGTTCACATTACTGTTTTCTAGGTTTTTCTGAAATCCACCTGCTCATCATTTCTTTTAGCACAATCATATTTCATTACATTTATATACTACTACATGCTCAGTCATTCCCCAATTGGTGTGCATCCCCTCAATTTTGAATATTTTTGCCACCATGAGAAGACCTGCTATATTTTTCCAATTGTTTAGATCTCGCTTTATTCAAGTGAAGTGTTTTGTAAATATGTTCACATAATTCCTGGATTTGTCTTGTGTTATGGCAAGCAAAACAGGATCTTTTGCTGTTTTTCTGGATTAAGTTTTGACTAATCACGTGCCTTTGAGCCTCACCTTTGATTGAATCAAGTGTCTTTGATTAGAAACAGTATGCATTATGTTGCCTTTGATATGACTAAGGGAGTTTGAAGATCTCCCCTGCCCTTTAATAGGCCAAATGTAACCACATCTGAGGCCATGGTGGGAGGAGCTTGCAGAAAGAGTGGAACAGGAAGTAGCACATAAGAGCAAGTGCAGAGCTGGGAGCAGGTAGAACTGAGAGAGAGAATGTTTGTGAGGTTGACACTCTGTTGATCTGTGTTATTTTTTCAGACAGAAGTCCTTTCCGTTGTTCTGTGTTGATTTCTCAGACAGAAGCCCTCTCTGTTGATTTGTGTTAATTGCTCAAACAGAAGCCTTATCAGTTGTTCTGTACTGACTTCTCAAAAAGAAAGTGAATTGAAATTATAACACTTATAATATGTTTATTGTTGTAGTCCTTTTTTTCTTAGAAGCATAAACTGTAAACAGCTTGGAATTGAGCAGCCCCAGGAGCTAAGGTATGGAACAGGAGAAGAGGGCTGCCTACATGTGCATCCAGGCAAAAACTGGGATGGATCAGCCCATGGAGAAGGAGCTGTGGGGTTTGGAAGTCAGTCTGGAGTGAAGATGAAAGAAGACTTTACTTTGAATGCTCTGTATTATGAATATTGTGCTTTAGTTTCTTGAATGTCGTGCTTTAGTTTATTGCTGAGTAAATAGAGAGATCATCATACTATGTGATTAGACCCTTAAAATTATTCACAGCAGCAGTTCACAGGAAAGCTGTGATGATTGGCTTTCCATCTTGGCAAGTAGACTCCTGAATATTTTATATTGTATTCTGTTATTTTAAATGAACTTTCTCTTTCTGTCCCTTGGTGCTGAGCTTTTTGATAATAGAAATGCTGATGATTTATGTGGGTTTATTTTATATCCTGTGACTTTGTGAAAGTTGTTAATTATTTCAAGAAGGTTTTTAGTTGATTCTCTAGGGTTCTCTAATCATACAATCATATGATCTGTGAAGAGAGCATGTTTTGTCTCTTCATTGCTCATTCTAATTCTTTTAAGTTCTTTTTCTTCTCTAGCTGCTAAAGTTAAAATTTCTAGAACAATATTGAATAAAACTGGTTACAGTGGGCATCTTTCTTTCACCCCTGATCTTATTGGTAAGGCTTCTATCTTATCCCCATTATAGATAATGCTTACTGATGGTTTTAGATAGGTACTCTGTATCATTTTAAAGAGAGGCCCATTTATTCCTATGCTTTTGAGTGCTTTTTTTAAAAATGAGAATGGATGTTGTGTATTGTCAAAACTTTTTTTTTTGCATCTATTGAGATAGTCAGATGATTTCCAATTTTTTTGTTAATGTAGCCAATTACACTAATAGTTTTCCTAATATAGAACTAACCCTGCATTCCTAGTATACATCTCACGTGGTCTTAATACATTAACCTGATGATAAATTTCTGTAATCTCTTTGCTAATATTTTATTTAAAATTCCTGCATCAATAATCATTAGGGAATTTGGTCTATAACTTTCTTTCTCTTTTTTGCTTCTTCCTGATTTAAGTATCCACACCATATTTGTGTCTTTAAGAGAATTTGGTAGAACTCCTTCACCTATTTTCCAAATAGCTTATATAGTATTGGAATTAATTGATTTTTAAATATGTGGGGTAATTCAATTGTAATACCATCTTGCCCTGGATATTTGTTTTGCTATGGTGTTCATTGATGACTTGCTCAATTTCTTTTTATAAAATGTGTTTTTGACCACATTAAAACGCAAATTGTTACTGCTTGATCTCCTTCTCTACATACTTGTTAATATAGTTTTGAAATTAGAAACTAGTCCCTATAACACAAAGCCTT
Organism: Pseudochirops corinnae; assembly: GCA_028646515.1. Classification (NCBI taxonomy): domain Eukaryota; kingdom Metazoa; phylum Chordata; class Mammalia; order Diprotodontia; family Pseudocheiridae; genus Pseudochirops; species Pseudochirops corinnae. The sequence continues at coordinate 255,544,569 of CM053587.1, read as the reverse complement.
TAAAAAAATGTAAAAAAAAAAAGAAATAGAGAAAAAAAATAAAACGGGTTTTTGGAAGTATTTTATTTTCTTTCCTCTTAATCGAGGCAATTTACATGTTTTGAAATATCTATCACTTTTACCTAGATTTTCAGGTCTATTTACATACAGTTGGGCAAAATAGCTCCTAATTATTGTTTTACTTACCTATTTATTGATGATGAATTCACCCTTCATATTTGATACTTGCTATTTTATTTTTTCTTTCTTTTTAAATTACATTATTCAAAGATGTATCTATTTTTATTGTTTTTTATAATAAAACCAGCTTTTAGTTTTATTTATTAGTTCAAAATTTTCTTTCTTTCAATTTTTTAAAATTGCTTCTTTGAGTTTCACAATGTCTAATTTGCTCCTTAATTGGAGATTTTTAATTCATTCTTTTTCTATGTTTTTTGCTCTATAATTTTCATTGAAGTATTTAGAAATATATAATTTCTCATAATTACTGCTTCAGTGGCATTCCATAAATTTTGGTATGTTGTGTCATTATTTTAATTCTCTTGGATAAAACTATTAAATATTTCTGATTTGTTGTTTGACTCACTCATCTTTAGGATTAGATTATTTAGTTTCCATGTAATATTTTATGCCCTAATATATTGTCAATTTGAGTGTGGTGTCATAGATTACTGAGAAAAGTGTATATTCTTTTCTATGTCCATTCATTTTTTTTATTCTGGAGATCTATCATATTTTTGAAATTTAACTCATCTTCTTAATTTCTTTTTTTATGGTTAGATAGTTCTGAGGGGTAGCTGGGGTCCCCAGCTGGTATAGTTTTGTTGTTTCTTCCTGTAACTCATCTTCTCTAAAAATTTGTATGTTATACCACTTAGTGCATATATATTTTGTATTGATATCACTTCCTTGTCTATAGTAGAGGTAGTTTCCTTCTTTGTCTCTCTTAATGAGATTTATTTTTACTTTTCTTTTTTTCTGGGCTCATGATTGCTATGCCTACTTATTTTTTTAAACTTCAGCTGAAGCTTAATACATTTTCCTCAAGCATACTAGCATAACTTTGTGTAAGGATTCATGTTTTGCATGTTTCTCATGTGTTTCATGTAGACAAAATCTGGTAGGTCTGTTTTGTGATCGATTCTGCTATATGCTTCTACTTTTTTGGTAGAGTTTGTACCATTCACATTCACAGTTATGGTTATTAAATGTGTCTTTCTTTCCATCCTATTTCCCCCTTTTTATATACTTTTTTCTCTCCTTTCACTCTCCCTCTGTTCATCAATGTTTTTCTTTGATCACCACCTCCCGAATCTACCCTCCCTTTATTAGCTTTCCCTCCCTCCCCCCACCTTGTCTTTTCCCTTTCCCTTCCTGCTTCCCTATAGGAGAAGATAGTTTCCTTTAGTCAACTGAGAGTGTATGCTATTCCTTCTTTGAGCCAAATATGAGAGTAATATTTAACAATGCTCATTGCCTTTTTCCCCCCCCTACACTGTGATTGGTCTCTCGTGCTTCTTCATGTCTTATAATTTGTCCATTCTGCCTCCCCCTTTCCTCTTCTCCCAGTACAATCCTTTTTTCACTCTAACTTTATTTTTATCATCACATCAAATTCAACTTATACCCACACCATCCTTTTAAGTATACTCTTTCTTACTGTCCTAATAATGACACAATTCTTGAGAGTTGCAAGTATCATTTTTCCCATGTAGAGATGTAAAGAGTTTAACTTTATTGAATCTCATGTTTTTGTTTGTTTGTTTCTTTTCTATTTATCTTTTTATGCTTCTCTCACATCTTGTATTTGAAGATCAGATTTTCTGTTCAGCTCTGTTCTTTTCCTCAAGAAAATTTGAAATCCTCCTATTTCCTTAAATGTCCATCTTTCCCCCTTAAGGATTATACTAAAATTTTCTGGGTAGTTGATTCTTGGTTGTAATCCAAGCTCCTTTTTATTCCAGAATAGTATATTTTAAAGCATACAATCCTTTAACATAGAAGCTGCTGAATCTTGTCTTATCCTGTCTGTAACTCTATTATATTTGAGCTTTTTCTTTCTGAGTGCTTGCAGTATTTTCTCCTTGATCTGGTAGAGCTGGAATTTGGGTACTATATTCTTTGGAATTTTTATTTTGGGATCTCATTCAGGAGGTGATGAATGGTTTCTTTCAATTAATATTTTATGTTCTGGTTCAAGGATATCAGGGAAGATTTCCTTGATGATTTTTTGAAAGATACTGTCTAGGAACTTTGTTTTTTTGATGATGGCTTTCAGATAGTGCAATATTTCTTAAATTATATGTCCTGGTTCTATTTTCCATGTCAGTTGTTTTTCCACTGAGCTATTTTACTTTTTCTTCTATTTTTTTTATTCTTTTTATGCAGTCATCAGTTTCTACTTTCCCAAACTTAATTTTTAAGGATTTATTTTTTTTTTGTTAGCTTTTATACCTCCTTTTTTCATTTGGCCAGTTCTACACTTAAAGGAGCTGTTTTCTTCAGTGGGCTTTTTTCTATTTGACCAATTCTATTTTTTAAGGAGCTTTGTCCACCAATCAATTTTTGTGTTTTCTTTTCCAAACTGTTGACTCTTTTTTTGTCATTCTCTTGCTTCACTTGCATTGCTTTCCCTAATTTTTCATCTACCACTTTGAATTTTAAAATTCTTTTTGAGCTCTTCCAAGAGGGCTTTTTTTGGCTTGAGACCAAATCATACTGCTCTTTGAGGCTTTGTGTATAACCATTTTGATATTGCTGTCCTCTGAGTTTGTGTTTTTATCTTCTCTGTCACCATAGTAGCTTTTTAGGGTTGAGACTTTAAAATGCTTTTTTTTTTGCTTATTTTTAAATGTTTTGCTGTGTTCTTGGGTTTCAGTGGTCACTGTTCCAAGTTGCTTGCACTGGGAACCAGGTGTGTGTTTATTGGTTTTCTGTGCTGGGGTCTCTAAGGCTGGTGGCATGCCCAATGGGCCAAGATTGTCCAACTTAGTCATTGCAGTTGTGCCCTGGGTTCCAGGGCTGGCCATTTGCTTGCTGACTTGGACTTGAAAGCCTCAGAGCTCGCCTGGTGTGCCACTCACCTGCTGAGCCCAGACCTAGGACCCTGGTTGCCAATCTGTGCAATTGCTGAGAACTTTTTGTTGGATTACTTGGACAATGTCTACAGTGGACTCTACTCTCCTTTTACCCAAATGAGAAAGACCTTTCCTGAAGTCCTTCTAAGTTCTCAACCCAGGAAATCATTTCATCCCATAGTTTTGTGGATATTTATAGCAGCTCTTTTTGTTGTGGCAGAGAATTGGAAATTGAGGTGATGCCTGGCAATTGGGGAATGACTGAACAAGTTGTGATATATGAATGTAATGGAATACTATTGTGCTATAAGAAAGAATGAGTAGTCGGACTTCAGAAAAACTTGGATAGATCTACATGAACTGATCCTGAGTGAAATGAGCAGAACCAGGAGAACATTGTACACAGAAACAGCCACAATGTATGATGATGGACCTTGAGAGACTTTCCTCTTCTCATAAATGCAAGAATCTAAGACAACTCTAAGATTCATGATGGAAAATGCTATACGTATGCAGAAAAAGAAGTTTTAAGTCTGAATGCAGACAGAAACATATTATTTGCTCTTCCTTTCTTTTCTAGTTTTGTTTTGTTTCTTCTTTCCTGTGGTTCCTCCTTAGTTCTAATTCTTCTCTACATAATGCCTAATGTGAAACTGTTTGATATAAATGTATAAGTAGATCCCATATCATATTTCATGCTATCTTGGGGAGGAGGGAGGAGAAGATAGGGGGGAAAATTCAAAACTCAAAATGTTATAGAAGCTAATGTTGAAAACTAAAAAATAAATAAATTATATTTTGTAAAGAAAATCTTTACTTGAATGAACCTTCTGTGAAATGTGTCAGTTGGACTAGATAACTTCTAATTTCCCTTACAGGTTAAAATCCTATAATACCATGTGTTACTTCCTCTATGGCACCAGAAATATTGGAAGAGCCCTCTGTTATAATTATGTAAAACAAGTTTAGCTGCATGTTCATAACTTGACAAATACTGTGGTGAGAAAATAGTCAATCTTGGCAATAAAGATTTTTTTTTTAATGTAGAGACCCATACTTTTAATAGAGAATTTAATGAGAAATTATCCTCAAAGAAGTGTTTGTGGAAGCACTAAATTAACACCTTCCCCTTCTTTTCCCCTTCTCTTCCCCTATTCCTAGAATTCAACTAAATCCACCTTTTGTGCCTATTTATCTTCAGTCATCTGTTTCTTTTCCAATGTGATTATTTGCACTAGAAAGCTTGTGACTATTAAAAAAATAATTTCTAAGGCCTTCCAGTCATTTTTTTGGTAGATAATAGGTCATCATATTTTGAAGGTAATCTTTGTGTCAACTTATACAAGATTTGTGATTGTGTCTACTGAGGAATTCTCACCACAGATACAGGTGCATCCAAACTAGCTCAGAGAGTTTGAATCTTGAAAATGATCACATATTTAGTCATTGTGAAAGGCAGAATTTTGAACTGGGAACTTAACTGACTCTATGTCCAGCATTCATAGGTCATAGTAGCAACCAGGTCATTACAATTTTAAGTATTTAAAAAAATTAACATAGTTATTTGAAGAGGAGTCTGAGTAGTCCCAAGAGGATCAATAAATAGACCAAAAAGTAGAAATTATAACTTTTACAAGAAATTACATAAGTTAGAGCTCTCTCAAAATTTAGAGCTCCCTTAAGGATATTAGATTCTCTGTCAACTGTGATGTGAAGCACAGGCTGAATGACCATTTGCCTGTGATCTTGTAAAGGAGAATTCTGCCATTTGAAGGTGTGGAGCTCTTCTCAATCTAAGTGACTCTGACTGCCAATGATTCTCTTCCTGTATAGGTACAGTTAGAAAACAAAACTTTCTGCTTGATAGAAATTGAGGCTGAATCCTAGACTGATTTATCTTTCGACCTTTTCTAGTTAGTGGCAGAGAGATTGAGAGATAATTTTGAAAAAGTTCAAAGGATAAAAGCACTGTGAACTAGTTGTGGGGGGAAACTTGTGATAACCTCAGTGTAAAAGTTGTCATATGTTGCAATTTATTATGAAGAAAGGCACTGGAATCTATATTTCTCAATCAATGTTCGAGGCAGGGCAGATAAAATCCTTCCAAAATGACTGCTTCTTAGAGTGCCTGGGGAATCCATGATTCTATATTTAGTATAAAAAGCAATATATTCTTGAACACAATTATATTTTAAGAGAAACAAAGACCTTTCCTCAACCACATAAGAAATGTTTGTAAAACATTTTTTTCCAAGTTATAATGATGGAATTAAAATTACAAATAATCCATGGGAACTGACTTAAATAATCATTGTAAACACTACTTTGGTCAGCTTTCTTTGTGGTATAATAGACTGAGACCAGAACCAGGCTAAAGAAAATTAGATTCATAATGGCAGAGGTGGCAAGATATCTCCTGAGGGGGGAACATCTTTACACAAGGGATTATCAAGACAAGAAACTGGATGATGTTTTAAAAATGGCATAGAATAAAAGGAGGATGGGAACATAGATTTAGCAAAACAAAGCCAATATAAGAAATAAGAATAACAATAAAATGAAATGTTAAACTCTAGGCATAATGAGCTTTTCTCATCATTAGAGGTTATTACATTCTCATTTCTTTTATGATCATTTTTGTCATATTTGTCTTTGAAGAATATTCTACATATTTTGTGGAAGCAATATATGTGCAATTGCAGGAAATCCTCAGCTTTCAAATGCTAATTTGTTTTCAATAATGAACACCTAATTTTCTTTTTTTTTTTTCCCTTTTAGCAAAGACTGCTGGCAGTATGGGGTAAAATTTCAATGTGACCCAATATTTTGCTACGCATCTCATAAGCATTATTTATATTATATTCCTCTGAACTGTTTTAGGAACATCAGATGCTTAGAAATGAATTTTAATATTTTATTGACAGTGCTATATTATTTACATACCAATGATTTGTTAAATGCAGTTTAGAATAAAATATCCTGAAAACAGGGGAAATAAAATGCAATATTCTTAAATAATTGCACTCACTGGCAAAAAACAATATGCTGGTATGGAAATTTTCAAACCGTAAGTTTCAGACCTCACAGTGGTAAAGACAGAACATTCAAAGTGTCCCAAAATTCTTAGTGCAATTTGAAGCTTTAATAACTTTAATAGCTTAAAACTGTACTAAGGCTTTTGGGAAATTGCTTAGTGATCAATGGACCTGATACATTCATGACCACTAATAATACTATATGGAAATCAATTGATTAAATCAACCAAAAGCTGCTGTAGAGATAGATTTGTTATTTTTCCCTAAATTTATGTGATGTATTTTAATGTAAAAAAAGTTGAAATAATTGGCCATGATCAACATTGATGAAGAATGAGAAAAAGTCAGAAAGGGTAATAAGACTGGATAATACTTTATTTAGGTTGTAAGACTTTTGGTCTTTGAATCAAGATAATTAATTAATATTTAGCTTTTCTAACCAGGACTAGCGAAGTGCCCATAGTATTATCTGAATATTAAAGGACATCATTATCTTTACATAAACAGTGAAGGTGCAAAGATCTTTGGGTTGGAGGATAAGAAAAGAGGGTTAAATACCTTGCCTCTAATAGCATGATTTAACATTATGGAAAGTTCTACAAAAAGTGGAAAATAGCATTTTTAAAATAAATAATGCCTTATCAAAATGGACAAAATCAAAACAAAAAACAAAACACTTTGATTTGGTAGACTCATTGATTGATTCTTAGTAGTGTGATCATGTGTTGTGTAGTGGAAAGAGTGCCAATTCTAGAGTTAGGTTTTTCTTCAGATCATATCTTTGATATTACTTGTTATTAAATGCTTTGAAGCAACCAGGTGGAGTAGTGAAGAAATCCTGTCTCTGGCTGTGTAATTCTGGGCAAATCACTTAATCTCCATTTACCTAAGCTTTTTCATCTGTATAATGGTACAATAATAACACCTCTGAGGACTCAATGAAAGTGTTCAGAAGAACTGACATTTATGGTGTCAGATTTTGATGAGCCCTTTTTAGGGCTACTCATCCACCTTTAGTGGATTCACTCAGCTCTCACACATGGCTCCAAGAAATTATTATATGAGCAGCAGCTCCAACTCACCAATCAATCTTGGAGGATGGGTAAACCAGGTTCAGAGTAACTGATAGGACTCAAATCTGTTGGTGAGGTAGGGCAAGGTCTACCCCAAAGATGTGAATACTTTCCCTGGTGCTATTGTTACATGTTAATCCTGGGATAATGATTGTAATAATTATGACTTACCAATTATGAAAAACTCATTTGAGGGTCTTAAAGAAACACTGGATCAGGTTATTATTATATTTTCCTACATAACATGCTTTTACCCCCTACCATCTTCCAAATTGGACAAAAAACTCCTTTGAAACAGTGACTGTAAAATATTCTTTAGTACATTTGGAACCTAGCATAAGGGTCTAGCATAATACTTCATACATAATAGATATCCCAATAATATTTTGTGCAGTGAATGATCTTAATCAACTTTTGTAAAAGTGATTAACTCAGAGAAGGAAAGATGATATTTTGTCTACCTTCCAAAAACTCTATATGTCTTCCCATAATATTACTGTCATTGCTACCATTTGATTTCTACATATATTTTATGCCACTCTATGTGAGAGGGGGCACAGAGTGAGGTTCAGTTTCCTAAAATTTGAACTGATACCATAACAAAGCTTCTCTAAGTATAGAAAAGGAAATGGTCCATTCATTCATTCATCAGGCATAGTCAAAGAAGTTTTCAGGGTTTAGCTCTAGAGAGGATTTTAGAGATTACCCAGGCCAACCCCCTCATTATGCAGACCACTGGATGATAGATTTAGATCCTGGTTGGGAGTTTGGGGGTCATTTATTTCAATCCCCTCATTTTACAGAGAAGGGGACTGAAAACCCAGAAGACTAACTAACTAATTACATTCATATAGTACTTCAATGTTTGCAAAACATTTTGCATACATTATCTTATTTAATCTTTACAGCAATCATATTATGTTGGTACTATTATTTCCACCATTTATTGATCAATAAAGCTCAGGGAGTTTAAATGATTTAGTCAGGGTCAAAATGTAATTATTTGTGTGAAATGGGATTTGGACCTAACTCATCCTTACTCCAAATTCAGAGCTTTGTTCACTATAGAGCATTGCATCTAATTCAGTGCTCTTTTTTACTATACCACATTCCCTCTTTTATAGGTGAAAAACACTATGCAAGTTAACTCTGGGAGGTGTTTGTGAGTATTGGAGAGGGAGAGAGAAACAAAAGACTGGATGAGATCAGTTAAATAATATTGTTTCTGTCTTTACCATATGAAATCCTCTCTTATCCTAAGGGAGAGAAGATATTTGAAAAATTAATTATCCTACAAGGTAAAAAATGAGAAGTTTTAAAAGAGGTATAAACAAAGTGCTATGAAAATTAAAAGAAGAGAAAACATTTCTGTTGAGCTGATTTGTACTTTCATCATCTAGTGGAATAGAAAACAACTCAATAAACTCATATATCTTACTATTTTCGATCAATTGCACCAATCAGAATGTAGTAATAAGCTAAACACAATTTTAATTTGATTCTTTTATGGAAAACTAAGTAATGATGAACATGAAATAATTGCTTTCCCACTATACTTCTGACCATCTGTCCAGGAGAATATTTAGGAATTGAAACAATAACCTGAAAAAATTCAATAAAATATGAAAGAAAATCTCAAATCAGTTTTTTTCCAAACTAAATACCATAGTTTGTAGGCATATGTGGTTTTTGTTTTGGATAATATTTTCCTGAATGACTTAAATAATGACTAATTTTCCACTTAATTTTGTCTATAGGCTTGAAGTGACTTGGCATCTTCTGGGATTTGCTAGGACTTCTACGTACCTCATAGATCAGATAAGTCAAATAGTTATTTCATGCATCTCCATCTGGACAAGTGATTATAGTCATTTTTCTCTAATGAAGACCTTAGAAAATCTGTTTTCACTAACTCTGGGTAAGTTTACTTTAATGCCTACAATAAGAAACTATCCTAGAGTGTCCAAAAGTTTAAGCAGCTATGGATCTGTGGTCATCTCTTTGTCAAGAAGAATGGACTAAGTTGCTGAAAATTAACCTAAATGTCATATCTCATATGCTGGATCTTATTTTTTTTTCTTTCGTATATAGATTTATATTATTAAGTTCTTTGTCAAGATGAAGAGTCAATTGTGATACTATAATTAAAGTCTGGTGACTCAAACCACTGATTTTTGCCATAATAATTATAACATTTAAGCAGGAAAAGATTGCATATTTTGAGAATTATTATTTATTTTTTTCTACCCCTTTATGTCACTTTTCCTGAAGTAATGCTGTGCTTAGAAACAGAAGATATAGGTTCAAATTTCTGTTCAGTTTTCTTATTTTTAAAAAGCAATGTGGACACTTGTATTTTGTACGTCAGTTGCTTGTGAAGATTAAATGACCCAATGGATATAATATAGTTTGTTACCGTAAAGTGTTTCATAAATATATTTGGGAAAGAGGCTTTTTTTTGAAGGAATAGGGATATGTGGTTAGGAGACTTTTCACTTATCTTGCTCATTGTCACTAGCAAGATTATCTGGCAGTCTTGGAATCTGACACATCATCAGTTGAAAGCGTTTACCAAATGATATATTTAGCTTTGATGTGAGGGAAAAAATTCCTCACACATAAAGCCATGACAATATGGATGGCCTTGTTTGGTTTGTTTGTTTTATATTTGAGAGTTGCTCTTAGTGGAAATCTTCAGGTAAAATTAGGATGAATGAGAAGGGATTCTTATTGAATCCCAGGTTGAAATAAATTGACTCTGAGGTCACTTCCAACTCTTTTTGAGAGTCAATAATTTCTCAAGTGTAAACATGAATTTCACTTTAAATTAAAATTACAATTTCAAATAATGTATTTACAAGTTAAAAATGCAAAAAGAAATTATAGCAGAATCCATAGGGAAGAACAAACAGAAAAATAATATTTATCTGTAGGAAATTCTCATCTGAGAGACTTGTGAAACAACAGTAACTTGAAGCACTTACCTGTTTAGAACCCCAATTGGGAACCCGAGGTTTGTTCCCCTACATTTTTGCCCCCTTCCACCACCCATGTGACTGTCTGCATTTCTTCTCACACCTTCCGTTGTTGCATAACTATCCCTGGCAGGGACTCTTTGCAGTTCTTTTCAGCCTCCAGTATTCTCTATGTCAGGCTCTACATCATAGTTCCTTCAGTCCTGCTTCTCTTGACATAATTATAGGCTCCAGACACAAGAATTCTCTGTCTTGACAGATTGTGTATGCAACTAAAAAACAAAGAAATAAACAAAGTCTTGCAAAGGTGTGTATATGTTACCAGGTGGCAGGTGGTGGGAGCTTAAGATCTGGATACTCCAGTGGTTTTAGCCCTACACTGTACACATAAACATTCCCAAGACCCAATGACAAGGGGCTCTAGACCTTTTCTTTCTATAATGGATCCATTTGTAAGCCTAATGAGAGCTATAATATTTTAAATTAGTCCTCAAAATAATGTTTTTAAATCCACAAAATGACAATACAAATAATAATTCTTAAAAAAAATCCATTCATAATAGAATATATTAATAAAATGTATGATAAAATTAACATGTTTGTAGACCTGGGTAAAACAATACCTTTTCATATTAAAAGTAGGCCTCCTTCCTTATTAATATATGAGATCATGTAAACCTATTACAGTTTGTGGTCCTTTCCACTAGTACCTGAATAGTATGACTGTGCTAGCAGGAACACTTCCTATAACGTGGGGTTTAGTGGGTATGAACACTACATCCCAAGTTAAAAATGAGTCTTATGTAATTCTCTTGTCAATATGTACAGGATTATTCAAACTAATGTTGCTTCCTAAAACATGTAGGAGAGGGAGAAAATTTCCATTCCACCTACCCCTCAGGATAGAACCTCTCATAGGCCACAAAGAGAAAGATTTGCAATCCCCACTATACAAATCCCCCTACATCTTTTTACCATTACTCTGTTACTTGAGTCATAATTATTTTAAACATTCCTAAGAGAATGTGTCTGTAGGCAATAGGCACAAATTTCAAATTGTATGTGTGCATGTCCATGTGTGCATGCATGTGTGTGGGGGTGTGTGTGTATGTGTGTGTAGTTAAGTGACTTATCCAGACTAGAATAAGAGCTGGGATTTTGGAATCTGAATCCAGAGTTTGTTGAAATCCACCATTCTGCAAAAGGTTGCTTAATTTATTTTTATATTCAATACATACTTACAGAATATGTATATGTATGTATAGATGTGTATATATGTGTGTGTGTGTATGTAAGTATGTATGTATGTATTGGGCATATGTTGATTTTATTGACATGGTTCTGGAGAAGCAAAGGTCACTGAAGATAGGTTAACAGTTTTTGAGGTAAAAGTTGTTGGTGGAAATGTGAATGATTTAATTTCTAATTCTTCATGGAAAAGAAAAAAAATTCCTGAAGTCATTTGGTTATATGCAAAGTATAAATGTTTTACAAATTATGAGGTCAACTTTCCATGTCAAGTTCAGTCTCTGAAACATACTGCAATCTACCAAATTGTTCTTATTTAAGTTTTCCATAACTAAACAGGGAAGTTAATTCTTATGTAAAGTGACCTTTCTATGAATTAGTATGAATAATTAATATGAAGTTATAACCTTGCCCTGATAGCTCTGAAGTTTTAAATAAAATAGTCTGTTGTTTAGTTCTGAAGGGAGGAGGAAAATTTGTATGTGAGTGCTTCCTATAGAAGTCATAATAATTCAAAGAGTATGTGATTTTACTTACTTAGAACTCTAGGAATAGAAACTACTTACGCCAATGTAGTTCCATCTCATCCCATCTATAATTTAGTAGATTAAGTCCAATGGCATTGTCAAAATCACAAAATGCTTAAGTAACTTATCAAGGGTAGAATGAGAGTTGGAATGTGAATTCAGATCTTCCTCTAAGTCTAACACCTTGCAACATGCTAGCTGATTTATTCTGTGTTAAAATATAGTATTTGTACACGTCATATGTAACATATTCATTCATTTATTCCATTATTTAAGAAAAAAGTTGGTTTCTTTTTCAATAAAGGTATTTGGCTTACTGAGGACTCAAATGCAAATGACAAAAAAATGAAAGGATTTCTGTCTTCAAGTGAAGTATCACATGTTACTGGAGCAGGTTGGGGAAGGGGGGAAAGTGAAAAATTGGACAATAAAAATGTTTGTGTATCTGTACATACACACAAATGTGCATACACATATGCATTATATATGTATGTGAATGTGTATATATGCACACATGCATAAATATATACACACATGTAGTTATATATATGTGTGTGTGTATATGTGTGTATACATTTATACATACTCTATTAGTAATGAAATTTAAAGATCCCTTTGTACTGACAAACTAACAAGCAGTTAGCACTTAGTGTCAAGCAAATTATATCAAGCCTCTGTTAAATAAACAGAAGGTATGAACCTGTATTGCTGAAGTAACAGGAAGGGGCTGAACAGGGAGGAGCTAATACCATAAATAAGGAAAAGCTCCAGCTAGGAGAGTCAGAACTTCTTGGGACAAGCATTGTGGAGGCACAGCAGTTGCTGCTGAAGAGACAGAGAGAGAGAGACAGAGAGAGAGAGAGAGAGACAGAGAGAGACAGAGACAGAGACAGAGAGACAGAGAGAGAGACAGAGAGACAGAGAGAGAGACAGAGAGAGACAGAGAGAGATACAAAGAGAGACAGAGACAGAGACACAGAGAGAATTTCTCTCAGTGAGCATCTGGAGGCTAGGCTGTTACTGGTGGACTGAAGAATGAACTGGAAATTGAGGAGACCTGAGAAGAGAAATGAGAATTGAGAACTGAGATAAAATTTCTTGGAGCAAGAAATATGGAGGCTGGATAAAGTGATTTTGATTTTGAGAAACAAACTTGTGGTGGCAGAACTTGAACTTATGGTGCTGGAGCTACCAAGACTTCTGAAGATCAGTTGGAGCTGCCAAAGATTTCCAAGGGCCAGCCAGAGATACTGAAGTCTGAGGAAGCATGATTGTGGTGCTGGTACTTTGTACAAATCTTATTGGGCTTTGTTAATGTTAATGAATGTTATTGTTGTTTTGTTAAGTCTTGTCTTCCCAGGAAAAGAGACTGTGAGAGATTTGAGGTGGACAGAACTATGTTGAAATACAACACAGTTCTGGCTAAAAGAATAGACAATTCTTAGGAGCTGCTAGAAAAGCTAGATTGTACTGTGGGTAGAATCTCATTCCAAGAGTCAGGAAGATTCATCTTCCTGAATTCAAATCTGGCATCAGACACTTAATAACTGTGTAACCCTAGGCAATTCACTTAATCCCCTTTGCCTCAGTTTCCTCATCTAGAAAATGAAATGGAGAAGCAAAAGTCAAACCGCCCCACTACCTTTGTGGAAAAAAAATGGTGTGACAAAGGTTTAAACACAACTGAGAGATGGCTGAACAATGACCCACCTGCCTAATAAATCCTATCACATTGATCACTCTGTAAGAATGTATTTTATTCATAGTAAAATGTTTTATACTTTGGCTCTGTTCATCTTGCCTAGTACTTTGTATATAGAAAGCAGGAAATAATATGATAAACAATACTCATGTTGAGAATTGTCCATTTTTTCTTTTCTTCCTTGTGAGTGTTGTTTTGTTCTCTGCTGACTTCATTTTTACTTTGTTCTTTTTTCCTCTCTCCCCCTCCCAAAGGTCACAATAAAGTTTAGAAATTATTCTCTATAGCTATATATGTATACAAAAACATATACATAGATACATACATATACATTCCCAAACCTATTCTACTCTTGTTCTTTGTTTTTGTGTATATGAATATCTCTTGTTTGCTATCCCTCCAGCATCCTCTACTTTACTTTTACCCACTTCCTTGTTCTCCTATGACTTGCCTCCCCCCCTCCATAGATCCCTCCCCTATCCTCCCATTCCCATAAATATAAATACCCTTCTATACCCTTATTTATCTCTTCTCTCACCGTCTCTTGTAAAGGTGGCTCCCTTGCCCTCTTCCCCCTCCCTATACCCCTACCATTTATTTCTTATGAATTTAGACTTCTTTACTCTTTTAAATATAATATGTATGTATGTATGTATGTATGTATGTATGTATGTATTGTTTCCTCTTATACCCATTCCCAAAGAAAGTTGGTTACCAGAATTAACAGCCCTCCTCTGCCATCTAATTTTTATGTATCTGTTCTTCCTCTTGTACCTCACTTGAATAAAATAATTACTCTTATTAGCTGTTTCTAAATGATTTTGCTTTTTAAAGTCATATCATGCCCAGGTTTTCCTCAATCCTTCTTATGAACTACCCAATTGTTAATATGAATCTTAGACATAAATTTTACATTTTACATATATAAAAATAAACACTTTGTCCTTATGAATCCCTTATAATCAGTCTTTCTTATGTACCTTATATTTATATTGGTTCTTGCATGTCAAATTGTCTATTAAGTTCAGGTTTGGGTTTTTTTTTAACAACTTCTTGAAATTCTGAAAGTATCAAATGTCCATGTTTTTCATTCAAGATAATAGCTAACTTTGTGAGTGTAACAATAATGACATTTGAAGTTCCTTTTGTATTGCTATGCTAAGAGGTGCTTAGCATCTAGTTCAGATTAAGCCTCTGTTAAAGAAACAGAAGGTATGAACTCCTGTCTCCTGTTGCTGATGTAACAGGAAAGGGCTAAACAGGGAGGGGCAATACTGTATATGAGGAAAAATCAAGAGAGGGAAAGTCATATCCTCTTGGAGCAAATTCCACGGATGAAGGAGCTTCTGCCACCAGGGAGACTGAAGAGGAACCAAGGAGGTGGAAGAAGAAAGCCCCTCTCCCCCAACTCCATCCCACCCCAGTCTGAATAGAATGATTTTTATTTTGAAAACCTGGATGGAGTGATGTTGATTCTGTGAAACAAGTGAAATTTCTGCTGAGTCCAAGGGCCAGCTGGAGCTGACAAAACACTGAGGAAGCATGATTGGGAAGGAGTTAAGATTTTGTCTATTTGTGGCTTTGTTAAACCTTAACTTACCAGGAACAGAGACTGTGAAGGATTTGGGGTGGACTGGATGCTGTGAGCTTCAGTGTGGAACTGAGACTGCAAGGAGAGCTGGACAAGGACCTGAGAGCTGCCTGCCTTTGAACCTAGGTGACAGTTTGGTGAATCCAGGTAGGATCTGAGGCCATGGAAAGGGATCCAGGAAATCTGAGAAACTACCCCAAGTCAAGGTGAAAGAAGACTTTACTTGGATACTGTGTACTGACTGAGAAATTGTAAATTTACTAGTGATTTAGGGGTAGAGAGTCTGTGTATTTTCTGATGACTGAATAATGGATGATGAACCATGACTGAATGATAATTTATTGACTAATGATTACACTTAGTGATTGATGACTGAATAAGTGACTAGTTGAGTTAACTTAGTGTGCCCCATGAATGGAGAATTTTGACTATTGTACTTTGTGTTCCTTGAGGAGGCAAACCTCCTTAAGGAAGATTGAATGATTGAGTTATTAAATGATTGTTCTTTGTTGAAAACTTTGTGATCACTGTGGATACTATGTAGCCATTTTCTGTGATAAGTTGTTGTGAATGGTATATTTTGATTTTCTGTGCTAAGTTGTAACATTGTGAATGCTGTACTTTGATTTATTGTGAATGTTTTGCTTTGATTTGTTATGGAATAAATAGTGTTCACTATACTGTGTAATCAGAATCTTAAAAGATTTTCACAGTAGAATTCTTCTGAGAAGCTGCTCATGCTTGGCTTTACAGCTGGGCATGATATTTTTGGCTGGAGACCCAGTTCTTTCATTCTTCTATGTGTTGTTTTCCAAGACCTGATATCCTTTAATGTTTCAACTATTAGGTCTTATGTAATTCTAATTATAATATTCTTTTTGGGGGGTATGAATGGGCAAGGTAATTGGGGTTAAGAGACTTGCCCAAGATCACACAGCTAGTTAAGTGTCAAGTGTCTGAGGCCGGATTTAAACTCAGGTCCTCCTGACTTCAGGGCCAGTGCTCTACTCACTGCATCACTTAGCTGCCCCAATTTTTTTGTGAAATATTTAGACTTTATTTACAGCTCTAGCCACAGCCTGCTCCCACTATCCCTTCAAAGCCACTTCTGAGAGTGGCCTGCAATGAGGAGGAGGAGTGTTACACAAGGTTTCTCACTTCCTCTGGACCATGGTCTGGGCACACTCAATTTTGTCAGCTGTGGCTCCACGTGAAACCTCAATGTAATTTGACATTCCCAATGAGGAGGAAAGCCTTGACTTTCTGCTCAAGGCTGATTTAGGAAGCAAACTTCTTGGTCTCTAATTTGTTGTTGTTGCTTCACACACACTTCCACAATAGGCAAATACCCAATGGGTGATTTTTTGCTCTTGGACAAACATCATATTTAAATTGTTTTAATCTTAATGCTTTTAATAGTTTTTCACTGAGCTAGGGATTTTAGAATTTGATTATGATATTCCTATGAGTTTTCCTCATAGGATGGCTTTTAAGTGGTGATCAATGATTTTTTTTTTCTGTTTCTACTTTACCCCCTTGTTCTAATGGATCAGGACAATTTTCTTTAAATATTTCTTGTATTATTGTAGCAACATTCCTTTTTTGATCATAACTGTCAGTTAGTCCAATTATTTTATGTTTTCTTTCCTTTATGTATTCTCTAATGCATTGTTTTTCTTATGTTGCATTTTATCTTCTATTTTTCATTATTCATATTTTGTTTAATTATTTCTTGATCTATTATAATTTCACTGGCTTCACTTTGCCCAATTCTAATTTTAAAAGTGTTGTCTTATTCCTTAAGATTCCTGATCTCCTTTTGTAGTTGGTTGACTTTCCCTTCTTGTTTTTCTTGGATTATTTTTATTTTCTTTTCTAGTTTTTCCACCATCTTTCTCATTTGAATTTTAAAGTCTTTTTTAAGGTCTTCTATAAATTCTTTTTTGGCAGGTGACCATTTCACATTGCCCTAGGGGGGTTTCTTTACTTCAATTTCCTCCTCTGAAGATGAACCCCAGTTATATCTATTTAATATTAAGTTTCCTAATCGGATTATTTCTCCTTTGCCTATGCATTTTTTTTTTGGTGTGGTGATAGCTTAAATATTTGTACTCACCTCTAACCCTGAGGTATGATCTTCAGTTCTTCCCTCTAGCCTGAAACCAAAGTCAAACCTCCAGCCCCCTATAAGTGACTACAGCAGGGGCTTTCTGCATCATTGTTTCTGCACACCCTGGTGTGTGCTGGTTCCTTCTCACCCTCACTGCTCTTCACAGCACAGCTGGGTCAGGTGTTCCTGGCCAGCAGATGTTCCCAAGATCTTCATGGGATCATCTGCTCAACTCTTTTCACTATCCCAAGGGTAAAAATTCTGGTAGCTGGGGCTGAGACAACCTCTAAATCCGACTAAACACAGTGCCTCCTGCTTGTTGTTTAAGAGGCTTCTGCTTGCTGTTAAAAGGGAACCTAGCCTGGAGATATTTACTCTTCACAGGGACCAAACCTTGTCCTGGGATTTTTCTTCTGATCTTCTCAAATTGTCCCAGGAGGACCCTGGTTATTCCCCTGTTCTTGTTTTTCTCCACCCACATTTCAGTTGCCCTAAGGTGCTATTTTAACTCTTTTGTGGGGAAAGATCTTGAGAGCTTGGAATTTTCTGACCTACTCTGCCATCTTCTCATATTTCAAAAGAACAATGGTTTTACCATTGTCTCCCTCTCAATTCCCATCTCATCCCTTCCATACCTTATGAGATAATTTCTTAAACTGTGGGAACAATAAGCATGTACATGGACACCCTTCTGGCAATGACATTTTCTGAAAGGCTAATTCTTTCATGTGGTGTTTATCACTCAACCCTTACTTGAAAACTTTATGTTGGAACTTTTGCTCTGTCATAGCATGTAAGAACTCAGGGTCAATTCCATATCCTTTGGAAGCATGGAACATCAGTGTGAGACTTTAGTGAAGCAAAGTATTAGTATTCCTAGGCTCCACTCCCATTCCCAACCCAACAAAACTTATCTTTCATTCTTTCTCAGCATATACTCTTTCCCAGCCAAGCAGATCCACAATCCATCTGCCTCACACCATTTATTGAGATAATGTTCATGAAAGCACTTTGGAAAGTAAAATGATGATCAGAACATTATTTTCTTTTTCATGACATCTTTGTATTCTTGTGCATGCTATCCTCCCCCACTTCCCAATTCCCCAACCTGGGAAAGTCTTCTTTTCTCTTTAACAACCCACATTTCTTCATTCTTAATGGCCCAGATAAGATTCAAATCCTCTAAGAAGCCTTTACTTATTTAGATCATTCTGCTCTGACATAATTATATTATATTAACATATACTAATTTATATGTGGATTTTAAACATAATTATTGAGACATTATGTGTTTATATTAACTGAAATGTCCAGCTGACTTCCAGCATTACTACATACTACGTTTTGGTACAAGTAAATGCCTGAAAGACCTGTGTTTTTCTTGGTGTGATAAGTTGGGAATTTCTTCAGACTAATAGACATTGCAACTCTTCTGTAACTTATACACTTAATGATTGCCTGATACCCAATAAGGTTAATTGATTTGTCCAAGGTCACATATCCAGTAAGGGTCACAATCAGGTTTTGTCTCATTTTTTTGTATTCTAGAATCAGAGATCTAATTACTGTTTCAAACTTTTTTTACATGGTCTTTGCTCAGAGAATATTTCCAAATTGAATAAGTGATTGATTGAATCACATGAACCATTTTTCCCTATCCTGTTGAAGATACTTCTTGTCTTTTGTCCTGCTACCATAATATTAGAGAACTTCAGGATCCAAAAAAGGGGCCTGTATATAATATAAACTCTTGGTGCCTAGCATACGGCTGTGTATGCCATAGGCACTTAATAAATGGAATTTTTTTAGAAATGGAAAGAATAAAGCTCTTGGTAGGAGAGGAAAACTTTTTTTTTTCTTTTTTTCTCTGGAATTTATTTGTTGTTAGTTTTCAACATGCATTTCTACAAGATTTTGAGTTCCAAATTTTCTCCCCATCTCTCCCCTACCCTCCACCTCAAGTTGACAAGCATAATGATTACCCCTTTGCCCAGTCTGCTGTCTCTTACATCCTTCAGTCCCTCCCCTTGACCTCTTCCAACTTACTTTATTGTAGGGCAAGATGTATTTCTATACCCCATTGCCTGTTTATTTTATTTCCTGGTTGCATGTAAAAACAATTTTTTTAGCATTTGTTTTTAAAATTTTGAGCTCCAGATTCTCTCCCTTCTTGCCTCCTCACCCCACCCCCTCACTAGGAAGACAAGCAATTAAGTATAGGTTATACATGAGTAGTTATGCGCAACATTTCCATAGTAGTCATACTGTGAAAGACTAACTACATTTCCCTCCATCCTATCACATGCCCTTTTTAATCTATTTTCTCTTTTGACCTTATCCTTTTTCAAAAATGTTTACTTCTGACTATCCCCTCCCCCAAATTACCTTCCCTTCTATTATTCTCCCTCTTATCCCCTTCCCCCCAACGTTCCAGTAGTATGACATACACAATTGAGTGTGTATGTTATTTCTTCCTTAAGCCAAATCTAATGAGAGTAAGTTTGACTCATTCTCTTTCACCATCTGACTCTTCTCCTCCATTATCATAGTTTTCTCTTTCCTCTTTTATGTGAGATAATTTATCCTATTTTATATCTCCATTTCTTGTTCTCCCAATATATTCCTCTTTCAGCTCTTACTTTTATTTTTAGATATCATCAATTCATATTCAACACTATGCACATATATATCCACAAACATATATATTCACATACACATCCATACACCCACTTTTATATACATCTTTATGTGTGTATGTGTCTCTGTATACACATATATGTATAGATATAAATATAAATTCACACACACAAATATATATACATATATATATTCCATTCAACTATCCTCATACTGAGAAAAGTCTCATGCATTACAAATATCTTTCCAGATAGGAACATAAATAGTCCTATGTTTCACTGAATGACCTATTTTCCCCTGAAGCATTAAGCTCAGTTTTGCTGGGTAGGTGGTTCTTGGTTTGAATCCTAGCTCCTTTAACCTCCAGAATATCATGTTCTAAGCCCTTCAATCCCTTAATATAGAAGCTGCTAGATCTTGTATTATCCTTGTTGTGTTTCCACAATACCCAAGTTGTTTCTTCCTGACTGCTTGTAATATTTTCTCTTTGACCTGGGATCTCTGGAACTTGACTATAGTATTCCTAGGAGCTTTCTTTTTAGCATCTTTTTCAAGAGGTGATCAGTGAATTCTTTCAATTTCTGTTTTACCCTCTGGTCCTTTAATATCAAGTCAGTTTTCCTTGAGAATTTCTTGAAAGATGATGACTAGGCTGTTTTTATTATCATGGCTTTCAGGTGGTCCAATAATTTTAAAATTATCTCTCCTCAGTTTATTTTAATGTTCAGTGGCTTTTCCAGTAAGATATTTCACATTGCCCTCTATTTTTTCATTCTTTTTATCTGTTTTATAATATCTTGATTTTTTCATAAAGTCATTATCTTCCATATGCTCCAATATAATTTTGAAGGGCTTGTTTTCTTCAGTAAGTTTTTGAATTTCTTTTTCATCTGGCTAATTCTGCTTTTTAAGGCATTCTTCCCCTCATTGCCTTTTTCTGGGCCTCATTTGCCATTTCAGTTCATCCATTTTTTATGGTGTTATTTTCGTCACTATTTTTTTTTTTTGGGGGGGGTCTCCTTTAGCAAGGTGTTGACTCATATTTCATGATTTTCTTTCAGCAGTCTCATTTCTCTTCCCAATTTTTCCTCTACTTGTCTTACTTAATTTTCAGAATCCTTCTTGAGCTCCTCCATAGTCTGTGACCAATTCACATTTTTCTTGGAGTCTTGATGCATGAGTTTTGACTTTGTTGTCTTCTGGTTCTATGTTTTGATCATCTTTCTCATCAAAGAATGCTTCATTGGTCTGATTTATCTTCCTCTGTTTGCTCATCTTGCCAGTCAGTTAGTTTACTTTTGAGCTCTTTGACATAGTAAAACTCTGCTTCCAGAGTACAGAGTGCTGTGTCCCAAATTTCTGAGACTTTTTGCAGCTTTTGTCAGAGCCTCTTCTAGGCACCTGCCTCAGAACTGTGAGGGTGACAGCCTCTACACAGACTCAAAAAATTTTACCACACTAGAGCTCCTCCTCACCCCAGGACCACCACCTAAGACTGACCTAGATCCAACCATGGCAAAGCAAGGGAATCCTGCCCTGCCTCTGTACCAGCAAAGAGATTACTGCAAGTGCCCTCTGATCAGTTGCTTAGATCCCTGACTATCCCATAAACAGCTGCCCCACTGCCACAGCTGATTCTGCTAGTGGCCCCACAGTCACAGGCATCATCACCACCTAGGGGGCAGGGACCAGGGTCCAGATTGTGATCTTCTTTCACCCACCTACAACAGTTTCCCCAGTAATCTTTCACTTTCTTTTTGGTGTTTATAGGTTGAGAAGCCTGAAAACTGACACAAATGCCAGTGATTCAGTCCCCTGAGGTCTGCTCTGGCCTGCGTGTGACACCAGTCTGTGGCAGCACAGCCCATGTGGGCCTGCACTCTGCTCCCAGCCTGGTGCAATAGACTCTTCCTTTTGTTTTGCCTGGATGACTTCAGTTGTACATGTATTTCCCTCTGCCATTTTGCATGTTCTGTAGTTCTTAAATTTGTTTAGAGTCCTTTATACAGATGTTGGAGGTAATTGGGGACAAGCTCAAGTTAGTTCCTACTTTTACTCCTCCATCTTGGCTCCACCCAGCAATTGTTTTGTTTTTCAGTCAACTACTGAGAGTAAATCAAAAGTTTCCATTTTTTCTTCACTTTGATTATGAAACAATGAGGTGACTTCTCCCAGCAATGCCAATAGCATGGCATCTATGCCTTTCCCTTCTTCTGATGGATTCTCACCAGGTCCTACCATAAGTCCTTACTAAGGGTTTATTTAATGTACTAAAGTGCCCTCCTTCAAGTCTAATAACATTGGTGTACAGGAACATTGCTTTTCTTTCTTTTTCTCTACATGAGTGGACTAACACAGTTTAGGTTCATACAATTCTCTGATGAAATTCCTGTTACTTTTTTTCATGCATAATATATCCCTGGCAATTTATTGCTAAATACTCATACCCATCATGTGCCTATCACATTTTTTGTGATCCAAAACTTAAGAAATTTCCCTATTGTATTTTGTTTTTGTAGCAATACAGCATCACCAGATGAAGAAAAATGCATATTTGTATTAGGGAGAGATCTGTGAAAATTTCACTTAATGTGTTTTAATCTAGTCTATTCAGATTAGATGAGCACTATTCTTTCAATTATCTTAGATATGCAATCTAAGCAGGGTTTTCATCTAATAAGAACTTTTATTAAATTAATATATTAAGAGGTCTATGTTTACCACTGGGGGTACAAAAAAAGCACACATAGACAGATATAAATACAGCCCTTCCTTTCAAGAAGCTTATATTTTCCTGAAGAGATAAAAATATAAATGAATATGTAGGATATATACATGTATATGTACATATATACATACATACATAAATACATAGTATTATTTGAGGAGGAAGAGGACACTAGTAATTTGAAGAATCAGGACAGGCTTCCTGTAGGTAATAGCATCTAAATTGAACTTGAAGGATAGGAAGAATGTGAAGAGGTCCTAGTGAGGAGGGATTCCATTCTATGTATCAGAGAACAGATTGTGACAAAACACAGTAGAGGCAAAATGTTGAATTGAGAGGACATCAAATAAGCTGTTTGCCTGATATTAGGAAGATTACTTTGACATTTTTGGGTTGAATATTTTTTGTAAGGGAGATACTAGAAGTTAAATTTCAAGTAAGATATTGTTGCATACCTCATACCAGGTAAGAAGTAATGAAAGATTAAGCTATTGCAGTAGCTGTTGTGAGAATTGAGAGCTGTGGAAACATAATATAATTACCAAAGCTTAACAAATGATTACATATGGTGAGTACAAGTCAGTCAGTGAATAAACATTTATTAAACACTTCAGCACTGAGATACAACAAAAGGCAAAGGATAGCTGCCTTGCTACCTGAAAGGAGGTAGCATCCTGATGGAGGAGGAAAATAAACAGAAAAATACATAGAGAGGGGGTGGAGCCAAGATGATGGCATAGGAGCAGCAAGGTACTGCAGCTCCCAGAAAGCCACCTCAAATACCCATAAAATATGACTATAAACAAATTTTAGGGCTCTAAAATGCACACAAATACACTTCCCACTGAAGGAAGCTCAGCTAGAAGGGACCATCTCAGGGCTGGGAGCCGAAACCAGCCCACCCTGAAACTGTGGCATCACCCCAGGGATGGCCTGGACAAGCCAAGATGAGGCACAGCTGGAGCTTCAGGAGAGTGGATCAGCGGCAGCTGTGGCAGTTTCCAGAATTATCAAGCCATAAGAAACAAGGACTAAGGGAAAGGTCAGTGGATCTCAGCTAAACTTTGGGGAGAAAAGCAGGTCCATCCAAACTGCATTCAGGGCAAGGAAGCAGCAGAAGTGAAGGCCCTGCAGCTGCCTCCATGTAGCTGCTTCAGAGCTCCCAGCCTCCAGATTACATGGGGGACAATCAATCTCTCAGAGGCCAAGTGCTCTTGCGTTGAGTGGCCTGGATCTGATTCGTGGTCTTGGGTGGTGGTCCTGGGGTGCATTTTCAGTAAGCCAAAGCTGGTGGGGGCTGCAAAAACATGACAGCCCCCTAATAGCTCTGGCAGCTGGGAAAACTGCAGTGATTTGGGACAGAGCTTTCCTCTCTGAAAACAGAGTTCCACAGAGCTAAAAAATCATTGACTGGACATCATGAGCAGGCAAAGGAAGAAAAGTAAGAACAGAAATCAAACTCTAGATTCCTTTTTTGGTGACAAGAAGGATCAAAGCATGGAACAGTAGGAAGAAAACACAGTCAGAACTCCCACATCAAAACTTCCAGGAAACATGAAGACTGCCTAAAAGCCATAGATCAGCTTAAGAAGGATTTTGAAAACCAAATGAGAGAAATGGAGGAAAAATTGGGAAGAGAAATAAGAATGATGGGAGAAAATCATGAAAAGAGAGTCAACAACCTGACTGAAGAAAATAACACCTTAAAAAATAGATTAACTCAAATGACAAAAGAGGCCCAAAAAGCCAATGAGGAGAATGCCTTAAAAAGTTGAATTTGCCAAATGGAAAAAGAATCTCAAAAGCTTTCTGAAGAGAATAATTCCTTCAGAATTAGAGTGCAGCAAATGGAAGC
>CM053587.1:255504441-255519511 GCA_028646515.1 Pseudochirops corinnae | reverse complement strand
TATATATTTGTGTGTGTATATATATATATATATGTGTGTGTGTTTCTATATAAGGGGCACAGGGTGAGATGAATATTAAAGGATGATATCTAAAAATAAAGTAAAGAATTGAAAGAGGAATATATTGGGAGAAGGAGGAAGTGAAAGATAGATTAGGGTAAATTATCTCCCATAAAAGAGGCAAGAGAAAATTATGACAATGGAGGGGAAGAATCAGATGGTGAAAAAGAATGAGTCAAACTTACTCTAATCAGATTTGGTTTAAGGAGGGAATAACATACACACTCAATAGGGTATCGTAACGTATAGGAAAGTAGGGGGAAAGGAGATAACAGAGGGAGATCATAGAAGAGAGGACACATTGGGAGAGGGGATAGTCAGAAGCAAATACTTTTGAAAAGAGACAGGGTCAAAGGAGAAAATAGATTAGATGGGGACAGGATGGAGGGAACTATAGTTAGTTTTTCACAATATGATTATTATGTAAATATTTTGAGTAACTACAAACATATGTCCTATATTTGAATTACATGTCTTCCCAGTGCAGGTGGGGAAGAAGGAGAAGGGAGAGAATCTAGAACTGAAAGTTTTAAAAACAAACATAAAAAAAAAAATTGTTTTCCCATGAAACCAGGAAACAAGATATACCAGCAATGGGGTACAGAAATCCATCTTGCCCTACAAGAAAGTAAGGGGGAAGGGAGTAAGAGCAGGAATTGTGGGGGGGGGGATGTGAGAATGAAGACTGGGGAAAAGAGTAATCAATATGCTTGCCACAAGGGGTATGTGGTAGGGGAGAGATGGGGAGAAAATTTGGAACTGGAAATCTTGTGGAAATGAAAATTGAAAATCAAAATAAATAAATTCTGGAAAAACATTTCCCTCTGTACCTTACTCTTGTCCTTTCCTTTTCCTTAATGAGACTGATGTATTTCTATACCAACCTTTTTGTATAGGGGTATACTATGTGTTTATGTATTCATCCGTCCTTTGTGTACTTCAGATGAAATTGTGGGCTTGAGACACATGCTCATTTTTCCACTACCCCTTGCTCCATGTTTTAATAATGTTCATCTTATGCACCCCTATAGCTCCCTCCCTTTCTTCCTCATTTTCCCCTGTATAATTTTCTTTCCCTCTCAAGTCTTTATTGTCTAAAGTTGATCAAAACAGAAAAATAGACAACCACATCCCCAACCCTGTCATATAGTTCTCATTGTTTTCTTTGAAAATCTAGTACCAATAAGATAGTGGTTTCTCCTCCCTATATTGTAATGCAAAAAAAAAAAAACCTACAACGTAAAGTCTTGTCTAATTTATGAAATTTACTTACCTTTCTCTGTTTATTTTAACTCCCATGTTTGTATCTCAAAGATTCTAGTCAGATTTTGTCTTTTCACCAGAAATGCGTTTTTTTGAATAAAAATATTTCTTTTTTTTACTTATGTTTATTTTTTTTGGATTACATAATTGATTTCCACAAGATTTTGAGGTACAAATTTTCTCCTCATCTTTCCCCTAACCACTACCCCAAAATAGCGATCCCACTGTATACCCCATCTCCAAATCTGCTCTCTCTTATATCCTCCCTCATTACCTCTCTGATTTTCTGGTAGAGTAAGATGGATCTCCCTTTCCCAGTGCCTGTATAACTTATTTCCCAGTTCCATGTAAATAATGATAATTATACATATATATGTATATATATTACATATATGTATATGTATATATATGTATGTATATATAATTTGATTTTAGAACTTTAAATTCTGGATTTTTTCCATTCCTCCTTTTTCACCCACCCCCCACTGGAAAGTCAGGTATTTCAATACAGGTCGTACATGTATAGTTATGCAGAACATCTCCACAATGAAAATATTGTGTAACACTGACTATATTTCCCTCCTTCCTATCCCCCCCGCCTTGTTCTTTTCTGTACTTTGTCCCTGTCCCTTTACTGAAGTATGTGCTTCTAATATCACTCTTCCTGACCCTGTCCTCCCCTCCACCATCCTACCTACTCTCCTCTAGGGCAAGATACCCACTTTAGAGTATATGTCATTCCTTCCCTAAGTCAAATTCAATGAGAGTAAGGGTGACCCATTCCCTTTTGCCTTCCTGTTCTTCCCCTCCATTGTGACAGTTAACCCTTGCCTCTTCTATATGAGATGATTAAAACTATTCTGTCTCTCCCTGTCTCCTCTACTTCTATTCCTCTCTGACCTCTTAATTACACCTTTTAAAATATCTTCCCTTCCTATTCAATTGATCCTGTGCCCTCTGTCTACATACACATAAATACTTGCAGTCACATATGTATTCATACGCATATATGCCCTCCTATACAGACATATGTATATGTATACATATATATATATATATATATATATATATAAATATATATACATTTATATTCCCTTCACCTATCCTCATACTGAGAAAAGTTTCACAAGTTACAACTCTCATTTTTCCATGTTGACATGTAAATAGTTCAACTCTGATAAGTTCCTTATGATTTCTTTTCTATGTTTACCTTCTCATGCTTCTTGTGTTTGAATTTTGAATTTTCTGTTTAGTTCTGTTTTTTTCCTCAAGAATGCTTGGAAGTCTTCCATCTCATTGAATGACCATATTTTCCCTTGAAACATTATACTCAGTTTTGTGGGTAGATGATTCTTTGTTTTAATCCTAGCTTCCTTGATCTCCAGAATATCATATTCCAGGTCCTTCAGTCCCTTAATGTAGAATCCATTACATCCTGGGTTATCCTCATTGTATTTCCACAGTATTCAAAAAAAATTTTTTTTGGCCACTTGTGATATTTGTTTCTTGATCTGGGAACTCCAGAACCTGGCTATAACATTCCTAGGAGTTTTCTTTCTGGGATCTTTTTCAAGAGGTGATTGGTGAATTCTTTCAAGTTCTATTTTGCCATCTGGTTCTAAAATGTCTAGGCAATTTTCCTTAAGATTTTCTTGAAGGATGATTTCTAGGTTCTTTTTTTGGCCATGGCTTTCAGGTAGTCCTTTTAAATTGAACCTCCTGGATCTCTTTTCCAGGTCAGTGGTTTTTTCAAGAAGGTATTTCACATTGCCTTCCATGTTTTCATTTGTTTGGATCTCTTTAATAATATCTTGATTTCTCATTAAGTCATTTGCTTCCATTTGCTCCACTCTAATTCTGAAGAAATTATTCTCTTCTGCAAGCTTTTGAGATTCTTTTTCCATCTGGCAAATTTGACTTTTGAAGGCATTCTTCTCCTCATTGGCTTCTTGGGCCTCCTTTGCCATTTGAGTTAGTCTATTTTTTAAGTTGTTATTTTCCTCAGTCAGGTTGTTGACTCTATTATCATGATTTTCTTGCATCATTCTAATTTCTCTCCCCAATTTTTCCTCCAATTCTCTTATTTGGTTTTTAAAATTCTTTTTAATCTCCTCCATGGTTTCTATCCACTTCATATTTTTCTTGGAGGCTTTTGGTGTGGGAGTTCTCCTTGTGTTGTCTTCCTCCTGTTCCATGCTTTGGTCCTTTTTGTCCCCAAAAAAGGAATCTAAAGTTTGATTACTGGGCTTGCTTTGTTTCCTTTGCCTGCTCATGTTGCCAGTCAGTTACTTGGATTTTGGGCTCAGTAGTAAAATTCTGCTTTCAGAGAGGAGAGCTCTGTCTCAAATTGCTGGGCTTTTCACAGCTGCTAGAGCTATTAGGAGGCTGCCATTTTTTTGCAGCCCCCACCAGCTTTGGCTCACTGAAAACAAATCTCAGGACCACCACCCAAGACTGTGATCTGATCCAGACAGCTCAAGGAAAGAGTACTTAGCCTCTGAATAATTGCTTGGCCCCCCTGCAATCTGTAGGCTGGTAGATTCTGATGCAGCCACATGGAGGCAGCTGCAGGGCTGCCGCTTCAGAATGCTGCTAGCTCTGGAGGCAGTTTGGCTGGACCATTTCCCCAATTTTAGCCAAGGTCCACTGATGTTTTCCCTTTGTCTTTTGCTCTTGTGAGTTGGTGATTCTGGAAATTGCCACAGCTGCTGATGATCCACATTCTGAAATGCTACAGCCATGGGTTCTCCTGGACAACTGGGGCTGAAACTGCATGAGGCTAGGCTCTGCTTCCAGTGCACTGCAACGACTACCTACCAGGCTGCCTTCAGGAGGAGCTTTGTTATTCTGTCATTTTTGTGGAGTCTGGAGTTCTAAAATTTGTTTAGAGTCATATTTTATAGGTATTTGAGGTGGTATTGAGGGGATCTCCCAGAGTTCTCCTGTTTATATGACACCATCTTGACTCCACCCCCCAGAAATATTTTTAAGTCCTCTGTTTAATTAAAAATCCATTTTCCACCTCTATAGGATTATACCATTATCTCTGATATGTCATTTGGTGTTAGAAACCTTTATATTTTGCCTTTTGCAGTATCACATTCTAATCTCTCCTCTTCATTATAGTTACAATTTTCAAGTATTTTGTGATCCCATCTGGGGCTTCTCAAAACTTTTTTTTGGCTTTGTGCAATATTTTTTTTTCTTCAACCACTGAACTGAATTTTGGGTAGGATATTCCTGAGAATTTTCTTTGTGGGCTTTCTTTCTTCTAACTGATAAATTCCAAATATAGTCTAAATACTCAATAATCACTTATTAATGCCTGCTCTGCATCAGACACTGTACCAAACAATGGGATTACAAACATGAAGAAAAAAAAAAAGAAAATCCCTATGATTAATGAGTTTGTAAAAAAACGGGAAGACAACATAGAAAAAAAAGGTAAAAAGCTGAGTGGAGAGAGGCATTTGACATAAAAAATTTAGTTAGAGAATGTTCAAGGTAATGGAGGTAGGTAAGAAATGAGAAGATGATTAAACTGAGCATACTCCTGAAATGGAGTTTTATCAGACAGAGGGTGTTGATAAGATCTTACCATACCTGATGAAATTTTAATGATAATTGGATTATTCCAGCCATTATGTAATGGCAACCATGAGTAGCTCCCCAGAAGACTGCTGCTGTGAATAGCTTAAAGGTTATGATCACATAGTATAGTGAACTCTTTATTTATTCAGTAATAAACTAAGGCAAAATATTCACAAAATCCAAAGTACAACATTCACAATTTTATAACATAACAACTTATCACTAAAGTGGTCATATAGTTTTAAACAAAAGATATCATTAAGTAAGTCCTTAACTCAATCATCCTTAAGGAGCAATCCTCCTTGAGGGACACAAAGTACAAAGGACAAAGTTTTCCCACCCTTAGGTCACATTGTCACTCTCTCAGTCAAAAAGTCTTCTTTCTTCTTGATTTGTGATTAGTTTCCAATCATCCTTAACTCAATCATCTTTAAGGGATACAAGGTACAAAGTACAAAGTTCTCTCACCAGTCAGCACTTAGTACCCAAGGAGAGGTCTTTTCATCTTGACTCAAGGCTGGCTCCCAGATTCCAGGCTTCCTCTTCCATGGGTCCAGCTCTTTCCTGATTCTACCCAACTGTCATCTAGATTCACAGGTAGGCAGGTCTTATGCAGATCCCATACAGTTCCTAATATGTCTCCCATTCCATATTGAAAGTCATAGTGTCCAGTCCACCTCAAGACCTTCACAGTTTCTGTTTTCAAGAAGATAAAGATTAACAGAGATAAAAGAACATTCACACACATTTTCAGGACCATAATCAATGCGCTATCTGCCTGTGAAATCAACACAGACCCACAAACAAGGTTTGAGAACTAAACACAGACCTACAAACAAGGTCTGAGAACTCAACACAAATTGTCATTATAATCCCAGGACATCTGAAACCCTCCTCCAGGACTTCTGTAAACACAACAAGAAAATTCCCTTTTTGGAGAGGCTTGGATAACGATGTGGGGGTGGCTCACTACGAGGCCTGGACAAGACCTGGTCAACCTGATGACAAGGCAATCCACCAACCATGACAGCTATTCCAAGGCCTATCACCAGAGGACAGGTATCAGATGGAGCTGGGTAAGAGACAAAGGTAGGGCCTGTAGCAGGGGCAGCAGCTACTCCTGGGACTACCCAACCATAGCCTGGAAATTTAAAAAGCCCCTATCCGAACTTACAGAAATCAGGATGGCAGAGTAAACCTTGGCAGATCCAATTCCCCTCTGACCCTGAAAACACAGTAATTATTGCCCCAGAGAAAAATTTGAAACATGAAAAAGACTTAGGAACCCTAGAGGAAGGATGTGGTTAAGGCCCTTCTTCAAAATGGGCAAAAAGCAGGATAAGAAAAGACTCTGGAATCCTGTTACTGTGAGACAGAGGAAACAAATCCAGAAGGAGACAACACTGACTCCACACCTACAGCTGAAGCCTTAACAGGGATTATGAATTGATCTCAAGAAGAGAAAGTACTCTTAGATGAGCTAAAAAGAACTTTGAAATTCAAATTGGAGAGGTAGAAGATAAAATGAAAACTTCTTTTTTTACCTTCTTTTTTTATTCATTTATTTATTGTCTTGTTTACACCATTCATTTCCATGAGATTTTGAGTCACAAATTTTCTACCCATCTTTCCCCCACCTACCACCACAAAACAGCCATCCCACTGTATAGCACCTTCTCCAGTCTGCTGTCTCCTATGTCCTCCCCCATTGCCCCTCTGACTTTCTGGTAGGGCAAGATGGATCTCCCTACACCAGTGCCTGTATATCTTAATTCCCTGCTGCATGTAGTTAATAATAACAACATATATATATATATACAAATGTATATATATGTGTGTGTGTATACATATATAAATATATATGTATACACACACACACACACACACACACACACACACACACACACACACACATATATATATATATATATATATATATATATATATGTATATATATATATATATATATGTATATATATATATATATATTAACATTTGAATGTAGAACTTTGAATTTTAGATTCTTTCCCTTCCTCCCTCATGACACACCGCCACTGGAAAGACAAGCAATTCAATACAGGCTGTACATGTGTAGTTCTGCAGAACATCTCCACAATGGACATATTTTCAAAGATTGATTATATGTCCCTCCTTCCTATCCTGCCCCATCTAGTTCTATTCTCTACCCTGTCACTGTCTCTTTACAGAAGTATGTGCTTCTAACAACCCTAACACCCACCCTGCCCTCCCCTCCATCATCCCACCTCTCATTCCCATACCCCCTACTCTCCTGTGTGACAAGATACCCAGGTTAGACTTTATGTCACTCCTTCCCTAAGCCAAATTCCGTGAGAGTAAGGTTGACTCTTTCCCTTTTGCCTTCCTGTTCTTCCCCTACATTATAACAGTTATCCCTTGCCTCTTCTATGAGATGATTAATCCCATTCTGTTTCTCCCTGTCTCTTCTCATTCTATTCCTCTCCCATCTCAGAATTTCACCTTTTAAAGTAATGTCCCTTCTTGTTCAGTTGATCCTCTGCCCTCTATTTACACATATATACACATGCTCAGATATGTATTCACACACACACACACACATATATATATACACACACACACACACACACCCTCCTATATAGACATATGTGTCTGTATACGTATATATACATTTGTATTCCCTTCACCTATGCTCATACTGAGAAAAGTTTCATAAGTTACAATTATTGTTTTTCCATGTTGGCATGCAAATGGGTCAACTTTGACAATTTCCTTATGATTTCTTTTCCATGTTTACCTTCTCATGCTTCTTGTATTTGAGTGTCAAATTTTCTTTCCAATTCTGTTTTATCCAGCAAGAATACTTGAAAGTCCTCCACCTCATTGAATGACCATATTTTCCCTGGAACTTTATACTCAATTTTGCTGGTTGGTTTTAATCCTAGCTCCCTTGTTCTCCAGAATATCATATTCCAGGCCCTGTGATCCCTTAATGTGGAAACTGTTGGGTCCTGGGTTATCCTAATTGTGTTTCCACAGTATTCAAATTGTTTTTTCTTGACAGCTTGTAATATTTTCTCCTTGATCTGGTGGCACCAGAAGCTGGCTGTAACATTCCTAGGAGCTTTCTTTTGGGGATCCTTTTCAAGAGGTGATTGGTGAATTCTTTCAAGTTTTATTTTGCCCTCTGGTTCTAGAATATCAGGGCAATTTTCATTGAGAATTTCTTGAAGGATACTTTCTAGGTCCTTTTTTTGATCATGACCTTCAGGTAGTCCAATAATATTTTAATTGTCTCTCCTGGATCTATTTTCCAAGTTGGTGATTTTTTTCAAGGAGATACTTCGCATTGCCTTCTAGGTTTTCATTGGTTTGCATCTGTTTAATCATATCATGATTTCTCATAAAGTCATTGCTTCAATTTGATCCACTTAATTCTGAAGGAATCATAATTTTTCAGAA
Source organism: Pseudochirops corinnae (assembly GCA_028646515.1). Lineage (NCBI taxonomy): Eukaryota > Metazoa > Chordata > Mammalia > Diprotodontia > Pseudocheiridae > Pseudochirops > Pseudochirops corinnae. The sequence continues at coordinate 255,511,138 of CM053587.1, read as the reverse complement.
AGCTTTTGAGATTCTTTTTCCATCTGTCAAATTCCAATTTTTAGTGCCTTCTTTTCCTCATTGGCTTTTTGGACCTCTTTTGCCATTTGAGTTAATCTGTTTTTTTAAGATGTTATTTTCTTCAGTCAGATTGTTGACTCTCTTTTCATGATTTTCCTGCATCATTCTTATTTCTCTTCCCAATTTTTCCTCTACTTCTTTCATTTGGTTTTCAAAATCCTTCTTAAGCTGATCTATGGCTTGTAACAAATCTACATTTTTCTTGGGAGGTTTTGGTGTGGGAGTCCTGACTGTGTTGTCTTCTTCCCATTCCGTGCTTTGGTCCTTTTTGTCCCCAAAGAAGGAATCTAAAGTTTGATTGCTGTTTTTACTTTGCTTCCTTTGCCTGCTCATGTTGCCAGTCAATTACTTGACTTTTTAGCTCTGTGGAACTCTGATTCCAGAAGGGAATGCTTTTTTCCAAATTGCTGGGTTTTTGCAGCTGCCAGAGCTATCAGGAAGCTGCTGCAGCCCCCACCAGCTTTGGCTCACTGAAAACTCACTTCAGGACCACCGCCCAAGACCATAATCCTGATTCTGGCCATTTAAGGCAAGAGTACTCAGCCCCTGAATGATCACTTGGCCCACTGCAATCTGCTGGCCCGTTGCTCTGAAGCAGTCACATGGAGTTGGCTCCTTACTTGCCCTGGGGGCAGTTTGGCCACACCCACTCCCCTGAATTTAGCCAAGTTCCACTAACTTTTCACATAGTATTTATTTCTCATGGCTTGATAATTCTGGATATCACCACAGCTGCCACTGATCCACTATCCTGAAGCCCCAAGCTGTGGCTTGTCCTGGCTTCCCCTTGGCCATGCTATGGTTTCTAGTCAGGCTTGTTTTGACTCCCAGCATGCTGTGATGAGCTGTTCCTGTCCCACCTACTGTGCTGTCTTCAGTGGAAGATATGTTTTTCTGTACTTTTGTTAGTTCTGGGGCCCTAAAATTTGTTTAGAGTCATATTTTATGGGTATTTGAGATGGCTATGTGGGAGCTGCATAGTTTCCTTCTTCTATGCTGCTGTCTTGGCTCTGTCCCCTCAACACTTCTTTTAAAATCAAAATTGCAAAATTAGAAAAAAACGTTACAACAGCTCCTTAAAAAGAAAAATGTATGAGCTAAAAATGAAATCTGAACATATGGAAAAAGAGCTTCAAAAACTAACTGAAGAAAATGATTCACTAAAAATTAGAATCAACCAAATTGAAGCTAATGACTCTATGATGAACCAAGAATCAAGCAAACAAAACATCAAGACTGAAAAATTAGTAAAAAGAGATAAAATATCTCAATAGAAAAATAACTGACTTGGAAAATAGATCCAGGAGAGATAATTTGAGAATTATTGTTCTACCAGAAAATCATGATGAAAAGATGAGTCTGGACAACATCTTCCAACAGTTAATCAAGGAAAACTACCCTGAGATCCTAGAACCAGAGGGCAAAATAGAAATTGAAAGAAACCAAAGAACACCTCCTGGAAGAGATACCAAATTGAAAAGTCCACAAAATGTTGTGGTCAAATTACAGAACTATCAGGTAAAGGAGAAAATACTACAGGTGGACATAAAGAAACAATTCGAATATCACAGGATCACAGTGAGTATCACACAGGATCTGGCAGCTTCAATGTTGAAAGATCAGAGGAACTGGAATATGATTTTTCACAAGGGAAAAGAGTTCAGGTTACAATCAAGGATCACCTATCCAGCAAAACTGAGCATAATCTACCAGGCAAGGAGATGGTCAGCCAATAATATAACAGAATTCCAGAACTTCCTGATGAAAAAGTCAGAGCTCAATGGAAAATTCAACTTCTAATTACAACACTCAAGAGAGAAATAGAAAGGTAAATAGGGAAACACACACACACACACACACAAACATAACTTGTTATTTAAAAAGAGCAAACTTTTTCCATCCTTATATGGGAATATGACAAAGGTTAATATCAAGAATTCTATACCTACAGTGACATCTAAAAGGGATATAGATAAATGGAGGGTATGGGTATAAATTATACAAGTTATTATAAAAAACCTTATTATGGGCTGCAAAGGGACTGCAATGGAAGAAAAGGAAACAATGAGACAGGAAAACAAAGTCAAAATGTGTGCATTATGTAGATGTAAAGGCTGATACTGTAAGCAATGTGGAAGCCAAGGGATAATTTACCTCTCCAATCTATAGAGAGGGGAAGACTTTATGATGAAAAAATAGTTAAAGAGTATTATAAAACGCAAAATGGATAATTTTTATTATATTAATTGAAAAGCTGCTGTACAAATAAAACCAATTTTACCAAGATTAAAAGAGAAGTGGAAAATTGGGAAAAGATTGTTACAACCAGTGTCTTTGATAAAGGCCAAAGAATTGAGTTAAATCTAAAAGAATACAAGTCACTCCCCAATTGATAAATGGTCAAAGGATATGAACAGGTAGTTTTCAGAGGATGAAACTAAAGATGTCTATAAGCACATGAAAAAGTGTTCCAAATCACTATTTATTAGAGAAATGCAAATGAAAACATCTCTGAGCTACCACATCTCACCAATCAGATTGGCTAAGATGACAAAACAGGAAAATGATAAATGCTGGAGAGGATGTGGAAAAATTGGAACACTAATTCATTTTTGGAGGAGCTTTGAACTGATTCAGCCATTCTGGAGAGCAATCTGCAACTATGCCCAAAGGGCTATAAATGAGTTTATACCCTTTGACTTAGCCATATCACTTCTAGGGTTATATCCGAAAGAGATCAGAGAAGTGGGAGGAGGACCCATATGTGAAAGAAAAAATATTTATAACAGCTCTTTTTATGGTGGCAAAGAATTGGAAAACAAGCGTATGGCCATCAATTGGGGAATGGCTGAACAAGTTGTGACATACGAATGTAATGTCATACTACTGTGTTATAAGAAATGAGGAGCAGATGGACTTCATAATAACCTGGAGAAATTTATATAAACTGATGCTGAGCAAGAAGAACAGAACCAGAAAACTTTATACACAATTACAGACACAGACATGTGTGACAACTAACTTCAATAGACTGGGCTCTTCTCAGCAATTTAAGGTTATAAGACAGCTCAAAAAGACTCATGATTGGAAGAGATATCCACATCCAGAGAAGGAGATATAGGGTCTGAATGCAGATTGAAACAAACTACTTGCTGTGTTTCTTTTTCTTGTTTTGACTTGTTTCCTCCTTCCCACTGATCATTCCATCAGTTATAATCCTTCTTTACAATCTGACTAATGATTTATGTGAAGCAATTTGTAGGTCCTATGTTCTATTTCATCCCATCATGATGGGGGCAGGGCAGAGGAGAGGAAGGGGCAGAAAATCTGATACTCAAAGAACTGTGGAACTGAACATCGTAAACTAATTGTAAATAAATCAGCTTAATTTAAAAAAAAACAAAAAAAAAAGAAAATCCCCTTTTAGGGCTTAAGTAAGGCACAAGGGCTTCTCCACAAACTTTTGTACACACATATCAACAGAGACAGAAAAGACAGAGTACTAGCCACCAGGAGTGTTTCCTTCTCAGTTCTGTTCTCTCCTAACTTGTGCTCAGCTTTTTATCTGGTCATTAGCTCCTCCTTGTTCTGCCCACCTCTGATGTCCTTCCTGTTACTCTCTTTGTGAAGTCACTCCCACTGTGTGTTTCACAAGTTCTGTTTCTTAACAAAGACTTCATATAATCATGGGCAATGCTCAACTGAAATGCAGTGCCAAGTACTTGTTTGCTTGCCATTATGGACAATCCTCCTTAATTTTATCCTCTCACTTTCAGGTATCTTAGAAATGTTGTTTATGATATATTGAAATATAGTAGAAAGCTCTTTTTATGATTTTCAGAGGATATTTTCTTACTTTCTCAAATTTCATTAATGTTAATTTTTTTTTTCTAATTTCTAGCATTTACATAATGCTTTAAGACTTTCAAAGTCTTTTAAATAGATTATCTTACTCTGTCTTCACCAATAACAAACAAACTGGAAATTAGTTGTTATTATTGTTCTTTGTGGATAAGAAAACTGAGAATGAGATAAGTTTAAAGATTTTCTCATGTTCACATAACTAGTAACTGTCTGAAGTAAGATCCTACTCTTGATTTCAAGTTCAACATTTTATCCATTATTCCACCTTAGAAACTTCCCTTAAATGATTTCTCCCTAAACTGTTTTCCTTGTTTTTTATTAATTTTTAATTAATTAATTAATTTACTTTTGGTTTATAACATTCTGTCTCACAATCCCTTGAGTTCCAAATTTTCTCTTCCTCTCTCTCCTCCCCCACACTCTGTGGCAGAATGCAATCTGCAACAGGTTTTACAAATACTTTGACATTAAACATTAGTCAACTTGTAAAGAAGAATTATAACCAATGGAGTGAATAATGAGAAAGAATGAACATAACAGAAAAGATAGAGAGCAAGTAGTTTGCTTCAATCTGCATTCAGACACTGTAATGGCTTCTTTGGATGTGGACAAACCTTTCCATCACGAGTCTTTTGGAGTTGCCTTAAAACCTAGAATTGCTGAGAGAAGCCTATCAAAGTTAGTCATCATACATACAATATGTCTGTAATGGTGTAAAATGTTCTCCTGATTCTACTCTCCTCACTCAGTATCAGTTCATATAAGTATTTCCCGGTAATTTTGAAGTCTGTCTACTCCTCATTTCTTTTCTTTTTTCCTTTTGTTTTTGTTTTTACTTTTTATAAAATTTATTTACTTTAAGTTACAACATTCAGTTCCACAATCTCTTGAGTTCCAAATTTTCTCCCCCTCCCTTTCCTTCCCTCTCCCCTCCATTGTGACATGCAATCCAATATGGGTTCTACAAATACCTTCACATTAAACATTAGTCAAGTTGTAAAGAAGGATTATAACCAATGGAGTGAACAATTAGAAAGAAGGGGCAAAACAAAACACAGAAGAGAGAGAACAAGTATTTTGCTTCAATCTGCATTCAGACTCTGTAGTTGATTCACTGGATGTGAATATCCTTTTTCATCATGAGTCTTTTGTAGTTGTCTTCTAACTTTATATTGCTGAGTGGAGTCCAGTCTATCAAAGTCAGTCGTCATACATATGATATGTCTGTAATTGTGTACAAAGCTCTTTTGGTTCTGCTATCTTCACTCAATATCAGTTTGTATAAGTCTCTCAGGATTATTATGAAGTCTGTTTGCTTCTCATTTCCAATAAAATAATAGTATTCCATTATATTCATATACCACAGAGTGTTTAGCCATTCTCCAATCAATGGGCATCCCCTTGACTTCCAATTTTTTACCACCACAAAAAGAATTGCTATAAATATTTTTTTATATATAGGCCTTTTCCCACTTGTATTATCTCTTTGCAATATAGCCCTAGAAGTAGTATTGCTGGGTCAAAGGGTATACACATTTTTATAGCCCTTTGGGAATAATTCCAAATTGCTCTCCAGAATGGTTGGATTAGTTTACAACTCCACTAATAATGCATTAGTGTTCCAATTTTCCCACATCTTCTCCAGAATTTATTATTTCCCTTTTTTTTTATGCTAGCCAATCTGACAGATGAGAAGTGGTACATCAGTGTTGTTTTGATTTGCATTTCTCTAATTAATAATGATCTAGAGCATTTTAATATGCTTATAGGTATTTTTAATTTCTTCATCTGAAAACTGCCTGTTCATATCCTTTGATCTTTTATCAATTGGGGAATGAATGTCACTAATTTTGTTTACTGAAAAAATAATTTATTCATTTTTAGTTTTCAACTTTCATTTCCCCAAGATTTTGAGTTTCAAATTTTCTCTCCATCTCTCCCCTATTCCCCACCACAAAATGGCAAACATACTGAATACTGCTACACCCAATCTGGCCCTTCTTATAACCCTCATCCTCCCCTCCCTTACGCCCTTCCAATTTACTTTCTTATCCAGCAAGACAGATTTCTAGACCCCATTGCCTCTTTATTTCCCAGTTCAGTGTAAAAACAATTTGTTTTAACATTTGTTTTTAAAACTTGGAGTTCCAGATTCTGCCCCTTCTTCCCTCCTCATGCCCACACTGATAAGATAAACAATTCAATATAGGGGGGCAGAGCCAAGATGGTGGCATAGCAGCAGCCATATATCGCAGACCTCATATAGCCACCCCAAAATACCCATGGAATAGGACTCTGGACCAATCCTAGAACTTCAAAACGCACACAAAGATACTTCCCACTAAAGTCAGCTCGGCTACGGGGAACCATATCAGCACTGCGAACTGAAACCAGCCTGGCCTGAAGCCGCTGCTGTGTCCCGGGGGCGGCTGGGCGTGAGATGCAGAAAAGCTTCTGAGGTGATTGTGATTAGCAACAGCTGTGAGTGGGGATTGTGAAAGGGGGAGATAAGCGTCCAGCCGAAAGGTCTCCACAGTGGAAAAGCAAAAAGCAGAGGTTTTGCACCCGCCTCCACGTTGTACCTTCCCGGCCTCGGCCTGCAAAAAGCAGGGGGACTGAGCGATTGTTTTCAGACCAGTGCTCTCGCATTGAGCGGCCTGGATCCGGATCGTCGTCTTGGGCCTCAGTCTTGGAGTCTTCATTATCCAGTCAGCCGGAAGTCTACGGCAGCCGGGAGGACCCCAGCGATTTGGGACAGAGCTTTCCCTTCTGG
>CM053587.1:255480727-255503941 GCA_028646515.1 Pseudochirops corinnae | reverse complement strand
GTGAGGGAGGAGGAGAAAGAATGTGGAATTTGGAGTTCCATAATCAAATGTTATGAATATGTATCTATCTTTCTATCTATATATGCAATTATTATTATTATTATTGACTACACTCAACTAGAACTTGAGTTACACAGGCACTGTGGTTGGGAGATCCATCCTGCCCTACCGAGAAGTGACATAGGGGAGAATAGACTGGGGGAGGGAGGACACACTGGGATGGCTGTTTTGGGGTGGTGGGTGGGGGAAAGAGGGGGAGAAAATATGTAACTCAAAATCTTGTGGAAATGAATGATGCAAACGATAATAAAATTAAAAAAAAACAATTCAATATAGAATATATATGTGTAGTTATGCAAAACATTTCCATGGTAGTTATATTGTGAAAAATTAACTATTTTCCCTCCATCTTATCACGCCCCCATTTATTCTATTTTCTTTTTTGACCCTGTCCCTTTTAATAGTGTTTACTTTTGACTACCCTTTTCTCCAATCTGTCCTTCCTTCTATCATCTCCCTGTCTTATCAACTTCCCCTTACTTTCCTTCAAGGTAAGATACTTAATTGAGTGTATGTGTTTTCCCTCCATAAGCCAAGTCCAATGAGAGTAAAATTGATTAATTCCCTTTCACCTCCTTGTTCATCTGTTCCATTGTAAAAAGTTTCTCTTGTCTCTTTTATATGAGCTAATTTAGTCTTTACTCTCTCTCCCTTTCTCCTTTTCCCAATATATTTTCTTATGCCTCTTCATTTTATTTTTTATATATCATCCCTTCATATTCAACTCACCCTGTGCCTTCTATGTACACATATACATACATCCACACATATCCATATCCATACAAACATGTCTATGTCTATGTCTATATCTAGGTCGATGTCTATATATATGTATGTATGTATTTGTTTATGTATATATATGTACATACATATACATACAAACACACACATATGTGTGTGTGTTTTCTTCAACTATTCTAATATTTAGAAAAGTCTCAGGAGTTACAATTATTGTCTTTCCATGTAGGAATGTAAACAGCTCAATTTTAGTAATTTCTTTTTGTTTCTCTTTCCTGTTTACCTTTTCTTGCTTCTCTTGCCTATTGTATTTGAAAGTCAAATTTTCTGCTCATCTCTAGTCTTTTCATCAAGAATGCTTGAAAGTCATCTATTACATTGAATTTCCATGTTTTCTCCTGAAGTATTTTACTCAGTTTTGCTGTGTAGGTTATTCTTGATTTTAATCCTATCTCCTCTGACCTCCAGAATATGACATTCCAATTCCTTTGATCCCTTAACATAAAATCTGGTAGATCTTGTGTTTTCCTGCTTGTGTTTCCGCAATACTCAAATTGTTTCTTCTTGACTGCTTGTAATATTTTTTTCCTTGACCTGACAGCTCTGAAATTTGGCTATAATATTGCTAGGAATTTTGTCTCATGGCTTTGTCTCTTTGGTTCATTATAATTTTTAGAATATTCAATACTCAGGTAAATTTTCCTACTATCTATTCAAGGGAATTAGTTCTTGCAATTCTTTCATTCCCTAATATTTCACTGTCTATCTCTTATCTATCTCTTATTCCTTTTCTTTTAAATGATTTGTTTATTTACTATTAGTTTACAAGATTCAGTTCCAGAATCACTTGAGTTTCAAATTTTCTCCCCTCCCTGGTGGCATGCAATTCTTATTCCTTTTTTTCCAGGCATTCTTATAGTCCTTGGGTTCAGGACATTCTTTATTCTGAGGTACTACTTGAATTTGTGCAGTTATTCTCTTCTGGTTTTAATTCTAGTGTTTCTCTCCATGGTGTATCTAGAGTATTTTAAAAGTTTTCTTCTGTTTCCTTATTTCCAGATTCTGGACTGCACAGCCTTCAGTACCTGTTTCTTCATGTTGTTCAGATATGAACTGCCTTGGCTCCTACCCTGTCTTCTGTTTGGCTGTTTACTGCTTTGAGTTTTAGCTGTTTGTGCATTCACCCTCCTGCCTCCCCTGGATGACTTTCAATTAGAATCTTTTTGAGATTGGCATTTTTAGATTTTTGGTCAGTCCAAGACTGTTTGGAGAAGCTTATAACTGTTTCTCTTCAGATATCTTTATCGTTATTCCTTCTTATGCATTTGTAGAGCTTTGCTGAGCTGTTTTGGGGGAATCCAGGTTCTTTTAGGAGCTAACATGACTTCACATGCCCACAATTACTATATGTTCTGTCCAGATTCAGGTAGAACTAGATGTTCTTGGAGTTTTATTTTTAAGTCAATGCTTTGTTAATTATATTTTCATGAATTCTGAATGAATCCAGAGGCACCCATGACATTGTGAGTAGAGCATTTGCCTTAAAGCCACAACAACCTGAGTTCCATTCCCCACTCTAAAACATACAGTTTGTGTGATCTTGGTCCTATCTGGCTAGACTTGAGCTGAGGTGTTTTGTTTTTTTACTTCCAAGGCCAGTTTTCTCACCATTCTAGATGTCATTAATAGAAAATTTAACTTCCCTGTCACCAGACTGGAAAGAAATAACTGAAAAAACTTTTCCAGCTTTACCTTGAACACTGATTTTCTTAAAGACATATACACTTAACATTAAAGAAAAAAGGTAGGTGTGGATAAAGACAAGCACAGATCTCCACATACTAATTTTAGAACCTTCCTTTGAATATTCAAAAGAGGATGAATGGAAAATTATCATGATTGTGTCAAAATATATGACAAGAAAATATAAGTGATTTAAGAGGATCTTACCAGGAGAAAATTACTAGGTGCAGAATTTTGATTTTTCCTTTTTATATTGCTGAATAACTACTCCTATTACTGATAATTCTGCTTTTCTCTACATTTTTATCACACTGAGTCAAAGTCACTTAGTACTTAATTTCTTCCATCATATTCCTAGAAGAGTACCTTTGGCCTGGTGGAAGGATTTTTACTTCTTCATTGTCAGCAGGTGTATAGAGACATGAGGAATTATTTATTCCATTAAAATGTAATGTATTCACTTTTTAAACTCTAAATAAAACTTTATGATCTGAAGGAGTTAAAGTGCCATCCATTAATTTAGGCACCAGTAGAATATTCCTCAGTTTCCCTATCCTGAGTCTGAAAACTTCTTTTATTTAATCTATTCCCTTTTATTTCCTAGCTAAATATGTCTATACTACAAAATGTAACCCTAATGACTTCCTAGTTAATGTTTACAGAGTTCTTTGAAGATGAGAAGTGTTAAACCAGAATTCAGTCTTACTGATCATTGCTTATAATGAGAACTCAGCAACACGGATTAAATCTCACTTTGCAAATGACATTTCTCATTGGAGTCAATGTGTTTTTGGCTCAGTTCTCTAAGCAATAGATATTTGTCTACAAAAGGCACAGTAGAAGCAATTACTTTGATTTTTTCCTGATAACATCAAAGGTAAAAATGAATTGTACATCTTTTTAAGTGCCATTTCATTCCAAGTAAAGATCAGTCTTACCTATTAGAGTATTAATTAGGACCAATAACAATTAGTCTGATTTGTCAGAGTATTAAAATTTCTAGAATGAAATTACTCTTTAAATAGAACTATTTTGAATCTGTGTATGGAGGCTTTAAAATGTTTCTAAATCTATGACAGGAGGAAGGTAATACTCACGAATAAATGGAGTCTAGATTTGATATTCCTTTTCTCCCAATCAAATTACAAAGTAAGGGAGACATTTATTTTTAACAAACTCATCTCCAACCATCACCATTATCTTATAATATAAATCTTTCCTCAAAACTCATTAGTTATGAGAGGTTTTACATGTCCCAATAGAGAAATCTCTGTTTGGAGGCTAATATATAAAATATACTAACAGGGGACAATAACTATCCTCCTAGGAGGCACTATGGGTGGAGTGCTGGGCTAGGCATTAGGAAAACTGAAGTTCAAATCTAGTCTCACACTTACTAACTATATGGTTTTAGGGAAGTACTTTGAATGCAATCTAAATAAATTTTTCTTCAGTTGTAAAATGTGAATAGAAATAACACCTATTTCACAGGATTATTGTGAGAATCAAATGAAATATTACATGTAAACCACATAGTATCGTGCCCAGCATACTGTTTTAAATAATTGCTTATTTTCTTTCTTCCTCATCTTTCTCAGGAATACCTTGGAGGAAACCACTTAACCTCCAATTCTAAATTTTGTTGCTTATGAAATGATAGTAATACTACATTGCATTACAATCATTGAGAAAATTAAGTTTGATCCTGTATCATTTTCTTATTTTTTTTCATAGCTAATTGATATTCTTCTATGACTATTTTTGTTCCATAACTGCTTAATTTATAGTTCTTTATCTCTGAATTTAGTTCATCATTCATGTGAACTGTAGTAGCTTAAGTTTAAAATTTCACCTTTCTTATCTCAAGGAATTTAACTGACTTTGGGAATGAGTATAGATATGAGGAAGTCAGGCCTCGTATTTTTACTCCATCCTGTTATCCTTCAAGGATATTTAGTTTGCTGTCCAAAAGTCTAAGCCACTATCTAGCACCTGGATTCAAACAATAAGCACTTTTTAGTCTGATGAGAGAAAAAGCAAATGCTGTTGCTAGCATCTGTTACCAAACTTTCAATAAATCATGACGCAAATTGCACATCAATTCTGTATCCAGTCATGTTGCCCTGAAATCTGCTTGTTCATCATTTCTTATTGTACAAGAGTATTCCATTATATTCATTTACCAGAACTTGTTCAGTCATGTCCAAATTAATAGGCATCCCCTCATTTTCCAATATTTTGCCACCACAAAAAGGGCTGCTATAAATATTTTTGTACATGTAGGCTCCTCTCTCTTTTTATGATCTCTTTGAGATACAGACCTAATAATAGTATTGCTGGACCAAAGGGTATGCACAGATGGTTTACCCTTCGTGCATAGGTCCAAGTTTCTCTCTAGAATGATTGGATTACCTCACAACTCCACCAAAAGAGGCATCAATGTCCCAATATTCCCACATCTTCTTCACCATTTGTCACTTTCATTTTTTGTCATATTAGCCAATTTGATAGCTTATAGGTGGTATTCAAAGCTACTTCAATTTGCATTTCTATAATCAAAAGATATTTAGAGAATTTTATATACCTTTAATTTCTTCATGTGAACACTGTCAAGTCATATGCTTTGACTATCCATTGGGGGGATGGCTTGTATTCATATAAATTTTAGTCATTTCTCTATGTATTTGAGAAATGAGACCTCTATTGGAGACACTTGCTGTAAAGATTGTTTCCCAGCTTTCTGTTTTCCTTCTAATTTTGGTAACATTGGATTTTTTTTAAAAAAGCTCTTTAATTTAATATAATCAAAATGTCCTATTTTATATTTTCTAATGTTCTCTATTTCTTTTTTTGTTCATGAATTCTTCCCATCCCCATAGATATGACAGATTGACTCTCCCTTGCTCTACTGATTTGCTTATGGTATCATCCTTTATGTCTAAATCACACACCCATTTAGGCCTTATCTTGGTATGTTGTGTGAGATGTTCGTCTATACATTGTGTCCTATTGTTTTCCAATTTTCTCAGCAGTTTTGACAAATAGGGAGTTCTTATACCAAAAGTTGGGTTCTTTGGGTTTACCAAACACTAGGTTAGTATGGTTATTGACTACGGTGTCTTGGATATGTAATCTATTCCACTGTTCCACCATTTTATTCCTTTGTCTGTACCAAATAATTTTGATGATTACTGCTTTATATTACAACTTGAGATCTGGTATTGCTAGGCCCCCTTCATCTGTATTTTTTTTTCATTAATTACTTATATTCTTAACCATTTCTTCCTTCAGATGAATTTTATTTTTATTTTTTCAAGTTCTATAAAATATTTTTGTAGTTTGATTGGTATGGCACTCAATAGTAAAATTAGTTTAGGCAAAATTGTCATTTTTATTTTATGGACTCATCCTTCCCATGAGCAATTAATAGTTTTCTAATTGTTTAGATCTAACTTTATTTGGGTAAAAAGTGTTTTGTTGTTGTGTTCATATAGTTCCTGCGTTTGTTTGGGCAGATAAACTCCAGTGTGTTTTATATTTTTCATAGTAATTTTAAATTGAATCCTCTTCCTTTTTTATTAATTTATTTTAAACTAAAATATTAAAACCTGAATATACAATAAGAAAAGAAAAAAAATATTATAAATTTAAGTACTAAAACAAATACAAAATAAGAAAAGAAAAAAAAAGTATTACCATGTGCAGAGTAGAATGTTAGAGAGAATTCAAAATATAAAGAATAAATTTCCATTTCAAGAAAGACTATATAATAAATACTAAACATTGTGTCTGAGCTGTCTATCTTTGCTTCCTTGTTGGTATTTTTTTTTGTTCTCTACTCTGCACTTTTTATTTTGTTCTTTTTCCCCTTTCTCCCCATTCTCCCCAAGAAGACTACAGTTAAGTTCACACATAAACACACACACACACACACACACACACATAGATATACACACATATATATAGATATACACACATGCATGTATACACACATATATTAATATATAAATATTATAGACACACATACATGTTCACAATACCTGTATGCACATGGACATGTGTATATATGTGTGTATGTATGTATATTTATCTACACACATGCACACACATATGTTTAGATACCTATAATCATGCTTATATACAAACATGTAGATTCATATGCATCTACGTAAGACTGTACTATACTTGTTTGTCTTCTGCTTCTGAGCGTGGATAATATTGTCCTTCATAGGTCCAAGTCTTTCCGGATTTGTCTAAGTTCACTCATTGTTTCCCATACCACAGCAATATTCCAACCCTTTATTGTCTAATGATTTTAAATAGTCTAAAATAACATTGATTAAATATATTTTAGCTTTAACTTTGTCTGAGATCATGATTACTACCTTTGTTTTTTCCCTGATAAATTCTATTCCTATATCTTTATTTGATGTTAGTGTATATCTCCCATTTCTTATCCCTCTTGACTCCTCCAATATACTTCTACCTGCTACCTTGCCCTCCTATTACATAACTTACAACCTATGACAGATCCCTCCCTTATCCTCTCCCCACTCCCTAGCTCCTTAGCTTTTTATTTCTTCTGAATTTAGAAGACTTTTATGACATATATATATATATATATACATATATATATATATATATATGTATGTATGTATATACACATACACACATATACATATGTCATAAAGGTCTTCTAAATTCAGAAACATATATATATATATATATATATATATATATATATATATATATACACATATTTTTCTCTTTAACTCATTCTCATTAAGAATAGAGTTCCAGAACTACCAGCCCATTTCCCTCATCTAATTACTCTCTGTGAGTCCTTCTTCTTGCATGTCATTTGTATAAGACAATTGCTCTTTTTACCTTTTCCTAGATGGCTTACCTTTTAATATTGCATCATACTTATCTTACCTCAATCATTCTTTGAAGTACCCAAATACTCACAGCTAATTTAGACATACAATTTATATTTCTTCATATAAAATGTAAATAGTCTTTAATCTTTGATGTTTATCCTATTTGGGGGGGGGGGGCTTCTATTGTCTCTAGAATAAAAATATAAATCTCTGTGTCTATACTTTGAATTCATTCACATTTGGACCTCAACCTATTTTGAAACTTATTTTATATGTATGCCTGTCATATACTTTAAGTTCCAACCAAATTGCCTTATTTGATCTTCCCTAAAATGATACACCATGTCTAATTTTTATGACTTTGTTCATTTAGTCTACCATACCCTGAAACATTGTCTTCCTTAACTTTGATTTCTTGGAATCCTTAGGTGCTTTCAATAATCATATCTTATACCACCTCAATAGGAGACATTTCTTGATTGCCAGTACTATTCCTAGGCTTTAAAATAGTTTGATATTTAGTTGTATACTTTTTGTATTTATTCATTGCTGTTTAGCTATTAGCCACTGTCCCACTATCCCTGAAATTATTTCTTATTTAATGTGGATGTACTTTCTATTAGTGGAGAACCTGTGTTCCCTAGTAGAATATAAGCTCTTTGAAGGCGGGGACTACTTCATTTTAATCTTTGTTAGCTCCAGTGTTTAGGATTTGGTATCTTGTACTTAGTAAACATTTAATAATTACTTGTTAAATATACTTGGAGGATGATATCATCATCCAGATAATTTAAAGTCTTTCAGAGCATTCATTTTTTTAATTGAAATATCCCTGAAATTTGGGCAAAGTTCTTGAAATAATATTTTGACTTTTTTCTTGGATGCATTCTTATCCTCTGATTGAATTAATGAGACTTCCTAAGGTTCAGAATATTTTATGTTGGGCAAGAAAAAAAGTTGATAAAGGGATAATAGCTGAATAGATCACTAATGTTAACTGAAGCTAGATAGAAAGGACTGTAGAATTTAAAATGTTTCCAAAGGTTTATGCTCTTCCTTCAATCATTATTGTATAACTAAGACATCAACCTGTTTTCAACAGGAGAAGCTCATTAGTAAAAGTACACTAAGTCTGTCCTGATGTAGGGGCAGAACTGTTTTGCTGATCAGAAACTTCAGCAGCAGAGAATTCTTGAATAAAGAGATATAATCATTTGTTTTCAATTAGGCAGAAGAGACCTATTTTGAGGTGTTTATATTGGACCTCTGTTTAGTTTTTGATTTAGCCTATGTCCTATTTTGTCTTTTGATTGATCCATATTTTGCCTTCAGTCTTTCATACGTTAAGATTCCTCTTCCTTTTACGTTTTACCTCTTTCCATAAATGTTTCTGAGTGTATGCTTGGGCACCTGAGTTGGAATTGAAGTAGGGAAGTTTAAGAGTTATCATTATTCTCTCCCCATGACACATACTATTGAACAAAGAGGCACTGTATAACTATGACATTGTTGATATTCCTAGGGAGTAGTCTGGAGCATACCATAGAAGAATTTCAAAATGAACTTGAGTTCTGACTTATGGTCCTTCTAGATGGTGAACTGGAAAACTCCTCCCAAAAGAAAAAACAAAGTTTGTCATTTAATTACATAATATGTTTTTAAAATGATGTCTTTTCTCCCCTTCACTTGATTTAGCATACAAGAATTCAAATTGCCTGTGGACAGACCTTAGTATGCAGATCTATCGTTCAGGAAGAGAAGACAATAAAAAACAATAAACTTGCCTTACTTCCCAGTTTTAGAGATTCAAGTTTCCTATTGGCATAGGAACAATTTTGGCTAAATGATAGAGCAAATGTTATAAAGTAATCAAAGCTTTTGTTGCTTATTTATTTACAGCCAAAAAGAAGTTACCTTTTACTTAGAATTATAATTTGTGACCATGTTATTTGGTGATACTTTTGTACTAATTACATCAACTTTTATTGGTTCCTGAATCAATCTTCACATTTTCAATGTGAGTATTTACACCTTGAAATTTGATAAATGCTACAAATGAGGGACTGGTTTATTTTGTTGATTAGATTTAAGAAAGTGATGGAAAAATGATAATAATGTAAATTAAACTTAAAGGTATGTCATGCATTTTCAGAGAGTAACTTGTTAAACCTTTATCAGCATGCTCATGATTGCTAGAGATATTTTAGCTGATCCCTCCTTTCCTTCCACAGGTATAGTTTTGTTGCACATATATTTTATATGCACAAGAAAGAGAATATATTTTTTGACTCTCTTAATTCTCTAGAATATATGATCCTTAAACAAATTCCCTAAAGGAACATGGGTAGAAGAGTTATATTTTGAGGTCACCCATCAAGAAATAGGGAAATTACCTAATACACTTCAATTGGACCTCAGAGACATTATCTTTCATTCATTAATCTAATAAACATTTATTAAGTGTCTATTATGTGCCAGGCACTGTACATAAAGTGCTCTTCTAAACTATCATAGAACTGTATGCTAGTTCTAGTGCCTATGAGCTATGCTAGCACTTCTGCTCACCTCAGTTTACTCATATAGAAAATGGGGAAAATAACATTCGTGGTAGATAAATTTTCCCATATCATAACATATTATATAATTGCCTTATCATTATTACTATTAAATATCAGATTTGGAGTGGAATGTAGAAGCCATTTAGATCATTTTTCCACATAATGCACACATCTCTTCTAGAATCTTCATGAAAATTGATGATCTATTCTATACTTAAGAACACTTGTAATAGCAAAAGCCTGACTTTAATGACAGAATTTTCAATTTTTTATTTCTCTACTTGTTGGATTATTTTGTTGTTGTTGTTGTTGTTGTTGTTGTTGTTGTTTGGTTGGAGGAAAGATTTCAAGCATGGAGAATCTGACTCTTTTAGGGTTTTCCTGGCCCCCTTCCTTGGCCATAAGACCACATTTATTTATTTTTTCTCTGAATAATTTGAAATACATCTTTGTAAAGCACAGACTCTCTCTCTCTCTCTCTCTCTCACCATATACATAACATATGCACACACATAATTATATACATTCATACACATACACATATACACAGGTATTTTTTTCTGGGTTAAACATTTTGACAAGGAAAAGAACACATTGAGTTTTCAGTGGTTAGTCACATATGATTAGGTAACCAACTAACCAAACAATGAACTTTGCTTATTTATAAAAGCCAAAAAATGATGTAGAAATATATGAGAAAATATTAATGAAACAGTGAATATGAACAATTTAGTGAACCTCAGTTTTTCTCCTCTCTGAAATGGAGATGGTAAAATTTACATTACATGTATATCCCATGTGGGTATATGGAAAAGGATTCATAACTCTTGAACATCATTCAAATATGACTCATTATTATGATGATGACCTGTTCACATATTTATTTTAATAAGAATGTGCCTTGTACAGTACTTAATAGGTACTTAACAAATGTTTATTGATTCGTTGATTGATTAGTACCAATGAGTATTATTGCTGGTTAGCACTGATATCAATAGAAGAGAGCTGTTATTATTTCATGTATCTAAAAGCCTCTCCTATGTAAATATGCTGGGGCCTTTCCCCCATATTTTCTGGTAATGCAATGTTTCCTCACACATTGATGTGCACCATCTCTAAATAAATGGCAATGAAGAGAAAGTATAAAAGTCAATGTGTATCCAAATATAATTATTCACTTCTCAGAGATATAGTTGTTTTAAGTACTTATCTGATACCAAAATGGTAGTCTGATTTCATTGATATGCATATGTCCTACAACAATGCTGGCTAAAAATGATCCCTAGCTTCTCATTCTGTGCTATAAGTCCATGTCCCTCTAAAAGTCTATGAATATTTGTTCATCAAATGTACTGAGGCCCATAGATCCCTTTCTCTTCATGTGATAATACCCGTGGTGTACATATGTTTTTCCCTCATTCTTTTCTTTCATTCATTTTTTCTCTGAAAACAGAAACCATTTGCATGATTTCTCAGTTTCTGTTTAAGCTCTCATTCTTCCATATTTCAATTTGCTTTGAGTTCCCATAAGACTTTCCTTTGTCTTTTGGGTAATCTTCACTCTCATTTATGTACAGACACTAGTGTTCTATAACTCATAACCATAAAATATTACAGAAGAATGTTGGTTTTTTAAAAAATGCATCTTTTTGCAAGGAAAAATCTGGGGTCATTTGAAAGAACTTTGTAGTTCCCTGAAGGCAAGCTAAGCAGGTCTCTTAATTACCATTTTAAATTCACATTTGCAATGTGGGTTGGCAAATAAACATTTCAGACAAAGGAAAATTTGTTTTGTGTTGTGTTTTTTTTTCCTTTAGATACAGGCTGGATGGAGGGAGGGAAAGCCCTCTTTGTGTAGTCAGAAAATTAACACATTTTACTATAACACCCCATCAGTATTCACCTGTGCCTTTTGTGTCTAGTTTTGCATAGCTGAAAGGTAATAAGATCCAAGACTGAAATACATCTAAACTTAATTCCTTAGAGTATTTACTAGTCCATTGTTTGCAATTATAGTTTTAGCAAATTTTTTTTTTTGCAATTTTGTTATGGTTATTTTGAGTTTTTTGTCAGACCATCATGGAAAAAACAAAAAACAAAAACAAACTCTCCATGAAGTATGCTCAAAGGTCCCAAATAGAGATGGATTTGTGATCTCAACAACGCTGATGTTTCACCCTGTGATACAGTTCACTACTTAGTCAGGCCTGAGCATTCTGTACAATTGCCTGTCTTTGAAGATTAAAATGGAAGATCCTTGAGGGCAGGAATTATTTTGTTTTTGTCTTTGTGCTCCCAGTACTAAAATGATGCCTACCATGAGATTGATTTATACTTTACCACAGGAGTTTCCTTTATTGTTTCCTCTTAGCATTCCAGGCTACTAAATCACTATCACTTAATCAATTCTAAAATCACAAGCCAAGAAAAGATTTGACATTTATCTTGATTAGCTTTTGGCCTTCAAGTACCTATGTGATGAATAATGAAAATAAATGAAAACCATAAAAGGGAAATATCTAAGACTATTTGTGATATTTTAGGATGGGAAACTGACCTAGTCAAATTTAATTGTCTCTACAACTTTCAAGAAACAAAAACCCTTTACCACCACCACAGAATTACTGTGGCATATTTAAAATTGTCACATTCTCTTGTAAGGTATAGATTATCACATAAGTTTAAATATTACAATTTTGGGAGATAGTAGTAAATACAAGTGTTAAATATAATATATTTTGTATTGTCACATGTGGAGAAATTTTTAAAAAGCCTATGTTTAATAACATTAGACTCTTTCCTTTTGCATTTATATTCCAGGAAATATAGTTTGGCTGCTTATACTGTCAGATTTGTGTAAAATATGTTTTATTCAAATTGCTCAAAAGAGAAATATTGATAAAGAAGTTGGCAGGGCTAAAAATCAGTCTCAACCATTTGGGAAACAATACCTGCCTTAAGCAATGTAGTATACCTTATGTAGATCATGTAATTTGAGGTTAGAAAATAGGAATGACAGCAGAGAATACCTCAGCTGAAAGAAATCCTAAGTATATATCTTGTCCAAACTCTGTATGATTATTTTGTCCTTAGGGTCATAGATTTTGATCTGGAAGGGATAGTATTTTATAGATAAAGAAGTGATGGCCAGAGATAGTTAATCCCTAGACAAAATTCTTACTCTCCAAATGCACCAGTTCATAGGGTTATTCAAATAATTGTTCAGGTAAATTTTCAGGTAAAAAGGTTATTAGACTCAGGAATCAAAGCTAGGTTTCATGATTTCTTCTAAAAAGCACTATTTTAAAATAAATTTATTTATTTTTCATGCATTTATAATGACTCTCCCAGTGCCCTCCCTATTTGCCAAAAGGAAAAAAAAATTTGCAAAAAGAAATAGAAAAATACATCCTTCTTTAGAAACATGCATAAGGAAGCAAAACAAAATCTTCTATTGAAAGAAGATGAAAGAAAATGTATCCTCCTCTTCACATTTTATTCAGTATCTCTTTGGAAGAAGATGATTGGAGTGTTTCATCTTCTGTCATTGAGACTCATAATTTATCATTTCATTGATCAGAATTTTAAAGCCTTTAAAAGTTGTTTTTTTCCAAAAGTCAAGTGGATTGTTAAAATATCAGAATGAGCATTTGAATTTTTGGAATTAATAAATGCTACAAATCACAACTTCATTTATTATTTTATTAATTATCTAGATTTGAAATATGAAGTGATGGAGAAAATGTTCATAATACCGATTAACCTTAAAAGTGTGTACTGACACCCAAAATTCAAAAGTAGATATAATAAAATGACAAAGATCAAATGGGACTCAAATGAAGAGATATAATAATAAACTCCTTTGTGGAGTTGGAAGATTTGGAGTTGCTATGTACTGCACTTGGATTCAGATTATTTTAGTGAATTCATAAGTTGTGCTGATTTTTTTCTTCTCTAAAAAACACCCACTATTTGTAATATGGGATGTTTCTCTAGGAATAAGAGGGGGAACAACACATGGGATGAAAACAGTTATGTACAACAGAAAGTTATCAATAAAAAAGTTTTTTAAATAAATTTATTTTTAGTTTTCAAAATCTACTCCCTTAACTTTTAAATTTTCTCCCTCTCCTTCCCCTCCCCAAATATAGACTCTACAAAATTATTCCTACTAACCATATTTTAATACTAATCATGTTGTAAAGAAGAATTAGAATGAATGGGAAGAACCATGATAAAGAAAAACAAAACAAAACAAAAAGAGAGAACCTATTGTATGCTTTGATCTGCATTCGGACTGCATAGTTCTTTCTTCAGATGTGGATGGCATTTTCCATCATAAGTCTTTTGGAACTGTTTTAGGTCCTTGCATTGTTGAGAAGAGCTAAATCTATCAAAGTCATTCATCACATGCTGTGTTTGTTATTGTGTATTATGTTCTCCTGGTTGTGCTCACTTCACTCAACATCAGTTCATATAAGTCTTTCCAGATTTCTCTGAAGTCTGCCTGTTCATCATTTCTTTTTAGCACAATAGCATTCCATTACATTAATATACCACAGCTTGTTCAGTCATTCCTCAAATGATGGGTATAACTTCAATTTCCAGTTCTTGGCAACCACAAAAAGAGCTGTATGTGTGGATCTTTTTCCCATTAGTATGATCCCTTTAGGAATCAGCTCAAGACATGATATTGCTGGGTCAAAGGGTATTCACATTTTCATAGCCCTTTGGGTATACTTCCTAATTGCTCTCAAGAAGGTTGTAACATTTCACAACTCCACCAACAATGAATTAGTGTCCCAATTTCCGCACAGCTTCTCCAACATTTATCATTTTCCTGCTTTGTCATGTTAGTCAATCTGTTAGGTGATGTGGTATCTTCAGAGTTGTTTTGATTTGTATTCCTCTAGTCAATAGTGATTTAGGGCATTTTATTTCTTTTGACTGTGGATAGCTGACTATTTCTTCCTCTGAAAGCTGCCTGTTCATATCCTTTGACAATTTATCAATTGGGGAATGACTTCTATTCTTGTAAATTTGAGTCAGTACACCACATATTTTAGAAATGAAACCTTTACCAGAGACATTGGTTGTAAAAATGGTTTCCCAGCTTTCTGTTCCCCTTCTAATCTTGGTTGCATTGACTCTGTGAAAAAACTTTTCAATTTAATGTAATCAAAATTATCAATTTTTCATTTTGTAATGTTTCCTATCTCTTGTTTGGTCATAAAAACCTTTTTTTTTTTAAAATTAGTGCTCAGTTCTGAGCTCAAGTGTGATGGGCTCTCTTCTATGGCCTCTGCCCTGACCTAGTAAGTGGGAGCCTTGAGGAAGAGGTAATAGATCCTGTGCTGCTAGGCCCCTAAAAGAGCCATTTGAGTCCAGAGGAAAGATAGAGATCAAGAAGACTGGAGATGGTCTCTGGTATTGATGGAGCTACAACTTGGACCAGCCTTTCTTGAAAGCAATTTGGAATAATGCTGAGAAAATTACCAAACTGTGCTCATACCCTTTCCCCTAGCAACACTATTACTAGATGCAAAGGGATTTAAAAAAGAGGAATGACTCATATGCACAAAAACATTACTAGCAGCTCTTTTTGTTAGTGGCAATTAATTGGAAACTGAGAAGATTCCTATCATTTATGGAATAGCTGATGATTTTATGGTATGCAAAGGTGATAGAAAAATATTTATAATATAAGAAATCACATAAGGAATCTTTTTTCACAGAACTCAAGGAAGACTTGTATGAATCACTGCAGAATGAAATAAGCAGAGTAGAAGAAAAATTATCCAATGACAATATTGTAAAGACAAACATCTTTGAAATATATAAAAACTGATACCCACAGTGACTATCCATTTTTTTTCCCAAGAGGATTCATAATGAAATATTCTACCCAACTTCTGATATTTATGTGATTTGATTTTTATATTAGACCTCCAAGTGAATAATTTGAAATAAAATTTCTTTAAATATTGACAGAATTTAACTCTTTGATTTCCAAAGGATTCTGAAAAGTACTGTCCAGCACCACAATTCAAAAACTTCCATTCTATGGCACTCAGATTTCCTCATATTTTGGCTATAACCAATGTGAGGATTTGTTTTGCTGGTCTATGACTTGTTATTACAATAATTTTTGGCTATCCCCCATACCCTCACAATGTGGAGGGGGAATAAAGGGTACTAGAAAATAGATTTTGGCAAGTGTGGCCCTCCTTCCTTAAACTGAAGGAAGAAGGATGAAAAGAATCCCTTTTCACATGGGTATTTTTCCCTCCTGGTACCCTGATAAGTCATACTTTTTTGTCAAATGTGTAACAAGGCTTTAAGACTCAATTTCTTGATTCATTTCAGCTTGGGTCAATATTATGTTTAAGTGAATTAAGGTAGAGAGTTAAGAGGCAACCAAATGCAAAGTAACAGAGACTAAGTTGTGTGCCAGAAGGCTTGCCTTTGAGATTTAGTTATAATTTTTAATAGTCAATTGACTTGAAGCATAACTAATCATGAGAATAAAAATGCTTTTAATTATCATTAATTGAGGATGAATTAAAAAAAGAAGTAGATTAGTTAAAAAAAAAAAAGAAAAGTAGTGGAGAGATACCAAAGCCTGAAATAAATTATTCTGGTGAGAAATATTATAAAAATATTTTAGAAGCCTAGCTTGGAAGATGATATACTAGTGAAGAGCATTTTTCAAGGTTGATGGTGATAAGAAGGGATACCTGTGAGAAAAATCTGTAAGTTAAATCTGTATTTGTTTTCTCATTGGAGAATTCATTGGAATGGCATTGGAATGAGAGCCCATATATTATCAGCAGGAAGTGGATACTGGAAGTAAAAGGAGACAGAACACAGTGAAATTCTAATTTTTCATTAGTAGGTTCTGAATTTCTGAATTTTTTCAAACCAGTCTTGATGCCTGTGATTCTGATCCACATGAGTAAATGCAGTGCTGTGCACCAAATCCCTAAAAGCTGTTCACTCTTTTTCTGCTCTACTGCTGCCAACTGTGTGTTGCCTCAACTTTTCCTCCAAGCTAGCAACAAACTTCCTGCTCAGAGAAGTCCTCTGACCTCTTGACATTGAATTTTTTGGTAGTCATTTCGATTTGGGGCTATGGCTTTTGTTGAATGTGAATATTATGTTAGAGAGGATAAGCCTATGATAAGTCTACTAATCTGCACCACACTTTGCCTTCATATTTCTCATATCCTGTCTATCTTTTCATTATCTATTTCACCACATACATTTCTGGAAAAAAGACTTCTTTCTTTCACCCTCCAAATTTAAAATTCTTTTATACCAAAGAGGTAGTGGCATAAAATAGTACCAGTGATAGTGACTTTAATTGACATTTCATAAAACGTTCTCATCTAGTGATATCCATCTTCTCTGCTGTCAGAAGTGGTATTTATTTTATTTTATTTTCAATTTAAAGAATAAAACATGCATTTCACTAATAGAGTACCATAAAAAAGATGATTATATATGAAACTGCAAATATCCTGTCCACAACTTGCTATTCTTTTCAAAATAGAACAAAATTATATTGTAAATTTCTTTTTTATCATCCCCCTTTTACCTTAGAAATGACTACATTAGACAGAAATAGACGTGTGTGTGTGTGTGTGCACATAATATGTATATGTACATATAAAAATTATGCTATACGCACTTCATTTTATCAGCTTTTTGTCTGGATAGAAATAGTATCTTTCTTCATATTTTCTTTATAGTTACTTCGGGTTTTGTGATAGATAAAATAAATTATTTGCTCAAAGTTGTTCTTAAAACAATATTACTGTTAAGATATACAGTGTTCTCTTGGTTTTGCTCATTCTTTGTTCTTATTTCATGCAAGTCTTTCCACATTTTTCTAAGATCATATAGGCCATAATTTCTTATAGCATGATAGTGTTTCATCACAGTTGTGTACTACAACTTGTACAGTCATTCTCCAATTGATGGGCATCCCTGATAGTTTCCAATTATTTGCCACCAGGAGGAGCTGCTATAGATGTTTTAGAACATATGAGTCCTTTTCCTTTTTCCCTAATACTATTTGGAGATTGACCATGTAGTGGTAATTGCTGGGTAGAGGTAGTTTGACAAATTTCTGGGCATAGTCCCAAATTGGTTTCCAGAATGATTGAATCACTTTACAATTGAACCAATAGTGAATCATCATCCCAGTTTTTCCACATCCCCTCCAACATTTATCACTTTCATCTTCTATTGTTTTACCCAATCTTGGATATCTCAAGTTTGTTTTTGATTGACATTACTCTGATCAATGATGATTTAGAGCATTTTTATGTGACTGTGAATTGTTTTGATTTCTTCACTGGAAAACTTCCTGTTCTTACTCTTTGACCATTTATCAATTTGGGAATGATATGTAGCCTTGTGGATTTGACAAAGTTCTTTATATCATCTAAAACTACATCTTTCTATCTATAATTATATCTATATCTATCTATCTAATTACATTTTATCTATAAACATTTTCCCCCAGTTTTCCCCTTTCCTTCAAATCTTGGCTATATTTGTTTCATTTATAAAAAACCTTTTAAATTCAACATAATCCAAATCATCCATTTAATACCTGTTTTTGCTGTCTATTTCTGGTTTATTCATAAATTGTTCACCTATCCATAAGTCTGATAAATAATATTTCAACTTTTTAAAGTTACAGTTCAGCATCTTTTTCATTGTTATTAAATGATTATATTTTTTAAAAGATCGAAAAGTGTGTCCTGAAGTATTCCAATATAGCCTTCTTCAGCTACATAAAAAAATATGCACAGTTAAGTAACTTTTGGGTCCTGGTTCCAAATTGTTTTCTAAATTGTCTGGACCAATTCACCAATTTTCTACTTACAGTAAATTATTGTGCCTGCTTTTTCATGACTGTACCAATATTTGTCATTTTCTTCTTTTATCATCATTGCCAGTATGATGGATATGAGGTAGAATCTAAAAGTTGCTTTAATTTGCATGTCTCTAATTACTGGTAATTTAGAGCTAGTTTTCCCCCCATATAGTTAGCTATTCATAACTTTGATTTTTTTTCCCCTTGGGTAATTGACTACATGTCTATTGATACCCATTTACCAACTGAAGAAAGGTTGTTATTTTCATACATTTTTAGCAGTTTCTTTTATGTCTTATATAGACCAGCTCTCCTGATTTCTAATACAGATTTTTACATAAAGGAAGAGGACAAAAAGGACTCTTTCCTTTTGAAATAGCAGAAGGGGCAGCCCACAACTCCTAATGGTCAGCACACAAGTCATTTAAATGAAAAATATGTATATATAAATATAGCCTAAGGAATATGGAACAGAAAAGAACATTTTTCTATGCTTGAGAAAGTTTACTTTTCATTTTCAGCATAAATAAGATGGGAAGTAGAGAAAGATTCTCCCCAGTAATATTTACCTTGGTGTAAACAGCTGATGTTTAGAGAGAGAAAACTGCATAGAGAAGTTTAGCTAATTGAAAATCTTGAGCACCTAGCCTGACTGGCTTCACAGCAGGCCATCTCAAAGAAAGACTCTTAAAAAGGTTTAGGACACACTCAAGAAGAGGCGTTCAATAAGTTTTCACCTGAATTCTGAGGAAATATCAGTTATTTAATTCAGACTGAGTGACTAGTGAAATAGAAGTCATTCACGAAACTTGGGAGTTATTTTTTCTTCTTATATTAAACTGTCTTATTTCCTATAATTTTCTGATTATAATTCACTATTATTAATTCTGATAATAACATTTTTGTTTGAAGGAAAAAAGTTTAATATTATTGAATGATAAATGGTTTTCTCTGGCTTCTTAACCATTCTTTTCTGTAGGAAAAGCAAATATCACATCGCTTGCAACCACCAACTTCTTTTCAGTCTGCACAGTGCCATCATTCAAGTTCAGTTTCCCATCAGTTCTGTATTAGACAATTGTTATTCCCTCCCCAATTTGTATTTGTGACTTTCTTCTTCCTATTCTCCAATCTATCATTCATAGAGCTTCCCAAATCATTTTCCAGAATAGCATTGCTCTACTGAAAAATCAATTACTGGATCTCTTTTGTCTCTATATCAAATACAAACTCCTTAGCTTGGCATTTAACATTCACAAATTCTGTTCAAGACTTCTTTACTAGCATTATTTCATATTATTATTTTGAACATACTCTACATGTCATTGAAATGGTATTCTGTATTTGAGGATTGTCTAATATATTTTGTCCTCAACAACATGTGCAACAGTGTCGTGCCCATAGGTACTTAATACCATTTGTTAAATTGAAAGAGTAAAAATTCGGCTTAACTGTCTGGCTCCTAGTAGGCATTTAAATGCTTAATGACTGACTAACTAAAGATGCCACCTGTTACTGGTTACTGAATTACATTAAAAAAAATCAATAAACTTAAAACTTTCTACTTCTAAAACTGAATGATACAACAATAACATAATGAGAATTTACTTCATTTTCCTTAGCATAGAAAAGGCATATAGTTTATTTTTATTTTTAATAATTATTTAGAGATGTCCTTTTCTACATGATTATTTTCATATTATCTCTTCCTTCTTCCTCCAGAGAACTATCACATAAAACAATATTATTTTAGGGACCAAAAGGAGAAAAAAAGGAAGAAATTTTACCTAACTAATCAATACTTCAAAAATATAGTAAAAGATTGTAATATACAACATTTATGGATGTCCCACCTCTTTAAAGAGATGTGTAAAAGTTTTCTCATAAATTTTCTTGGGAATCATATTTGTTCTTTATAATCTTAGAACATTAATTTCTTAAGGAAAATAATATTTTTAAGACTCTACTATATTTCAAGCACTGTAGTAAATTTGCAAGACACAATGAAAGTTCTCTCTTACCAAATAAGCTCCTATACTATTTATATATATATATAAATATATATACATATATACTATTAAAAATTCATTTTTTAATTTTCAATTCTGAATTCTTTCCCTTCTTCCCTCTACCGCACCTGTTGAGAACCAAGGAAAACATTGCAAATATGTATAGTCATGCAATTAGACATTAGACATACAAAATGAAATAAACAGAAAGAAAAGAAAATAAATTTTAATTCATATTCAGTCCATCAAGTCTCTTATCTGTTTGTGGCTACCTTGTTTCATTAGAGGTCTTTAGAGTTATAATTGGTCATAGTGATGCTTTTTACTAAGTTACTAAGGGTTTCAAAGTTCATTATTCTTACAATATTGTTAATATTATATAAACTGATTTCCTGGTTGCATTTATTTCACTTTGCATAAGTTCATATGGTTCTTCAGTTTTTTTTTTCTGAAACTATTCCCTTTATAATTTCTAACAGTAAATTTCTATTCTATTACATTCATATACTGTAATTTCTTCAGCCACTTTCCAATGGACGGATGTCTCCTCAGTTTCCAAGTCCTTGCCATCACAAAAAGAGCTATTATACATTTTTTTTAAACAGAAATGTTCTATTCCTCATTCTTTAATCTCTTTTTGGATACAGACCAAGTAGGTACAATTGTAGATCAAAAGTATGCACAGTTTTAAAACATTTGGACAAAGCTCCACATTACTTAGCTAGAAGTTTGGATTTGCTCATTCATAGTTTCACCAACAGTGCACTAGTGTGACTGTTTTTTTTTCCTTAATCCTTCTATGATTTTTCATTTTCCTTTATTGTCATTGGTACCAAACTGATGGATAGGAGAGGGCAGCTCAGAGTTGTTTTAATAATCATTTTTCTAATCAAGATTGACCTTGAGAATTTTTCATGTGGTTATTGATATTTTGGATTTATTTCTCTGAAAACTATTTAAATTTATTGGACATTTGTCATTTTGGAAACCAGTCTTATTATTGTAGATTTGACTCAGTTCTCTACATATGTTAGAAATGAGACTTTGTTATCAAAGACTATTGATAAAAACATTTTTGTCAAGTTTCTCATTTTTCTTATAATTTTAACTTTATTGGTTTCTTTAGAGCAAAACCAATTTTTTAAAATAATTATCTATTATAATGCCTATGAAATTTCAGATCTCTTATTTTTTCATGAATTGTTCACATATTCACAGGTACACAAGGTAATTTCTTCCATATTACAGTAATTTGCTTAAGATATTACCTTTTATGTCCAAATCAAATTTCTATTCTGAGCTTAGCTTGGTGAAACGTTAGTCTATAATCCTAATAGCTTTGGCAGCTGCAAAAACCCCAATGATTTGGGACAGAGCTCTTCCCTCTGGAAGCAGAGTTCACAGAGCTAAAAAGTCAGGTAATTGACTGGCAACATGAGCAGGCAAAGGAAGCAAAGTAAGAACAGCAATCCAACTTTAGATTCCCTTTCTGTGGAAAAAAAGAGTCAAAGCATGGAATGGGAGGAAGACAACAGAGTCAGAACTCACACACCAAAAGCTTCAAAGAAAGATGTAGACTGGTTACAAGCCATAGAGCAGCTAAAGAAGGATTTCAAAAACCAAATGTGAGAAGTGTAGGAATAATTGGTAAGACAAATGTGAATGATACAAGAAAATCATGAAAAGAGAGTCAACAAATTGACTGAAAAAATTAACACCTTAAAAAATAGATGAACTCAAATGGCAAAAGAGACCCCAAAAGGCAAAGAGAAGAAGAATGCCTTAAAAAGTTGAATGTGCCAGATGGAAAAAGAATCTCGAAGATGGCAGAGAGTAAGCAGTGACCTGAACAAGCTCCCCAAGAATTTCATCCTTGGGAACTAAAAAGTAAATTTGAGTGGATTTAAGAGTGACAGAACCCACTGTGAGAGAGAGGGTGACAGATTCCCAGCCCAGAGAAGTGTCTAATCAGGTTGGGGCAGGGAGAACGGAGCACACAGGAGTGGCACCAGCACGAACCTGAGAGCAGAATGCGGCAGACTGGGAAGCCCCACCCAGCAGACTCACCCAGCTGGAGGCTTCTGCAGCCCTCTCACTGCCGAGGTGAGGACCTATGGAACTGGGTAGGAGGGAACGCAGGGCGTGTAGCAGGGTCAGTGGTTTTTCCTGGGGCTAGCAACCCACGGCCCAGATTGTTGAAGCTACATGCCCAGACATTCAGAACTTGGGATGGAGGAATGAAATCTAGGGGCTCTCATCCCCCTCCCCGACACACAAAAAAATCAAGAGGTAAAAGCCCCACCTAGAGTACATTCTTGCATTGGTGGAAACAGCCCCAG
>CM053587.1:255460493-255480227 GCA_028646515.1 Pseudochirops corinnae | reverse complement strand
TCTGTTAAAGAAACAGAAGGTACGAACTCCTGTTGCTGACATAACAGGAAGGGGCTGAAAAGGGAAGAGCAATACTTCATGTAAGGAAAAGCCCCAGAGAGGGAGAGTCAGAATTCCTTTGGATAAGCTTCATGGAGGCAGAAGCAGCTGTTGTGAAGGCTGAAGAGGAAAATCCCAGGCTGGAGAGAATGATTTTGATTTTGGGAACCTGGCTGAAGTTATTTTCATTCTGGGAACCAACTGGAGCTTCTGCTGGGGATCTACCAGCTTCTCATGGGAGCTGTCAAAGACTGAGGAAGCATGATTATAATACTGCTACTTTATATGAACCTGTTTGTGGCTTTGTTAAGCCTTGACTTCCCAGGAACAGAGACTGTGAAAGATTTAAGGTGGACTGGACACTGTGAACTTTAGCATGGAAGAGGAGCAGCATGAGAGATGAACATGGACCTGGGAGCAATCTGCCTTTTAAGCCAGTTGACAATTTGGTGAATTCATGTAGGAGCTGGGACCATGGAAGGGGATTCAGGGAATCTGAGAGACTACTTGTAACAGCAATCAATTTAGCAGATTCTTAGCCCTTAGTAACTTAGGGCTAAGTATGGAAGGTGTGAGGTCTGCCTTCTGTGGAGAGGATGTGAGCTCCTCTGTTGCTGACGTGGCAGAAGGGGGTTGGCTGATACAGGAGGCCACTGTGTGTATATAATAAGAGTTCTAGAGACAGAGAGACAGAATTGGGTGTCTTCTTCCTGGTGGCTCCTGTTGGAGGAAGCAGGATTGTCCCAGCATCTGGCAGCTGGGCTGCTGGACTGAAGAAGTGAGTTGAAGTTTTCTAGAGAGAGGGGGAGAGAGAGAGAGAGAGAGAACAAAAGAGAGAGAGAGAGTAAAAGAGAGAGAGAGAGAGAGAGAAAGAGAGAGAGAGACAGAGACAGAGAGAGAGAGAAAGAGACAGAGCGAGAAACAGAGAAAGAGACACACACACACACACACACACAGACAGAGACAGAGAGAGTTTCTCTCCCAGCATCTGGAAGCTGACTGAAAACTGAGATGAAGTTTTCTTGAGACCAGATTCTGGTGAAGGCCACCTGGAAGGCTAAGAGGGCTTGCCTGGAAGGCCAAGATTCTCTTGGGTCCTGGGGCCAGCTGAATGGCTGGAGGACTGAAGAAGCATGACCAGGATAAGTCTTTGTTGCTTCATGGCCTGGCTGATCCTTGAGTTCCTGGCAACAGAAGTGCTGAAGGGGCTGATATGTGCTAGATCCTGTGAATTTCAGTGTGTACCAGGGATTGCCTGGAGGACTGGACAAGGACATGGGAACTGTCTACTTCTGAGGACTGGACAAGGACCTAGGATCTGTGTGCCTCTGAATCCAGGTGATTATTTGGTAGATTCAGGTAGGAGCTGGGACCATGGAAGTGGATCCAGGTAATCAGAGAGACCACCCAGAGTCAAGATGAAGAAAAGGCCTCCCCTTAGATGAAATTGAGGTTTACTGGACACCAAGGGGTGGAGGGTTTGCGTGGTTTTTCTAATGATTGTATTTAATGACTGATTGAGTTGCTGTATGATTGCCCCATGAGTGGAAGACTGATTATTTATTGTGAATTGATTGAATGATTGAATATGGATTACTGTATTGTGAACTGATTGAATGCTTTGTTCCAAATAGTGTGGCCACTGTAATGAAAACTGTGTGGCCATTCTAATGTTAAGCTGTTATGAACACTATATTGTGATTTTTCTGTTATAAGATGTAATGTTGTGAATATTATATTGTGATATATTGTGAATGTTTGCCTTGATTTGTAATGGAATAAACAGTGTTCACAATAATGTGTAATCCAAACCTTAAAAGCTGTTCACAGTAGCATGCTTTTGGGAATGGGCTGGTGCATGGTGTTACACTACCCCAAGTCAAGCTGAAAGAAGACTACTTGGATACTGTATACTGACTGAGAAGACTGTAACTTATTTGTGACTGAGGGGTGGATGGCCTATGTATTTTACATTATCCCTTAAGAGAGTGCTGAGTAGTTACTGATATTGTAACTTAGTGTGCCCCATGAGTGAACAAATTTGACTATTGTAATTTGTCACACTTAAGGAGGAAAGCCTCCTTAAGGATGATTGAATGATTGAGTTGATTGAATGATTGAGTTACCAAGTGATTGATTGACTAAATAATTATATTTTGTTCAAAACTGTGTGACCACTGTGTGGCCATAAGTCATTGTGAATGTTGTTTTTTGATTATCTGTGATAAGTTGTAATATTGTGAATGCAGTACATTGATTTACTGTGAATGTTTTTCTCTGATTTGTTATTGAATAAATAGAGTGTTCACTATACTATGTAACTAGAACCTTAAAAGGTGTTCACAGTAGCATTCTTCTGGAAAGCTGCTCGTGCTTGGCTTTACAGTTTATAAGAGAGAGAGAGAGAGAGAGAGAGAGAGAGAGAGAGAGAGAGAGAGAAGAAAAAATGAAATAAACCCCGTCCTTGAGCTTACATTCTATTAAGGGGATAATATCATGTATAGAGATAAATACATGCTATGTAAAAATTGGCATTGGGTTATGAGAAAGCATTAAAAACTGGGATAATTAAGAAGAGTCTTGTCGTGAGGTGGCACTTGAGAGGCTACTTAAAAGAGGATAGGAAATATAAGAGTTGAAGATAAGAAAGGAATCTATTCCAGGAATGAGGAAAAGTCTGTGCAAAATAATGGAAAAGGCATATGGAATATTATTTAAGGGGCACAATAAATTGTCCAATATGACAGTAAGTCAGTGTACAAGAAGGGAAGTAATGTGGAAAAATCCTGTAAAAGTTGAGTGGAGTCAGATTGTGAATGATTTCAAATGAAAAACAGGAATTTGTATTTAATTCCAGAAGTGGCAAGGAGCCATTGAAGCCTCTTAAAAAGCACAATCACATGGAAAGTTAACAAGCAATAGGTATTAGTCAGGTAATGTGTTAAATACTGGAAATACAAATATAAGTAGAAACATTGACCCTGCCTTCATGTAGCTTACATTATAATTGGGAAAGCAACACATATGATAAATTTGAAAAGGAATGAGCAGAAAGGAGGAAGGAAGATACTTGCTTCAGAATCAAGGTAGATAAAGTCTTGAACACAATCTAGAAAGGAATAAGACATGGTTGACCTAGACACACTCCTCAAATAGAGGTTCTTAGAAGAGCCACCCAAATCCAGGTGCACATGACACTTCCAATATACAAATTAGAGGGCATAAAAGAGGGCTTCCATGGTTGAGAAGTTTCTGAGGTATTGTAGAGAAAAATCTATGATACACCCTGGAGATGAATGAAAATGGTCAGACAAGTACCTTTGGAAATCAGTTTGTAAATCATTTGGAAGACAGATTAGAGAGGGAGAAAGAACAAAAGATTGTCAAGATCAATGGGGAGGCTATTGCAACAGTCAATGCAAGAGGTTGCAAAAGTCTAAATTAAGGGGTTTGTGGTACCAGTGGAAAGAAAGTAGATAGATGAGAGAAATATCATCTTAGAATCTAATAGACTTAAGAATTTGAATAGAGAGGAAAAAAGAAAAATTGAGAGCCAAAAATGACTCAGAATGTGTGAATGTGGATAATTGAAAGGATAGCACTATTAAATGAAAAGCTCTTAATGAAATACAAAAGTTAGGAAGGGATCTGATTTTTGCATAAAAGATACTGAATTTTATTTGGACAACTTTAGTTTGAATGTATAATCAAAATCCAGTTGGCAATGTACAATAGGTAACTTGATTTATGGCAATGGGGCATAGGTTTTTAGATCCAGGATTAATCCTCATAAGTTGATAAGTGCATTCATAGAAGCCAAAAATAGTCAGACATCTAAGATTCCAAGGTCATCCAATGCATCCTGGGCCATTGCCAGTCATCCTGACTATTATCGTACCACTGGAATTTTTATGAATTTGGAACAGAGTGAGGCTGACAACTTTGTGCTACTCCATTTCAATTAAATTAATTTCACGCACAAGTCCAGACGTTACCCTGCGATGGAATTGATTATCTTTGGAAATAAAGGACCAATAAGAAGAACAACAATATAGAAGCTGACCAGATTATTGAGAGAAATTACCTAGCTAGCAAATAACGGGGTCTCATTCAAAGCCTTGGATAATATCCAAAGATAGAAGAGATGATGGTCCAGTGGAGGAGATACAAGGTCAGGAGAAGGCATGTAGGAGAATTGAGAGAGTGACACAGAAATCTAGGAAACGTAGCATGGACTTCCTACTCATGGATATCTGGCAAATGATCTTTAGAACCTCACAGGTTTATAATTTAATCTGGTCTATCTTCTTTTAAGGTAGAGAAGAATAGATGCAACAGGGATGGAAGCAAATGTAATCTTATATCCTTATGCCTTCATTTCTACCTGAGTAGGGAGCGTAGCACTCTGGGACTGGAGCTACTTCTCACTGCAACTGTAGGCCCATTCACTGAAGGCTACATCCTTATTCCAGGTGAGAAAAATTGTCGGGCCCTCTACCATCCGTAGTCCCACAGTGGCTTGTTCTTTTCAATGGATACCAGGGATGAAATAGGGTCTACAAGTCCCAAGAGAATCTTTCTAATTCACCCCTCACCACACAGTAGCTAATAAAAAGCCTGGTTTTTAACTTTTGGCTAAAGAATCAAAAAGCATAAAGCCTGAAGTGGAAAGCAGGGCTTTCTATTTTGATAGAAAATGCAATTGCAGATAGATGCAGTTTCAATGAGCTTCCCCATTTTCTTTGGCAGCAGGCAGAGGTCACTAATGTGAGCACCGGATTCCGATTTCCCACAAGACAGTATCCATATTAAAAACTCAAATTTGACACTGAAGAAATCACAGATCACTGATATAGTGAATTTATTCAGGGATATCCTGATCATGTTTTGAATATTTATATAACTAAGGACTGTGACAATCAATATTATTTGTATAAAGGAACTTGTTTTCTCCCGTGGAATTGTAATACAAACAGAAATTCATGGAGAGAATTTTTAAGAGGGATGGGTTTTCAATGAGTTTTCATTTTTCTTTTGGTTTATCCTGAAAGCATAAAAAACCTCTAGCCACTTCCCACAGAGAACATTATCTAAAACTCAACCACATTTCATTTCATAAAGTAGAAAACCATCATTTCATATCTAGGTGTTATCAGTCACCTATGAGAATTTGTAATTAAGAAGCATCAATCAATCTTTGGTTGATAGCATTTCCACAAATGTATTTTGTACCATATCATTCAGAAATAATAAGATGGCTAAAATATGAATTTTATGAAATTAAAATCCAGCCCTTTGCCTTGTTTTCCATAGCCTGACCTTTTTCCCCTTGTTGATAGAAACAGTATTACATTGTATCTGCTTTCTATAATGTGATTGGGAATTGATTACTACATATTCTTTGACCTTTTATTTTCCTGCTGTGTAAAAGGTCTGTTGGCCCTGCTTCCTTCCTTATTTTTTCTTGATGACAAAGATACAAGTCCTTCTTGGTAGATGAGTGTGAAGCTTCCCCTATCCAAAATGGTCCTGCCGGGATCAATTAAACTGCATATTTATGACTCATCAGGGAATTCTGTCACTTGCTCAATATGGAGCTGAGGAAATACAGGTTTTAAACACCCAGGCTGACAAAAAAAAATGACCCCACCTAACCCCTGCTCTCTACAGGAAGCATGCTCACCAAAGAAAGAAACAGTTACGATCTGTTGTAGGTGGCAGACAGCAAAAAGGTCTTGGAAAATTAATTTTTAAAAGTTGAGAGAAAGGCGGGCATTTTGCCACTTTCAATTAACATTCCCATATACCTAAAAGTAGCTCACTGAAGTTCAAACTAAATTCATGGCAGGAGACTAAATTTATAGTGATTTAAAGGGAGACTGACAAGCAGTTGAGCTTTTAGCTGAGAATCAGCAGACATATGGAGCACTTTGGGGCAGGGAGCCAGCTTATACATTGCTTGAGTCAAAGCCAAAAGATACTCTATGCTTGAGTAGGAGTCATAGAATTTTACAGCAAAAAGACACTTTGGGATCACCTACTCCAGCCATATTTATTTTGCAGTTGAGAAAAGTGAGATACAGAGGTGAAACATGTGCCTAAGAATAATTAGAATTAGAACTCTGGTCACCTGTCACTTAAAACCATTGTTTTATCTACTATGCCCAGGACTCATTTTTGGAGCATAGAACTTAGAAGTTCTAATAATATTAGTACACTTGCTCCTCTTGGCTTTTCTGAAATTTAAATAATA
Source organism: Pseudochirops corinnae (assembly GCA_028646515.1). Lineage (NCBI taxonomy): Eukaryota > Metazoa > Chordata > Mammalia > Diprotodontia > Pseudocheiridae > Pseudochirops > Pseudochirops corinnae. The sequence continues at coordinate 255,473,935 of CM053587.1, read as the reverse complement.
ATAATAATAATAAAGGTACATAAAGAATGAAATTGCTACCTGAGAGCATAAATAAGATATTACTGAAGGAACACACAGTGGACATAAAAAAGTGATCATTTATGCCCCACGTGACTTGCTTTGACCTCAGAAATTATTCCACTTTCAGATTCATTTTTGAGAAAATTTACTATCTTCTTTTTTTTAAATTAAATTTTATGTTTATTTTCAGTTTACAACATCCATTTCCAAAAGATTTTGAATTACAAATTTTCTCCCCGTCTTACCCCTACCCACCACCCCAGAACAGCAATCTGACAAAATACCCCCTCCCCCAATCTGCTGTCTCTTAAATTCTCCCGCATCCTCTCTCTGACTTTCAGGTAGGGCATGATCGACTTCCATACTCCAGTGCCTGTATATCTTATTTCCTAGTTGCATTTAGAAATAATAATAATAATAATATTAATAATGATAATAATGATGATGATGATGATGATAATGAAAATGATAATAATATTTTTTTAGAATTTCTTTTGATTTCCAGATTCTTTCCCTTCTTCCTTCATCACCCACCCTTGCTGGGAAGATAAGCAATTCAATAAAGGTTGTACATCTGTAGTTATGCAAAACATTTCCATACTGGATATACTGTGAAAGACTTACTATATTTCCCTCCATCCTATCCTGCTCCCCACCTGTTCTATTTTCAACTATAACCATGTTCCTTTTCAAAAGTGTGTGCTTCTAACTACCTGCCCCACCCCCCAATCGGCCCTCTTTTCTATCACCTTCCCTCTTACCCCACTACTTTCCTGTAGGGTAAGATACCTAACTGAGTTTGTATGTTATTCCTTCCTTAAGTCAAATACAATGAAAGTAAGGTGGACCCATTCCCTTTTGCCTTCCTGTTCTTCCCCTCCATTGTAACAGTTTTCCCTTGCCTCCTTTATGTTAGATAGTTTACTCTATTTTGTCTCTTCCTATCTCCTCTCATTATATTCCTCTCTTACCTTTTAATTTTATTTTTAAAATATCATCCCTTCCTATTCAATTAATCCTGTCCCCTCTGTCTATGTATACCTGTACACATATATACAAACATTTATTTTTCCTTCAACTATCCTCATACTGAGAAAAGTTTCAAAAGTTACAATTATTGTTTTTCCATGTAAGGCATGTACATACTTCAACTTTGATAAATTCCTTATGATTTCTCTTTCCTGTTTACCTTCTCATACTTCTTGTATTTGAATGCCAAATTTTCTATTCAACTCTGGTTTTTTCATCGAGAATGCCTGAATGTCCTCTATTTCATTGAATGACCATATTTTCCCCTGAAACATTGTACTCAGTTTTGTTGGGTAGGTGATTCTTGGTTTGAATCCTGGCTCCTTTGACCTCCTGAATATCATATTCCAAGTCCTTTGATTCCTTAATGTAGAAGCTTCTATATCCTGGGTTATCTTGATCGTGTTTCCATAATATTCAAATTGTTTCTTCTTGGCTGCCTGTAATATTTTTTTTTTGATCTGGGAATTACAGGACATGGTTATAGTATTCCTAAGAGTTTTCTTTTGGGGATCTTTTTCAAAAGGTGACTGGTGAATTCTTTCAACTTCTATTTTGCCCTCTGGTTCTAGAATATTGGAGTAATTTTCCCTGAGAATTTCTTGAAGAATGCTTTCTAAATTCTTTGTTTGATCATGTTTTTCAAGTAGTGTTATGGGAATCTGAAGATCTTCCTTGCTCCTAGGCCCTTTCAATAGGCTTAAGTGGCTCTGAGAACCTTCCCTGATTTGAAAGTATACTCTGCCCCTTAATAGTCTGAATGTGGTGACATGGACCCTGTGGTGGGAGGCTTGTTCTTCAGGAATGCCCATGCCCTGTTGCTTTGTGATTGGGCAGTGGGTAAAGAGGGCTGTGGCATTCTCTGATCCAGGAGAAGGCTATGTATATGCCCTGATGTGAGGTTTTGCTTTGGGGCTCACTTTGGAAAAGTCGTGTGATTTGGCCAGGTGAGACTCTGGGCAGCCGTTGAGCCCCTGGCTTTGGAAAACCCAGATGTTGGTGCCGCCCTCTCTGGTAACTGAATAGGTATGGATGTAATGGTCAGACGGTTGGAAGCCCGTCTGCTGATGTGTTTTTTTGTCTGCTTGTAACTTCTGTTTGTTAACTTGTGTTTGTATTCTGTTTGTATTCTCTGAAGTTCAGAGTGCTGACTTTTCCCCCTGAACTAGGTAAATGATATGTGTTTGACTGATTAAAGTGAGACTATTAACCCATTATGAGTTGCTTTCCTTTAGAAAAGCAGATCTAAGAACCTGTGCTATCAGTTACCCTGTGTATGCTAGGATGCTTGCTGATACAAGTAGCCAGATAATTTTTAAATGATCTCTCCTGTATCTATTTTTCAGGTCAGTAGTTTTTCCATTGAGATATTTCACATTGCCTTCTATTTTTCCATTTGTTTGGATCTGTTCAACAGTATCTTGATTTTGGGGAGGTGGAGTCAAGATGGCAACGTAGAAGCAGGAGAACTCCATGGCCCCCACCATAACCACCTCAAATATCTATAAAATATGACTCTAAACAAATTTATAGCTCCAGAAGTCAGAAAATGACAGAGAAACAAGGCTCCCATAGAAGGCAGCCCAGCAGACAGATGGAAAGTGCTCATTGCAGCACACTGAGAACAGAGCCTAGCCCCATGTGGATTTAGCTCCAGACCATCCAGGAGAAGCTGCAGCTGGAGTTTTCTGAAGCTATCAGGAGAGCAGATCACCAGCAGCTGTGGTGGTTTCCAGAATTACCAACCCATAAGAGCCAAGGACAAAGGGAAAAGGTCAGTGGAATTCAGCCAAATTTCGGAGAGAGGGTCTGGCCATCTGCCTCCAGGACGAGAAGCAGTCTGAAGTGGTGGCCCTGCAGCCACCTCCAAGTGGCTGCTTCAGAAGCTCCCAGCCTGCTGATTGCATGGGGGCCAAATGATCATTCAGAGGATAAGTTTTCTTGCTTTAACCTGCCTGGATCAAGATCTTGGCCTTGAGTGGTGGTCCTGAGGTGTGTTTACAGTGAACCAAAGCTGGTGAGGGCTGCAGAGACTGCAGCCTCCTAATAGCTCTGGCAGTTGAAAAAACTTGAGCAATTTGTGACACAGCTCTCCCCTCTGAAAGCAGAGTTCCACAGAGCTAAAAAGTCAAGTACTTGACTGGCAAAATAAGCAGGCAAAGGAAGCAAAGAAAGCCCAGCAATCCAACTTTAGATTCCTTTTTGGGGGACAAAAGGGATCAAATCATGGAAGGGAAGGAAGACAACACACTCAGAAAAGTAGGAGGGATCTTAGATGCCTCACTATTTTTCACATCCATATCCAAACTGTTTCCAAGGTCATATAATTTCACCTTTACTGTAGAATATGTCCCCTTCTATCTTTTTGAAACTACCTTCACTCTAGTGTGGGACCTCATCACCTCATACCTTGATTGTTGCAATAATCCTTTCATGGCTACACCTGCCTCAAGTCTCTTTCCAATCTAATCCATTCCCCATTCAGCTGCTGCAGAAATTTTCCTAAAAGGCAAGTCTGATCATCTCTCTCTCTGTCTCTGTCTCTGTGTCTCTGTGTCTCTCTCTGTCTCTATCTCTCTCATATGCACACACACACACACACACACACACATTCACACACACAACTCCAATGGCTTGTGATTGCCTCCAACAACAAATAATAAGTCTTTTGTTTAATAATCTAGCCACCTCTTACCTTTCTAGTCTTCTTATACGTTACTCCCCAACACATATTCTTCCATCCAGTAACACTTGCCTTCTGGCTGTTCCAGAAATAAAACACTCCATCTCTTGGCCTGAAGCATCTCTCTTCCTCTCTCCTATGCCTGTAATGTTCTTTCTCATCTACTGTGAATACTGACTTCCCTTGCTTCCTTTAAATCACAAGTAAAAATCCCACTTCCTACATAAACCTTACCGAATTTCTCTTAATTTCCATTATCCATATATATATATATATATATATATATATATATATATATATATATATGTGTGTGTGTGTGTGTGTGTGTGTGTGTGTGTGTATATATATATGCACATATGTATATACATACATGTATATGTGTATACACACCAGTCTGTGCATATATGTGTGTATATATGTACATGTGTACATATAGGTATGCATATCTATATGTCTATCTATCAATCATGTTTTCTACCTCTATTACTGCACCATTAGATTATCAACTCCATGATGGCAAGGACTGTGTTTTTCCTCTTTTATATCTCAAATATTTAACACAGTGTCTAACACATAGCATGCATTTAATAAATGTTTATTGAATCCAACTGATTGACCATTTCACCTTATCTTTCCTAATCTCAGACCTAGCCCCACCCCCAGCCATTTTCATAGCCTAGCCATATCTATGCCATCATGATGGGTTTATTCCCCTTCTTTAGATCCCATCCTCATATTCAATTTTATCTCTCAAAACTGTAATCAAACCAACATTACCATTCTTGATAAAGAGTAATTGTTCTACAAAATCAATTGTTATACTATTCCAATGCAATATCTCTGCCCTGAACTTTACATGCAAATATTCCATCTAGGACAGTATTTCCCTATTCATATATGTATATATATATATATATATATATATATATACACACACACGCACACATATATATGTATATATGTATATATATATATATACATTTATATATACATATGTGTATACACCCACATATAAGTGTATATGCACATATATGTATACATAGATATATGTGTACATATACATATGTCTTCTCCCATATGCATGAATATATATCTTCCCATATTAGAATCTAAGTTTCTTGAGGAAAGGGCTTTTCTGATTTTTTCATATTTATGTATTCAACATTTAAGGGAAGGGAGGGAAGGGAATAAACATTTATATAGTACCAATGTTCCAAGTGTTTTACAAATCTTACCTCCTTTAGCACAATATTTGGTATGATAAGTGACTAATAAATCCTTTTTCATTCATTCATTCTTGGGAAAGCACCTTTGAGTGCTTAAATTTTACCTTTTGTCCCACCTTTTCCTATATGGTTGAATTCTTTTAGTAGATATTTATGTAATACCAAATCAGCTGGGCAGTCTGATCAATTCATTGAAAAATTCATAAGAATGAATTACTTAGAACTATTCAGTCAGATAATTGGCATGATTTTCACTATTTAAATACATTTTGACTGAGGATTGAGCCAGTATCTGCCCCTTTACACTTCACAAATGCCACCATCTATGTGAAGCTTTTCCTGATTCCCCTCTTCTGCTGATACACTTCCTTCAAATTAAATGTATTAATTGCATGAATATTCTTCCTAGAATTTTATGTGTACATTATTTATCCTGTGTTATAGTGTAACTTCTTGATGGAAGGGATCGTTTGACTTTAGTGGTTTCAGTCCTAGAATTTGCCTCATTTCCGAGTACATAGTAAGCACTTAATGAATGCTTGTTAACTGATTGGTTAAAGTATCTCTCATACAACTATCACTGAAATTTCTAGGTATAAACATATGCTTAAAAACTCATCAAAGAAAGATAAATTAGTAGAAGATGTTATGTCTGCTTTAATCAAATGCAAAGGTCTTAACAAGAATTTATAATTTATGTATTTATGTCTTATATTTTCCTAAAAGTCAATTTATCTCTAGCTCAGCTTCTTTTCTCCAACTATCATTTCTCTCTCTCTTTTTTTTTTTTAAACAGGAATCATGACTATAAAGATTAAGAGATCGCCTGGTGAAGAAGGACATTCTACCAATGAAAGTCAGTAGACACTGCAATTTACAGATTGACAGATCTATGCAAGGTCATTGAAAGATGAAGTGACCTACACAGGTTCACATAGTCAGTGTGTATTTTAGGGGGACTTTGACTCGAAGATTAGTCCCCTATCCATTAAACCACACTACTTTCTTTTTCTTTAGATATTTAAAGAACATATCATTTTTAATTTAATTTTTGCTTTCTTGGTTATGAACCATTAAGAATCCATCTTTCTCAATTTGCCCCACAATTACAAATTGTTCTGTGTCTTCAAACACTTCATTTATTACTGTGTCCTTCATTCTTCAATATGCACATCTGATTTGAGGCATGGGTTCAGAAGAAAGAGTACTCACTTTGGAGATAGAGAACTTTTTTTTTTAAATCCTGTTTTTGATGCTTTTTTATGTGACTTTACACAAATCAATTCACATTCCTGATTTTAACTTCCTTTTCTATGAAATGAGAAGGTTGGTCCAGATGACAACTGAAGTCCCTTCCAGCAATAAGCCCCATGCATTTATATAACACTTTTGATGTCTGTAAAGCAATATACAAATATTATATCACTTTGACCTACCCTTGAGAAAGATACTATTATTATCCCCATTGCACAGATGAGAAAACCAAGGCACTAGAGATTAAATGACTTACCTAGACAGGCAGAGGTTAAATAATTTTCCCAGGCATACAGAGCTACTTAATATCTACAGCCAGAATCACCATCAGATATTCCCGACTCCAGGTCAAGACCTCATTTGAATTTGTCATCTAGCTGCCTATAGTTTGATGTCATTTGGTATAAAGTATGAATGGAATTTTATGTTCACATGCCAGAATATGAATTTACTTGATAATCTCAAATGGGTTATATTCTTTTAATTTATTGTTACCATTTTAAAAATCCTTTTCTGGCACCACAGGCAACAATTCAATGTAAATATTCAGTGTATATATTCCAAATACCCAGCATCAAAGTTCTTGTCTATTGCAAAATGCAGAAACCATTGAAGCTCTCCAACAAGAACTGTCTACATGTTCTAGAAAATATTTCATTGTTGCTCAGTCATGTCTGACTCTTAATGATTCCATGAGCCTTTGCCCACCAATGTTGTCCACAGAGTTTTCTTAGCAAAGATAATGGAGTGATATATTATTTCCTTTTCTAGAGGATTAAGGCAAACAGAGGGTAAGTGGCTTACTCAATTTATACAGCTGTAAGTATGTGAGCACAATTTGAACTCAGGTCTTGCTGACTCCAGGCCCAGCATTCTATTTACTGAGAAACCTAACTGCTTCTGGCTAGAAAAATGGTCAATTTTTTTTAAAATCTGAAAACAGTGCTTGGACTATGACCTGGAACTAGCCAATGTGACAGAGTCCTAAACCTAGCCCCAGCAAAGAGACCCTTGCAATTGTCGTTAAAAAAAAAAATTGCTCTGCAAGTCATTTAACTTCTGTCAGTCTGAGTAAGTCATGAGAAGAAAGGCTTTGTTATCAAAATGAATACATCAAAAGTTATCTGTTTTAGAAGTAATTTCTTTTTAAGGATACTCCTAAAGTATTATGTTCTTTCTCTACAAGGACATATGGTAAAATTACCTCACTTGCATCTTTTGAAGAGGGATCATTGAGACAGTATAGAAAATCACTATAACCAATATGTGTACAAAAATCACAAAAAAGGTCAAATTCAAGAGAACTGGTTCTCAAAATTTAGCAAGAATGAATCAAATTGTAATATTAGGTTGGAGATTCATACTGTTCTATAAACATATTTGCATACATATGCACACACACATGTATAATCAAATGTTGCTGCCAGAGTAATTCAAAGTGATACAAGTAATGGAGCCAAGGGACCTCTTCTTGAGCTGCTGAAATGATAATACAATGTTCCATGTCTGATTATAGCACTGGAATCTTTTGCTTTTCTTCTGCCACATCCTCTGAGATTTGTTGTACTTTTACATTATTAAATGTCAGCTCTCCATACCCATTGTGCAAGTCATTGAAGAAGGGAAAAGGCATAGTCATACTTTTTATTCTCAAATGTTTATATTCCGTTGCCACAGCAAACCAAAAAGTACTTACTCATATGTACACATACCTTTTATTAGCCTACACTTTTGGGGTATAGTCAGAATGAAGACTGAATATTTAATGATTACCAAGTTGCTAAGAATGTGCAATAGTCATCATGAATGTCTTCTGACATATTGAAATCTAAATAAACAGCTACCAACTTTCTTTGCAAATGTGTTATTGGTTGAAAATCCTCAATACTACAAGTTGCATTTTATTATTGAGCATATTTAATTCTAAGTATGTCAAGTTTTCTTCTGTTCTGATTCCTATATCTGCTAAGTAACTTTCTCTGACATCTTTCAAAGGATATTTTTCAGCTAATTTATATCAAAAACACGTTTTGAAAATAAAAGCTTTTCTAACCCTTCATTTTAACTCTGCATCTTATTTTTATTGTCTTTTTTATCAGCTCCTTCCTACTGTGTATTTGTAGAAAATAAATAATTCACATACATAGTGTGTGTGTGTATGTGTGTCTGTCTGTCTGTATCTGAGTCTGCGTCTGTGTCTGTGTCTGTGTGTGTGGAGAGTGGAAAGAGCACTGGATCTGGAATTGGAGGACCGAGGTTCACATAACTTGACTCTCTTTAAATATCTACATGATCCTGAGAAAAAAATGTTTAACTGTCTTAGATTTCACTGTCCTTATTCCTAAAGTGAAGAAGGGGAGTGAGAGAGGATGACTATTGGCATTAATGGAGGGATACTATTTGTCAGGAATTGTGCTAAATATTTTTATTAATTTTTTATATAAATTTCATATCATTTGATCCTCACAATGACCTTGTGAGGAAGGTACTATTACAATTTCCATTTCACAAGCTATCTTGTTAATTCAAGTTAAAGTCCTTTATAAGCTCTAAAAATGGTGTGCATTTATTTTATAATAACTTTTCACTATTCTTTTCTTATTAATATCGCATTTATAAATATGTCCTTTGGCATTAAATAAATGCCTGAAGAAAGTTTCCCAAACTTATTTGGCCTACTTACCGCCTTTAAAAAAAAATACTCAGTGCCTCCCAAAAATCTACTTTCTTTAACCCTTTAGCTTTTTTTTAAAATTTGTGTCATTTCAAAAATATGTTCTTTAAAAATGACACCTTAAATTTAATAATTTATTGTCAATTTTTGTTTTGTTATGCACTGAAATTTTGATGATGCAATACTGAGTCGTGTAACCATATAGTATCTTATTATGAACAAGTCATTACAAGCACATATTCTTATTGTTGCATTCTGGAGTTTCTGATAGTACATGAGAGGCTCACCTGCCAAGACCTCCTTGTTAAGACTTGTCAATGGACTTGACCACCTATCTTTTATAACTTGCATTTTCTATGTTTATTTGGGAAATACTGTAACCACTATCATTTTAACTATGTTACAAAACAGATGAAATATGTATGAACACTTTTGCAAAATTTCATTTTCTCTTCTTTCTTTATGCATCCACCACCCCCTTATTTTATTCAATGCCCCCTAATTTCACCTGAAACTCTTACTGCCCCCCTGGATTTTTGCAGCACCTCCCAGGAGTCAGTTTCAGCTACTTTGGGAACCTCTGATGCATTTTGGTGAAGATAGGTGAAGACAAATGCACAGTGTGAGAGCTAGAAAGAATTTTGCACTAGATCTAGTAAAATCTTCCATTTTATACATGAGGTATAGTTTTTTTTTTCAATATATGCACTACTTTTGTTCAGTGAGTCCATCTTCTCTTTTGATTTGCCTTGGGTTGCTAAAGTCAAAGAGGTTACATTAGGCATCTTCCTAAAATAACCCCTTATATCTGTGTCAACTTAGCCAAGTTTTCTAAGTAAACAACCCATTTTCTTTTACAACTAATGACAGAAGTTCTATTTTATACAATGGATATCTGCTATAGAGATTATGAGTAAATGTTTTTTCAAATAGTCCCTTGTTTGGTAGATGAATGTGAAATGACCAAATATTCACTGCTTCTATGCACATAAAAATGACAAATTTGTCTTTTAATGCTTTTGATCTATTCTGTTTAAGCCACCAAGATGTACCTTTATCACAAAATCTCTTCTAAAACAACGTTTAAACCTACTGGTGCTTTAGTGCTTAAATAGTAAGTATCCCCTCTTATGACAGAATTTTTAGGGAAGAGTTACTGTGGATGAGGAATACTACAATTTAAACTTGTAAAATGAAAAAAGGGACTTGGGGCAAGTGCCACTTTTCAAGTGGGTTTGTGAATAAATAAGAGCAATCTTGAATTATGATAAACCTGAGATTAAAATGAAGCTTGAAGAAGTTAGGCTTACTTTCTGCTAGATATTTTGAGGCCCTGTTTCTCAGAGAAAAAATTCAGAAAGAATTTGTACCTCAAATCCTCATTTCATTATTTAACTTCAACCTTATGTCAAAATAAAGACATCAAAATATTTGGTTGGAGCATGGACGTGGAGGATGCAGGAAATAATTTAAAAAAAACCTATTGTCTTTTTATTAAAACTTCTGAGAAAAGTCTTCAAAGCTCATGACCAAAATTTGACTAACATGTTGTTTTTTTTATCCTCTCTGTGATGATAACAACTTTAAAAGTTTTTTTTTTTCCAGTCACAGAGGAGTTGCTGATCTGTTTCAGCAAAGATACAACTCACACCATGGAAATTATAGGGTCTTGCATTACAGTATAAATTGAATAGAAATTTTCAGTGACTACTGACTAGCAAAATGAACAGTATTCTTTATTATGAGAAAAATTTTATAGAGGAAGTGAGATGTCTTACATATTTCAAAGTAAGTGATGAACATACTAACCAAAGAAAACAGCACAGGATAACCCACAAAAAGAATACAAAAATTGAAGAGCCAAGAGCATATCTGCAGGTAAGGAAGAGCAAATAGATTTAAGTTGCTCATAATGCAATGAAGATATTAAAGTATAATAAAAGGAAGATGGAAAGATGAGTAGTGGAAAGAAAATGGAACAGCTGGCTGTAGAAGCTGTAGAAGCTGCATGTCAAAATGGAAAGAATACTAGATAGGGACTAAAAGGACAGGATTCAAATTCTGATTCTTTCAACTTATTGTCTGGGTGACTGGGCTAGTTATTCAATTTTATTGCATATTATTCCTGTGCTGTAAAATTTTCTCATTTGTAAAAGGAAATGACTAAAATAGATGATCTATAAGACCTCTTCTATCTTTAAAGAGATGTGAATTCAGATTTGATAACATCATTTGTTTTCCTTTAAGCTAAAGAAGTAATTATTTAATTGCATGTCTATGTGAAAGGAAGAGGAAAGGAAAAGATCTGTATAGAATTTACTAAGTTTCAAGCACTGTGCTAAGCACTTTAAAAAACATTAACTTGAGTGCAGAGCCAAGATGGTTGAGTAAAAGGAGGAACATGCTTCATCTCCTGCTCAAACTACCTTGAATAGCAGTAAAAAAAAAAATGACACTAAACAAATTTTAGAGCTACAGAACCCACAAAGTGACAGACATAAATAAATCTCCCACTGAAGAGAGGCAGGCCAACAGGAAGAGTCTATTGCACCAGAGTAGGAGACAAGCACAGTCCCACACGGGCTAAATGGATGTAGACATGAGGCAGCCCTGACAAGCAGCCAAGATCAACTGGAAAAGACTTCAGGAGAGTGAATAAACAGCAGCTGTGGCAGTTTCCAGACTTCTCAACCCATAAACATCAAAGAGAAAGAAAAAAGTCAGTGGGGAATTCTATTGGAACTAGGTGATGGAGGAGCACCATCCATCCCTTGCCCACAGGCAAGAGGAGGCAAGAGGAGGAGGCTCAGTGGCTGCAGCTGATGCCACATGGCTGCCTCAGGAGCACCTGGCCCACAGATGATAGGGGGACCAGGCTACCATTTAGAGGGTAATCACTCTTTCTTTGATGTGCTTGGATCTGGGTCACAGCCTTGGGTGGTGATCTTGGGGTGACTAATGCCAGTGTGGCAGAGCTTGTGTGAGCTGTAGAGAGGCCATCCTCCTGACAGATCTGGTAATTGAAAACCCCAGTGATTTGAGACAAAGTTTTTCACTTTGGAAGCAAATTTCTACCATGGCAAAGAACTCAAAAGATAAGTAATTAGCTGCCAAGATGACCAAGCTGAGGAAGCACAAAGAGACCATAGAATCCTGTTTTGGCTTCAAAAATGACCAAAACATAGAACCAGAAGAAGACAACAAAGCCAACACTCCTGCATCAAAAGCCTCCAAGAAAAAATATGAGCTGATTATAAGCCATCGAGGAAATCAAAAGGATTGTGAAAATAAAGTAGGAGAAGTAGTAGAAAAATTGGGTAGAGAAATGGGAATGATGCAAGAAAATCATGAAAAGTAAGTCAACAGCCTGCTAAAGGAGAACCTAAAAGATACTGAAGAATATAATAGTTTAAAAAAATAGACTAATTTAGGGGTGGTTAGGTGACACAGTGAGGGGTGGCTAGGTGGCACAGTGAATAGAGCACTGGCCCTGGAGTCAGGAGGACCTGATTTCAAATCTGGCCTCAGACACTTGACATACTTACTGGTTGTATGACTTTGGACAAGTCACTTAACCCCAATTGCCCTCCAAAAAGCCAAAAAAAAAAAAAGACTAACTCAAAGAGCAAAAGAGCCCCAAAAACTCAATGAGGAAAAGAATGCCTTACAAAACTTAATTGGCCAGAAGGAAAAGGATTTTCAAAAGCTCCCTGAAGAGAATAATTCCTTTAAAATTAGATTGGAACAATGCAAGCTAATGACTTTATCAGAAATGCAGATACTATAAAACAGATCCAAACGAAAAAAAAATAGAAGGCAATGTATAATATATCATTGGAAAAACACTGAACTGGAAAACAGATACAGGAGAATCAATTTAAAAATTATTGGACTACCTGCAAGCCATGATCAAAAAAAGAACCTAGAAATTATCCTTCAAGAAATTCTTCGGGAAAATTGCCCTGATATTCTAGAAACAGAGGGCAAAATAGAAATTGAACGAATTCACTGATTGGCTCTTGAAAAAGATACCAAAAAGAAAACTGCTAGGAATATTATAGCCAAATTCCAGAGCTCCCAGATCAAAGAGAAAATGTTATGAGCAGTCAGAAAGAAACAATTTGAGTATTGTGGAAACACAATGAGGATAACACAATATCTAGTAACGTCTACATTAATGATAGAATGGCTTGGAATATGATATTCTGAAGGTCAAAGGGGCTAAGATTACAAGCAAGAATCACCTACCCAGCAACATTGAGTATAATGCTTCAGGGAAAAATATGGTCATTTAATGAAATAGAGGACTTTCAAGCATTCTTGATGAAAAAACATGAACTGAACAAAAATTTGACTTTCAGGTACAAGAAGCAAGAGAAGTATGAAAAGGTGAACAGGAAAAAGAAATCATAAGGAACTTATTAAAGATGATCTATTTACATTCCTCCATGGAAAAACTGTAATTGTAACTCAGGAGACTTTTTCTCAGTATTAGAACAGTTGAAGAGAATAGATAGATAGATAGATAGATAGATAGATAGATAGATAGATTGAT
>CM053587.1:255439612-255459993 GCA_028646515.1 Pseudochirops corinnae | reverse complement strand
TAACTTCTGTTTGTATTCTCTGAAGTTCAGGGTGCTGCCTTTTCCCCCTGGACTAGGTAAATGATATGTTTGATTAAAGTAAGATTGTTAACCCATGTTGAGTTGCTTTCCTTTAGAAAAGCAGATCTAAGAACCTGTGCTAGGAGCCGCCCTAGGTATGCTAGGGTGCTTGCTGTTACATCAATGCATTCAGGGATATAAAATTCCCCTAAGAACTGCCTTTGATTCATCCCACAAGATTTGGTATGTTGTCTCATTGTTGTCATTCTCTTGAATGAAGTTGCTGATTGTTTCTATAATTTCTTATTTGACCCACTCATTCTTTAGGATTAAATTATTTAGTTTACATCTAATTTTTTGTCTATCCTTCCATGTCTATCCTTTTATTGCATCATGATCTGAGAAGGATGAATTTAATATTTCTGCCTTTCTGCACTGAATTGTGAAGTTTATATGCACTAGTACATGGCCAGTTTTTGTGTATGTACCATATACCCCTGAGAAGAAGGTATGTTCCTTTTTATCCCCATTCAATTTTCTTTAGAGGTCTACCATATCTATCTTCTCTAAGATTCTATTTACCTCTTTAACTTCTTTCTTGTTTATTTTGAGGTTAGATTTATAGATCTCAGAGAGGGGAATTTGAAGTGCCCCACTAGTACAGTTTTGCTATCCATTTCTTCCTCTAGCATCCTTAATTTCTCCTTTAGGAACGTAGATGCTGTACCACTTGGTGCATAAAAGTTTAGTAATGATATTGCCTCATTTTCAATGGTGCCTTTTAGCAGTATATACTTTCTTCTCTTATCTCTTTTAATTAGATCTATTTTTGCTTTTGCTTTATCTGAGATAAGGATTGCTACCCCTGCTTATTTTACTTTAGCTGAGGAATGCTGTATTCTACTCCAGCCTTTTACCTTTACCCTGTGTGTGTCCTTCTCTTTCAGATGTGTTTCTTGCAAACAGCATATGGTAGTATTATGGTTTTTAATCCATTCTGCTATCCACCTCAGTTTTACAGGAGAGTTCATACCATTCAAACTTGCCATTATGATTACTATCTATGTCTTTCCCTCCAGCCTATTCCCTCCCCTGTTTATGCTTTTGTTTTTCCCCTTCTACCTTCCCCTTCTTAAAAATTTTCCTTTTAACTGCCACCTCCCTCAGTATTCCATTCTTATCCAACCTTATTTTCCTACCTTTTCCTACTCTTCCTCCTTACTACTTCTTCCCTCCCTTCTAAAACCTTCCCTTTCTTGGTCCTTCCTTCCTCCTACTGCCTGTAGGATATGATCAACTTTTATACTCAGTGGTGTATGTTATTTCTTCCTTGAACCAAGATTGATGAGAAAAATCTCATGCAGTGCTCCTCTCCCTCCCCACTTTCCATCAATTATGATAACTTTTATGTCTGTTCTCCATAGAGTCTTATCTTTAACTGATTGTGTTATTCTCTCCTTGCACCAGAACCAGTGAGGGAAAAGCTCATATAATGATCACCTCCTTCCATTCTTTCCCTCTACTATATTGTTTTTATGCCTCTTTGTGTAGTATAATTTACCCTTTTCTGCTTCATTCTTTCCTCTTCTTCCATAGCAGTCCCTTAATAAGGATTTTCTTTTTGCATAGTTTATACTCACACCCACTATTTGTCTATATCCCTTTTAGATGTTGCCATAGGTATAGACTTCATGATATTTACAGGTATCAGCTTCCCATATAGGAATATAAACAGTTTGCTCTTGTTAAATAACAAGTTATATGTGTGTGTTTTTCCATTATAAACCTTTCTATGTCCCTCCTGGGTCTTGTAATTGGAGGTTGAATTTTCCATTAAGCTCTGGCTTTTTCTTCAGAAAGGTCTGGAATTCTGTTATGTCCCTGAATGTCCATCTCCTTGCCTGGTAGATTCTACTCAGTATCGCTGGATAGGTGATCCTTGGTTGTATCCTGAGGTCTTTTGCCTTGTGAAAAATCATATTCCAGTTTCTCCTATCTTTCAACATTGAGGCTGAAAATCCTCTGCAATTTGCACTGTGGTTCTGAGATAGCTGAATTGTTTCTTCCTGGCCACTTGTAGTATTTTCTCCTTTATGTGATAGTTCTGGAGTTTGGCCACAATGTTTTGCAGACTTTTCAATTTGGCATCTCTTTCAGGAGGTATTGGGTGGATTCTTCTGATTTCTATTTTATCCTCTGCTTCTAGGATCTCAGGTAAGTTTTCCTTGATGAGCTCTTGGAAGATATTGTCCAGACTCATTTTTTCATCATGGTTTTCTGGTAGACCAATGATTCTCAGATTGTCTCTCCTGGATCTGTTTTCCAGGTCAGTTATTTTTCTTTGAGATATTTTACCTCTTTTTCTAATTTTTCAGTCATGATGTTTTGTTTGACTGAGTCTTGTTTCCTTGTAGAGTAATTAGCTTCAATTTGGTGGATTCTAATTTTTAGCAAATTATTCTCCTCAGTTAGTTTTTGAAGCTCCTTTTCCATATGCTCAGATTCCATATTTAGTTCACACATTTTATTTTTTAAGGAGCTGTTCTCTTCATTGCAATGTTTTTCAAATTTTGCAATTTTGTTTTTATAAGAGGTGTTGATTTTCCCTTCTACCTCTCTAAGCTGGATTTCAAAGTTCTTTTTGAGTTCATCTAGGAATGCTTCTGTGCCTGAGACCAGGTCATACTCTCTGTTAAGCCTTCAGCTGTGGGTGTGGAGTCAATACTCTCTCCTTCTTAGTTTGATTCCTCCCTCTCACCATAATAGGATTCCAGAGTCTTTGTCTTTGTCTTTGTAGCCAGCTTTCTTCCCTTTTTGAGGCAGGACCTTATTCACGCCCTTCCTGTGGGTTACTAAGCCTTTACTGCTTAAAATTTTCCTATGGGCCAATAATTACTGAGTTTTGGGGTTGGGGGTGGGGATTGGGGCAGCAAGGATTCAGTCTCTCATCTTGGTCCCTGGATGTTCAGATAGGGGGTTTTAAATTTCCAGGCTGTGGGTTGGTAGTCCCAGGAATACCTGCTGCCTCTGCCATGGGCCCTCCCTTTGTCTCTTACCCAGATCCGTCCAATTTCCTGGCCTGTGGTGATAGGCCTGGGAGTGGCTCTTGTGTTTGGTGGATCAGCAGGCCTCCTCCGGCCTTGAGCTCCATGGAGTCTGGTGGCCTCTCTGGGCTTCACCACAGCAGGTCTCCGGGGCCTATCTCTGGGTTGGTGATTCCTGGTTGTAATTCCAGACCCTTTCCCCTCAGTAATGTCATATTCCTAGCCCTCTGATTGTATAATGTCAAACTGCTCAATCTTGTGTTATCCTGACTGTGCTTCTGCAATATTTGAAAATACTTGAATTTTTCCTTTTTTTAATTTTTTTTTTTTATTTTTGCTTGCAATATTTTCTCCATGACCTGGGAACGCTGGAATCTGTCTATAATATCTGAATAGTTACTATTTGGGGACTTCTCTCAGGAAGTTATGCGCAGATTTTTCAATTTCTATTTTACCCTCTGGTTCCATAATATTGGGGGCAGTTTTCTGGATAATTTTTTGAAAGGTGCTTTCTAGACTTTTTTTTTATTATGACTTTAAAGTAGTCTAATAATTTTTAAATTATTTCTCCTGGAACTATTTTCCAGGGCATTTTTCAACAAGATACTTCACATTGCCATCTACTTTTTTTTCATTCTTTTGGTTTTGTTTTAATGTTTCTTGATTTCTCATAAAGTATTTAGCTTCCATAAACTCTATTTTAATTAGTAAAGAATCTTTTTTTTTTTCAGGGAGTTTTTGGAACTTCTTTTCCATTTAAACAATTCTGTTTTTAAGGCATTCTTCTCCTTGTTGTTTTTTTAACTTCTTTTAGCATTTGATCTAGTCTATTTTTAAGGTGTTATTTTCTTCAGTATTTGGAGGGGGTCTTTATCTTTACCAGGTTGTTGATTGTTTTTAATGATTTCCTTGAATCATTTTCCTTTCTCTTCCTATATTTTTCCTCTACTTGCTTAATTAGTTTTCAAAATATTTTTGGGTTCTTCCATGACTTGAAACCTATTCATTCTTTTCTAATTTGTTTGGAGGGAGGAAGGTAAGGCAATTGGGATTAAGTGACTTGTCCAAAGCCACAAAGCTAGTAAGTGTGTCAAGTGTCTGAGGCTAGATTTGAACTCAGGTCCTCCTGACTCCAGGGTTGGTGATTTATTCGCTGTATCACCTAGCTGTCCCCACACTCAATCCTTTTCTCAGAGGCTTTGGATGTAGAAGCTTTGATTTTATTCTCTTATTTTGAGTGTGCGTTTTCATCTTCCTTGTCACCATAGTAACTTTCAATACTCAGATTTTTTTCTTTGGTTTGCTGCTTTTCTTAACCTTAGCTTACTTTTAACTTTTTGTTAAAGTAGAGCTTTGCTTCCAGCATGGAGGGGTGAACTGTCCTAAGATTCAGGGACTTTTTGCAACTGTATGAAAAGATATTTCTAGGGACCTGTAAATTTTCATCTCTTCTAAGGTGATATAATTTAAGGAGAGGTGTTTCCTAGTCTCTTGGAATGTGGTATAGTATGTGAGTAACCTTAGACATTCCTTCCTGCCATGAAAATGTGAGGAGGGTTTCCGCTCCACTCTTCCTGCAAACTGTGTTATTTTGGTGCTGCTCATCTCCCTGGGACTGCCACCCAAGAATGTGATCTGGATCTGAGTGTAAGAAAAAGCACAGAATCTTCCCTCAGTGCTGGCAAAAAGACCCATGAAATGTCCTTCTAATCAATCCTTTGCCCCCTTACCATCTGTGGACTGAGAGTTCTGGAAGCAGCTTCTGTGGCTGCTGATTCAGTGGCTACTAAGGTCTGTTCCTGCTTTTCTGGGGTTGGACTTGGACTGTGCTCCACTATCATCCAGGTTCAATAGATCTTTTCTTCTGACCTTCCAAGTTTTCTTTGGAGCCTGTGGGCTGGGAGGCTTGGAAATTGCCTGTGCTGTCAGGGGTTGAGTTGCCCTGAGGCCTGTTCTGGGTTTTCTGGATGCTCATCTGTGCTAGACTGCACTCCTTTCTCACCCTGTGCAACAGACCTTCATTTCTAATCTTACAATTTGCCTTGGGCTAGAAATTTGTTTCATCCCATCATTTTATTGGTTCTGTTGCTATAGAATTTTAGAGTCATTTAAAAAAAAAGTATTTGGAGGGACTTGTGGGAGAGTGCAAGTAAGTCCCTGCCTTTATTCCATCATCTTGACTCTGCCTGATAAGATTATATATATGTAAACTACACAAAGTTAAATATAAAAGAAATAATTTTGATTAAATAAAATTGAAAAGATTTTGCACAATTAAAATGAATACAGTTAGGATAAGAGAAACAATGCTGGGCCAAATATTGTATCTAGTTTTTACAATAAGGAATTTGGTTGCCAGGTATATAGAAATCCTGCAAATATACAAAGCCAAAAGTCAATTGATAATGGAAGAAATATAAAACCCATTGGAAAGATAAAGTGATAAAAAATAAATTTTCACATTATTAATGTTAAACTTAACACAAGAATAAAGAAAAATACAAAAATTATCATCAAAAATGAAAATGAATAGAATTAGTACAAAATAATTGATTTTTTTTACAAAATTACAAAGAAACCTTTGGCCCAAAAATGAGATAATAAGGAAATATTTTTCTCTTCTCCTACTCCTTTATGTAGAAGTAAAAAGGTTCTCTAAGGGAGGCAAAAATTTTTGTACATGTGAAATGCATTTTTAATGTCTTGATTGGTTTGGCAGATATTTTCCTCAAAGGAAATTGATATTTGGAATGCCTTTCTGAGAGAAGAAGGGGATGGTTACAAGGGGAAGATTAGGTTTTGCAAAAAAATAAAATATATTAATTAAATTATTAAACAATAAGAATTTTGCAACCTGTACTCATCATATACTCTTCCATATTTTTGATTCTTTACTGAAATAACTTACAGACAACATGGTATGTATTAGAAGAATAAATCATGCAATTTGACATCTGTGCAATCTTCCTGAAAATTTTATGTGATCAGTAGAACTGAGGAAACAGAATGAAAGGAAACATCTATATAACCTACACAATTGCCATAATACTTGCCAAATTACTACTGAATTTATTTTTCCCTTCCTTCTTGAATTGTGTTCACCAAAAAGTCATGTACATAGATTCATATAACTGTAGATGTTAATATTATTTTCTTTCCCTAAGAGCCCTAGAAAAATCCAGTTGCTACACAGATAGAGGTGATAATCTAATCAACCAGTGAAATATCCACTCCTCCTTTGGAATGCCTACACTACTTTTACTATGGTGTCAACAATGTGCTATCAGTGAATCATCAGAAACCTTGTAAATACCTTACATTGTGCATGTACTATTAGAGTATAATACTTTGTTCTTCTACTTAGCAAAATTCTGCACTTTAACAAAATAAATCCAAAAAATAAAACCACCAAAATATAAATTGTTATGAGGAAGTTCCCCAGATGTATTGCAATTTATTCTATTCCATTCAAATGTCATGTTGCTAGATAAGTAAATACCTTAGTTATGTTTCCCATTCACAACTTATGGAGTGTTTATTTTCTTTCTTTAAATTTTTAATCTTTGATTTTTACTTCCAGAATGTCAGTGAATTACCATGGAAACTAATTTATATTTTATGCTTTCTTATTTTCAGACTAATGTGAAAGAACTAAGTAAAGAAATGAAATGGAATTTTTACTGATGATACCATATATTCCATCATCTGTAAATAGTTTCTGACTTTTCAATGATTATTCAACATGGTAAAGATATTAGAATTATTAAAATGTCAAATGATTAAGGGAAAAATCAAAGATATACTCATTATTAATTTAAAAATACTAATATATTATATTAAAGAATCTAGCATGTTTTTATTGTTCAATCATGTCAACTTCTTTGGGACCCCATTAGGGATTTTCTTGGCAAAGATATTTGAGTGGTGTGCCATTTTATTTTCCAGCTTATTTTGCAGAACGGACAACTGAGGCAAACAGAGTTAAGTGACTTACTCAGAATTACATGGTTAGATTCAAACTCAGGAACATAAGTATTTTTGACTACAGGCCCTGCACTCTATTCACTATACCTCGTAGTTGCCTAAATATCTTGCCTTTATATGTTAAATTTTCTTCTTGGTTTTAGAGTTACTGTCTCATTAATTTGGGAAAATAGGAAGCAAGTACTGAGAAAAAAATTAAAAATACAAGTGAGAAAAATGATGTACAGTTTCACTTCTAAACACTAAAAGACATATTTGCTCTTTTTAGCTATTAAAGTAACAAAAACAAAAAAAATTGAGTTCCACAAACATGCTGTGTTTATTCACTGTGTTTATTCACTCAAAGCTTAAATTGGGTGAGATTTCACCCAATCTAAAATCTGACATCTTTGTGTGTTTGGCAATAAAAGGAAAATGTGCTTTCATTTGACCCACAGCAGAGTGTAATATGATATCCTATAAAAAAAAATAAACAGCTACAGTAAAGTCTTGCTTTCAAAACCACTTGAGGACTCATGAGCCCATACCCAATATTGTCTGAAGTGTTTATTCTATAAGGATTATGCAAGAGAACATGTAGTCTTAAATAATATTGATGATGTGATGGTAGTGGTGATGATGATGACGATGAAGATGATGACAATGAAGATGATGATGATTATATTATTCATCAACCTACATATCAGTCAGTAATACTTTTTTTTTCCAGATTCCTTTGTAATTTTTGTATGTTTTCATTTTGTTGTGGGATGTTACCATATTTAATTCTCAGAGTTCTGAGAATACACTGGAATGTGTAACACTCATTCTCACTACTATAGCATCTAGCACATTGCCTCAGAGAAACTTATAGCATGTGATAAGTGACCTGAAATATCATGAAGCTCCTAGGTGCTTTTTTGAAGATTTTTTGTAGCATTTAAATAAAAAAAATAATATGGATTACTTACAAGATGCAAGGCATTTGACTGGCCCCTGAGGAAATAAAGACACACACACACACACACAATATAACCAAGTAGTTATTTAGCTAACGGAGCTTTTATTAGAGGAGAAAACGATATATACTCAGATAAATAAACACAAAGTAATTTTTGAAAGGAGAAAGAAAGAAATACTGGGATGGTAAGAAAATGATTTAAAAAGAAGGTAACACTTGGTTGAACATTGAAGAAATTTAAAGATCTTACTGCATAAATTTTTAAACTTTCTTTGATTTTTTGAATCATTTTTCTGTATTTTCTTTTGCAACAAGGATAATATGGAAATGTTTTGCTCTGTTTTGTTTTTCATTTGCATCACATGTATATTTGGAATATTGTTTGCCTTCTCAAAGTATGGGGGAAGGGAGGAAATAAGGGAGAGATTTTGGAGCTAAAATTTTTTTTTAAAGAATGCTAAAATGTTTTATATGTAATTGGGAAATATTTATGAAATAAATAAAATGCATTTTTTAAAAAGATTATACTGAATGAGGTAAAATTGAGAAACAAGTATCCTCTAAATAGAGAATGATCTATGCAAATGAATTTGGCTGGAACAGAGCATATAAGAGGGTATGTGCTAATCATTTGTTTAGGAGTCATGTAATAGAAAACTAGAAAGGAATAATGCAATGTAGTTACATAATAATTTCAATGAAAGACAGAAGAATGCATTTTTTTTTTACTTGAGAAACAATAGGAGGCCCTTGAGTCAAAGAAGAAGGGGCCTATATTGCAGCACTTGTTAAAATTCTGCAAATCTGAGCATCCTTAAACGTACAGAGTTTTCATCGGCATTAATGATCAGTTTAAAACAACAAAAACAATAATGGGTATTTCCATTTTAATTTCCCCTTTTCAAAGTTTATCCCTGCCAACAGTAGATATTCTAGTACATATAAAAATGAAATTGTTACTAGACTAGATAATATTTTTAAGTGTGGCATAGCTTCTTGTAATTGATTTTGTGGACATTACTCTTCAGATGATCCCTTAGAGGGATTTATCACCATTTCTCTATCATGCTCAATTATATTTGTATTCAAACATATTTATATATCCATTTCCTACTTACCTTCCTACTGGTAAGCCTGTAATAGAGTTATACAATCCTATCCATTCATGGGAAAGTTTTATGGGTTTTCTGTGCAATAGATGCTTGATTTCTTTTTTAAATCTAAATTACAGAACTTCATTGTTTGACCTTCCTTCCTTGATACAGCTTTCAGCATGATATCTATCCATCTGGTGCATCACGTGAACTTATTTCTTTCCTAAAATACTAAGTTGTAATTAAAATATGCCAGGTGCTAAATGTGTTTATACTAATAGAATCAACATGTTTCTCCTCCTTTACATTTTTCACCCTTTGAAAGCTCATGCAATGTGAGGATACTGGAAATATAAATATTCAAATTTACCAAAGACATTTTGATATTTCGTGATATGATTTTATTATGTACACATGATAAGGTTAATATTTGTAAAGGCTTCTAATATGTTTTTTTTTAAAGAAGGTTCTCTCAAATGTGGTTGAAAGGACATTAAACTTAGAGTCAGAAGATGTGTCATGGAGTTTTTGTCTGCCTACTACCAGTTACTATTATTTGAGAAATCATTAAAACTTTCTAAGCCTCAGTCTTCTCATTTGTAAAACAAGGATATGAATCTTTGCCTTTCTGACTCGATGTTTGTTGGGGACAATTAATGAAATAACGTATATATTTTGTAAAAAAAAAATGCTATGTAGATATAAGAGATTACTATATAAATTTTTGTTGAAATTAAAATCTAATCAGCTTTTTATTAACCTCATTTAGGACAACATTGAACTAGACTATGAAATATATTTTGAAAAAAATTAGTCTCAAGAAATTTTTACATTTCTGGTCAATATCTCTAGTGGATTAACTGCATTTAAACTTTCTCCAAATAAAAGGGTTATTAGGGAAAGGGGATTGTTTTAGCATATGAATAAGAATAAAGCAAGGGAAAGGCAATATCATAGGATAATAACACTGGAATTGCCAACAACTCAGCAAGAAGAATATTCTTTTGTTTGTCTAATAAATCAGGTCTAACTTCAAGATCAAAAGATGTATGTTGATTGACCTCTCTATGGTACCACTTATCCAAACACTCTCAACATCTTTTTTTGTTTTCTTCATTATTTGTGCAAGTCATTTTCAGTTGTTTCTTAAATTGCATGAAAACCATTTTTGAAACTTCCTTCTCTCCCATTAATGTAGAAGTTGAAAATGTAAGCAAACACATGGGTTTCCATATAAAGCAGAAAGAGATGATCATATTTCCAAGGAAACACATTTATATTCAGTTCTGCATTTATAGTGGTCCAATGTTCTAATATTTCTATGTAAATATATATACAGAGACATAATCATTTAAAAAAGTGAATTTCTTCTCAATTGACTATTCCATCATCTGGCTATTATAACTGATGGTCATATTATTTTGAAATAGAGATCAGAGATGTCAAGCATGTGACCCCCTGGTTACATAAGAAGCATAACATTACCAAGTGTGTAGGAGGACACAACTTCTGTCTGTCTCAATTCCCTCAATGGTAAAATAAAGATTATAGTAACATCTGCCTTTCAAGCATTTAGTGAGAATCAAATAAGATAATATTTCTAAAAAGTGCTTAGTATAATGTCTGATACTTAAACATTATATACATGCCCCCCCCTTACATTTAACTCAGTATACTTATTAGGGTGAGTTGAGGGAACTTAAAATATATAGTCACCTAGCAGAGCTTCACACAGGTTAGATTTGCATTTCCTTAGGGGAAAAATGGCAAAAAAAAAAAAAAGGCGTAGTATAGTAAGTCTGCCAAAACACAATGCTTCAATTGCATTTTTTAAAAAAAGACAAAAACATAGACAATTGATACAGTCACACATCAATCACAATGCTAAAAAAACATAAGCTTAAGGTGAGAACAGCATAGAACGACATAGCAGAGTCTTATTCTATGTCAGACTTGCTCTGACCTGCTTGCCCAATGTAAGTATCACAGATACCTAGGCTCCTTGAGAGTCTACCAAATGGAGGGGAGCAGTCAAGACGGCAACATAGAAACAGGAGAATGCCAGGAACTCCGCCCATAACCACCTCAAATAACTATAAAATATGACTCTAAACAAATTTTAGAGCTCCAAAATCCATAAAGTGACAGAGAAACAAATCTCCCTCTGAAGGCAGCCAGGCAGGCAGACAGGAAGGGTTCATCACAGAACACTGGGAGCTTAGACCAGCCCCATGCAGTTTTAGCCCCAGGGTGGCCAGGGAAAGCCAAGGTTGGAGCATTTGGGAGAGTGGATCACCAACAACTGTGGCAGTTTCCAGAATTATCCACCCATAAATGCCAAAGACAAAGTAAAAGGTTAGTGGAACTTGGCTAAATTTGGGGGAAACAAGTGGATCTGGCCACCTGGCCCCAGAGCCAGAAGTAGCAGAAGCAACAGCCCTGCAGCTGCCTCCACATGACTGCTTAAGATCTCCTGGCCTGCAGATTGCAGGGGAGCAAGCAACCATTCAGAGGCTAATTGCTCTTGCCTTAACCTGCCTGGGTCCAGATTGTGGTCTTGGGTGGTGGTCCTGAGGTGCATGACTAGTGAGCCAAAGCTGGTGGTGGTTGCAGAGATGGTGGCCCCCTAATAGCTCTGGCAGCTGTGAAAACCCCAGCAATTTGGGACAAAGCTCTCCCCTCTGAAAGTAGAGTTCTACTGAGCCCAAATGCCAAGTAACTGACTGACAACATGAACAGGCAAAGGAAATAAAAGAAGAACAGCAACCAAACTTTAGATTTTTCTTTGAGGGACAAAAAGGATCAAAGTATGGAATAGGAGGAAGACAACACAGTGAGAACTCCCATACCAAAAGCTTCCAAGACAAATGTAAACTGTTTACAGCCCGTAGAGGAGCTTAAGAAGCATTTTGAAAACCAAATAAGAGAAGTAGAGGAAAAATTGGGAAGAGAAATGAGAATGATACAAGAACATCATGAAAAGAGTCAACAACCTGACTGAAGAAAATAACATCTTAAAAAATAGATTAACTCAAATGGCAAAAGAGGCGCAAAAAGCCAATGAGGAGAAAAATGCCTTAAAAAGCCAAATTTGCCAGAAGGAAAAAGAATCTCAAAAGCTCATTGAAGAGAATAATTCCTTTAGAATTAGAGTGGAGCAAATGGAAGCAACTAACTTCATGAGAAATCAAGATGCTATTGAACAGATCCAAACAAAGGGAAAAAATAGAAGGCAATGTGAAATATCTCATTGAAAAAATCACTGACCTGAAAAATAGATGCAGGAGAGATAGTTCAAAAATTGTTGGACCACCTGAAAGCCATGACTAAAAAAAAAAACCTTGAAACCATCCTTCAAAAAAAATTCTCAAGAAAAATTGCCCAGATATTTTAGAATCAGAAGGCAAAATAGGAATTGAAAGAATTCACCAATCACCTCTTGAAAAAGATGACAAAAAGAAAACTCCTGGGAATATTATAGCCAGATTCCAGAGTTCCCAGATCAAGGAGAAAATATTACAAGCAGCCAAGAAGAAACAATTTGAATACTATGGAAACACAAACAGGATAACACAGGATCTAGCAGCTTCTACCTTAAGGGATCGAAAGGCCTGGAATATGATATTCCAGAGAACAAGGGAGCTAGGATTAAAACCAAGAATCACCTACCCAGCAAAACTGAGTATTATGTTTCAGGGGAAAATATGGTCATTCAATGAGATGGAGAGATTTCAGGTATTCTTGATGAAAAAACCAGAACTGAACAGAAAAATTTTAGCTCAAATACAAAATTGATTATCTTGCCCCACAGGAGAATTGGGGGAAAAGGAATGAGAGGGGGAGGAATGATGGAGGGGAGGGCAGATTGGGGGGAGAGGTTTGTTAGAAACATACACTTTTGTAAAGGGACAGGTACAAAGTAATGAATAGAACAATTAGGGGGGCAGGAAAGGATGGAGGGAAATATAGTCAGTCTTTCACAATATGTCCATTGTGGAAAGGTTTTTGGTAACTACACATTTAGGGCCTATATTGAATTTCTTGTCTTTCCAGTGGGGATGGGTGATGAGGGAGGAAGGGAAAGAATCAAGAATTTAAAATTCTAAAATCAAATGTTTAAAAAATATATAGATATATATGCATATGTATATTTATTATTATTATTATTCTTTACATGCAACTGTGCAATAAGATATACAGGCACTGGAGTTGGGATATCCATCTTTCTCCACAGGAAAGTCAGAGAGGTGATGGGGGAGGATATAGGCGACAGCAAATTGAGGGAGGCCTATACAGTGGGATCTTGTTTTGAGGTTGTGGGTAGGGGAAAGACAGGGAGAAAATTTGTAACTCAAAATCTTGTGGAAATGAATGCTATAAACTAAAAATAAACAAAATTTTTTTTTAAAGTCTACCCAATATAATGAACTTTTAATGAGCTATTAATAAACTTTACTTTTCTTTGGCTGAGGGGAAAAAATAAAACTTGCTTAATAAGGCAAAACTGAAATCTAAAATTCAGTGTGTTACCAAATGATGGACCATTTATAACAAGAGACCTTCAAGTCTAGAATTCTATGTGGGGGGAGAGACGTGTGTGATTTTCTACTTGCTAAGTGAGAGTTATTTCTATTGTACCAAAGGAAAGGATATATTCATGAAATTATGCATGTAATTCAGACATTGATGTCACATTATTTGGTTGAATTACTTTTATAGGACCTCAGTTATTTCAAAGGAATTTTATTGATTTTCCCTAGTTGCGGTGTATATTATGTCTAGGCTTTGAAACATGCTAACACACTTCACTAAATCAATATAGACATCTCTTTTCATTCTACACTCATCACAATAAAGAAATAAGGATAGAAAAATATGGGAGCTCCAAAACAGTATCACCTGTCTTTCCTAGCTCATTCATCTTCTTTCTTCTTACTGTTACCACTTTCATTATGCTTTCTGATCATTCTATATAGGTATCTAGATTAATACCCTTGTAGAAATTCTAGTGCAAAAATCTCCCTTTTCAATTCAATTCTACTTAATTGAATAAACATTTATACTACTTATTATAATTATACTACTTATGCTAATAGTAGTGTTCCCTCCTCTTCTTTCTTTTTCTCCATTCCTCTTTCTCCTCCTGCTTTTCCTCCTACTATTAGGAGGAGTAAGAGGATTCCAATTTAATTAGTACACACATGCATACATACACATCATTTTAAGGACTGCAAAGTGCTTTGAATATGTAATCATAAATTCACAAATCCTCATAACAGCCTTGGAAGATAGACATTTTTTTAATATATTCATTTTACAGATGGGAAAACTGAGGTATACAATGTTAAAGACTGAGGGAAATTAAGTGATAGTAATCTGAGGCAAGATTTGAACTAAGGGCCTCTGTTGTGTACCTAGAGAGAGGTTGGCAGAGGTGAGAGAGAGACGCCCTGAGGCGTATCCCGGCCGGTCCCACTCAGATCCAGAGGCGGCGCCGTCCCCGATACGTCGCGGTGGACGTCGGCCTGAAGGAGTGGCCAGGGACGGCGAGGGCCCAGGCTGGTGAATGCAGAGATATCGACGGGCCTCCGGGGTACCGGGCTCAGGAGCTGGAAGCGCCATATTGTGAAGGAGCTGCAGCGGTGGGGCTGGCGGCAGAGGCAGGCCTTCGAGGAGATCATCGCGCAGTATATAATAAGTTGCTGGAGAAATCAGATCTCCAATCAGTGTTGGCTGACAAACTGCAAGCAGAAAAATATAACTTGCAAAGCAGGCACGAGATCAGTCCGGGACATCATGGCATGTGGAATGATGCTCAGCTTCAAGAAAAGGCCCAGCTGAGGATTAAACATCAAGAAGAATTACAAGAATTACATTAGAAACATGGGGAGTTAGCTCAGTTGGTGATCGACCTGAATAACCAGATGCAGCAGAAGGACTGAGAGATGCAGATGAATGAAGGGAAAACTGCTGAATGTTTGCAGAAACTCAGTGAGCTGGAAACTGAATGCCAAGAACTTCGAAATAAGCTGCAGGACCTGGAAAGAGCCAACCAGATACTCAAAGATGAATATGATGCCCTGAAGATCACCTTTACTCCCTTAGAACAGAAACTGAGGAAGACCACTGACGACAACCAAGAGCTAGTCACTCTCTGGATGGCTGAGAAGGCCCAGGAGGACAATCAGCTCAATGCAGAAAATGAGGATTTCCAACGCCACCAGGCCAGGCTGCAGAAGGAACTTGAGGAAGCTGCCAAGGAACCATTGCCTGTAGAAGCGCATGATGACACAAAAGTGCTCGTGGATGAAGCATCAGATGTGGCCCAGGAGACAGTCGCCCATTTGAGCAGTCAGCCGGACAGCCACGAGGCTTTCTGTCTTCTCCTTACCTGTTCCTCAGGATAACCCAGATGCTTATCCTAGTTCTAGTAAAGAAGTACAGGTGCCCACAACTGCAGTTTATGTCTTTGACACTCATGATGGAGAAGTGAATGCCATACAGTTCAGCCCTGGCTCCAGGTTACTTGCCACAGGAGCATGGATAGGAGAGTTAGACTTTGGGAAGTGTTTGGACATAAATGTGAGCCTGGCAGTAATGCAAGAATCACCAGCGTTGAATTTGACAGTGCTGGATCTTATCTCTTGGCAGCTTCAAACGATTTAGCCAGCAGCATCTGGACTGTGGACTACAACCGATTACCGCACACGATCACGGGACGCAATGGGAAAGTCCTGTCTGCTAAGTTCCTGCTGGACAATGCACGGTTCTGCACAGCAAAGCCTGTATAAAAACAGTATTTGCTGGGTCTAATTGCAATGATATTGTCTGCACAGAGCAGTGTGTAATGAGTGGACATTTTGACAAGAAGATACGTTTCTGGAACATAAGATCCGAAAGTATAGTCTGGGAATTGGAGCTCTTGGGGAAGATCACTGCCCTCGACTTGAACCCGAAAAGAACAGACCTTTCTTTGTCTGCTCTCGAGATGATCTCCTCAAAAGTATTGACCTACGAGTTAATGCTGTCAAACAGACCTTCAGTGCTCCGGGATTCAAGTGTGGGTCTGTTTGGACCCAAGTTGTGTTCAGCACTGATGGAAGCTATGTAATGGCTGGCTCAGCAGAAGGGTCTTTCTATATCTGGAGTGTGCTCATGGGCAAGGTGAAGAAGGTCCTGTCAAAGCAACATACTTCTTCAATTAATGCAGTGGCAAGGTCACTTTCTAGCACTCACGTCTTCAGTGTGGAGAAAGGAATTCTGTGGTCTGAATTCTGACTGGATGGCATAGGAAACATGGAATCTCAGGTGCCACCACTGGAAGGGTTCTAACCCTGGACGGGAGGATCAAGGGAGTCTCCTCCTAGAGTTACTGTTCCCTTGGGTTTATTGCTAAGGGTGCCACTTTGACTTTCCAGAAAAGAGCGATAGTGAGGGATACAATAATTGTTATTCCTTGGACAGAATTTCAGAGGCCTCCAAGATTAATACTGAGAAGAAAATCCGGACTGCAGGCTTCTCACAAGGGATCTGCTTTCTGCTTTGGGTTTGGATGAAGAAAACTACTGGCTTTGACTTTCTGTACCTGGGGATGGAGCACATGGCACTGGCTGGGTCTCCTCATGGACAGCAGTGCCAATTATCCTAAATATCTGTGTTCATTCTCCTTTAGCACTTTCCCCTCATCCTTAAAAAGTTAGGAATTATTCACGGTTCTAGTCTAACGCAAGTCCCAGCCTTTTTTGGGTCCAACAAGACAACAAGTTGACTCAGGTATTGGGTTAAGAGAAACCTGAAATCTAGAATGGGTGGGTCCTACTGGGTCTGGAGCATAGTGCAGTGGGCATGACTGAGTCTGGTGGTCTGTGTCTTTGTTTACATGTCTCTTATTCTGATCTTCTCTAGCCACCCTTACAAAAATTTACCATTCTGCTTAAGCTGTTGCATGTGAGAGAGTGGGAGCAGGAAAAGTCTCCTGTGCATCAGTTAGATGTAGAGCCTGAGGCTAGAGATACCATGAAGGCCTCCTGAGGGCCATGCTGTTGCCCTGGGTGGCATGGCATGTCTGTTATTCCCCAATCTGCCCTCTGTGCCACCATCCTCTCCAGCTGTGCTCTGGTGAAGTGGTTGGTAGCTTGCAAGAGATTAAAGCCTTGAATGTATTCCTCTGGGACTTGGCTCCTTCTAATGACCCGTCCCCTTCACCAAGCACACATGCGGCACCTCTTTGGTGCTTGATGGAAGAAGCACAAGGAAGCCAAGGCACTTGTGCATCCTCCCATCTGCCATATGTCTCCCGCCCTGTGATTGGGCAGAGCAAGTGGGGGTGACACTGACATAGCATTCATCCAGACTTTACCCCTTTTCCCTGTGTATAAAATTTCAATTACATCAGATGGGCTTCTAAGCCATTTTTTATTGTCACAGTTTGATTTGCACTTTATTTTGCTTCCTTCCTGAACTGCTTCTGTCCATAATTTGGGAAGCATCTCCTAGAGCTGTGTTAAAGGCCTTGGGTTTCACTCATCTCATCTGCAAGATGGAGATGTTGGACTCTGTGACCTCTAAGGTTACTTCTGGCTCCAACTCTCCCATCCTCAACCAAGGGAATACTCTCAACATTCTTGTTCTTTGACCACCTTCACACTACTCTGATCCCAATTCTTGATTCAGGTGATCGCTCTGGAAAAGAGTTGAATGAAATAGAGCTAGCCACATCTTTTGTTTATTTTATTATACTGCCCAGGATTACTTGATTGTAAATAAATAAATTCTGCTTTAAAAATTAAAAAAAAAAAGATTTGAAATAAGGTCTTCCTGACTCACCAAGTCTAACTCTGTTCACAGTGTCACCTTCTGAGTCTAATGATATGGCTCTCTAAAACAGAAATAATTGATAAATAGTTTTCTAAATTATTATTGTTTTTCCTGCAAGTCTATAGTTATATGTTTATGGTGTTAGGATAAGTCCTTAAACCTAATCCCACTCTATCCTGATTCAACTTCTTAACATGCCTTATATGTGACTCATCTGTTACTACCTTCAGGCTCTGGTATAGCCTATCATGTGGTATGCAAGATGTACTAGCACAACCTGTGTAAATATTTCCATTGACCTGGTCCCTGAGGAAAACAGCTGATGATATTCTTACTCTGTTTTCTGCCATCATATCTAGCCTATAATGTATGTTTTCCTATTAGTCTTAGATTAGCAAAATGATTAATTTCTTTTCTCACTTCAACAAGAAAAATGTGTGATGTTCTCCTGTGGAGAGAGAAATAACCTTATATCTACTCATAGATGTATACTATGGGACCTTTGAGAATTATAATTGCTTACAGAGACAAAAGTGGGAAAATGGCAAGTGGACAGAGAATCATATTATTCTTATTGTTGTTGCCTTTGGGTCTAGTCTTATTGAAATAGTAGTTTATTCTTCATATCCTTGGCTGGAATTCTAAGAAACTCTCCCATAAACATTTGGTCATGAGCTCATACAAAGCACAATTGTGCCAAGGTTTGTTCATGTCTAGAATTTTTTATTTGACTCAGCTTTCCTGAGCTAGTATCTCGACAATAAATCTTTCTACAGAGAGAGTGTGGGGGTTAACATTCAGGGGTTTTTGTTCACTTCATCTTTGACATGAGATGGTACACTGCCACGTAATTCTCTTTTTAGTTTATTCACCTCTCAAATCCATAATTAAAGGCAGATAGATGACTGAGAGGATATAGCTTTGGACCCAGAGTCAGAAGATTTGAGTTAATATACAACCTCAGATACTCATTATGTGACTGTGAGAAGTCACTCTAACTTTGTATGCCTCTGTTTCTTTAGATACAAAATAAAAATAATAAAATCACTTACTCCCAGGTCTGTTGCAAGGATAAAATAAAATATTTGTCAAGTACTTTGAAAGCCCTTAAGTTCATGCTAACTAGATAAATAACATACTTCTGTTTGAACAACCTTACTAATATATTTCTCTGAGCAAGTCACTCTTCTACTCAAAAATCTAGAGGGGTGGGGCAGAGCTAAGATGACAGAATGAAAGTGGGGGCTCACCGGAGATCTCCCACAAACTCCTTCAAATATCTCTAAAAACAGAATCTGAACAGATTCTAGAGGGGTAGAATCCACAAGGAGACAGAGTGTGGCATATTTCCAGTCCAAGACACTCTGGAAGGTTGACAGGAAAGATCTGTTGCACTGGCCTAGGAGAATAGCAGAGTTTAGTGTGTAGGCTGCAACAGCACAGATGTGACCATAGCAAAGCTAAAGCAGATCCTAATGACAGTGGTGATTCCAAGACCTCTCAGTAAAAAAGGTGGGTGGGCTGTTGGAACTGGATTAGAGAGAACCACAGTCCTGCGCAGGGTCTGCGGTGGCAGCAGTGGTTGTGCCTGGAACTTTCAGTCCACAGACTGAAGATTTGAAAGTCATTTATTTAAACTTCCAGGGTCCAAATGGTGGAGTAAAAAGTAAGTTGCTTTCACCTTCTCTTATTGACCTTGAAAAATCCAGAGAATATTGTCCCAGGAAACATCTTGGAATAGAGGAGCCAGCAGAAAAGAGGGGTATGGGAGGCTTAGCTTGGGAGGGTGGGGGGATTGACAGGAAGGGTCCCTCTTGTAGAAGGGGATCATTACAAGACAGGAGATGTCCAAGAAAGTCAGCAGCAATCCCCACCTCAATGGATCAGCAGGAGATCCTGAGCATCAGGATGGTGGAACCAGCAAGTACCACCAGGACGCTAGGTGTGCCTTCAGACAACTAGGGGAATTGGCAGATACCAGTGGCTGAGCCTATCAGGGCTATAGTGCAGCCCTAGGGAGGAAGAGACCTCCAGTGCTCAGGCTACCTCTCATTCACAACTCAACCCAAAAGCTTCAATGTGATCCTAGTTTAACTCAGAAGGACTTCACCTGGAATTAGCACACACCAGCCAGCTCTAGCTCAGTACCAGTTAAGCAATAACACTATATTGTTTCAGGCTGCCAGAAGCAGAGGTCACAGTACACAAAGTCAGCAACCAGATCCCCTAGACCCCAACCGAAATAGCATAGAAGATGCACTTTAAAAGTCAGGGAAAAGATAATCACAATGAGTGGAAAAAAAGCAAATTAGAAAAGCAAAGACCAGCAGTCATCAAAACTGCATGGTACTGGCTAAGGGATAGAGTAGTGGATCAATGGAATAGACTGAGTACAAAAGACTCAATCATCAATGATTATAGTAATACACTATTTGATAAGCCAAAAGACCCCATTTTCTGGGATAAGAACTCATTATTTGACAAAAATTGCTGGGAAAATTG
>CM053587.1:255417145-255439112 GCA_028646515.1 Pseudochirops corinnae | reverse complement strand
CAACGCACAGCTAAAGACAACTCTACAAGCCTCAGGATGGAAGGAGATACCTAAACTCAGAGAAAGATTTAGAAAGACTATAGCTTAAATGGAGACTGAAGCAAAACACGCTATCATTCTCTTTCATGTCTGGTTTTGCGGTTTTTTTTTTCTTTTCCCAGTGATCACTCATTGTTTACAACCCTTCTATATGACCAAACTATTGTACAATGTGAAAGTATTTGCAGATCCTATACATGATTGCACACCACCATGGGGGAGGGGAGAGGGGAGAAGATCTGGAACTCAAGTGATTGTGGAACTGAATCTTGTAAATTAAAAGTAAATAAGTAAATAAAAAAATTAAAAAACGAAAAAGCAAAGACCATAGATTCATACTGTGGGGACAGGGAAGATCAAAATAAGAATTCAGAAAAGGACAGAATTGGCACTATAGCGACATCTAGAAACTCAAAAGAAAATATAATTGGTCTGAAACCCAACAAGCCTTCCTGGAAGAATTCAAGAAGGATTTTAAAAGTCAAATTGGAAACCTAGAAGAAAAATTGATCCATTCTTTGCAAAGTCAAACACAAGCAGATGTCCTGAGGACTGCTCCTATGATTAACTTTAAAGTCCTGATCACATAGTATAGTGAATTCCCTATTTATTCAGCAATAAACTAAAGCAAAACATTCACGGAAACCAAAGGAAAATATTCACAGCAATATAACATAGCAACTTATTACTAAAGTGGACGCATATTCTTAGACAAAAGACATCATTCATTAAGACACAATCTAAATCAATCAATTCAAAGTTCCCATGTAAAGTCTTCTTTCATCTTTATTGGAGAGTGGCTTCCAATCATCCTTAAGAAGAAATTATCCATAAGGGGTACAAAGTACAAAGGTCTCCCTTCTCTAGACCACATTCTTAATCTTGTCAGTCAGCACTAGGTATCCAAGTAGAAGTCCTTTAATCTTGACTCAAGGTTGACTCCCAAACTCCATGGTTCCTCTACTATACTCCCAGCTCTTGCCTGAATTCATGCAACTGTCACCTAGATTCACAGGTAGGCAGCTCCCAGCTCTGGGTCCAGCTCCTGGTCCAGGTTTTGGTCCAGGTTTCAGTCCAGCTTTCAGTTCAGCTTCTTGTCCAGTTCCCAGTCCAGCTTCTGGTCCAGCTCCACACATCAAACTGAGCAAAATTACAACAATATTCACACTCATTGCTGGTACTGTCATCAATTCATTTTCTGCCTGTGAAATCAACACAGACAGAATAGATAGACAGAGTGCCAGCACCACAGAATCCTTCCTACCAGTTCTGCTTGGTTCCAGTTTGTGCTCCTGCTTTTATGTGGTTCTTCTCCTTCCTGTTCCACCCTTCCAGTTGCATCAGAAAGTTTCTCCCACCTCCAAATCACAGGTGGGTCTCAGAGGCACTTGAAGCACTGAAACAAGGGGCTGAGTACTTGAATACCTGAAACAAGGAGCTAAGTACCATTTTGCTTGTCATTAGATTCTTTTAAAAAGATAATTGAAAAAAAATGGAAAAAGAATAACTGAAAAAAGCAACTCCTTAAAAAGTAAAATAGCCCAAATGGATAAGGAGGTAGAAAACCTAACTGGAGAAAACAACTTTGTAAAAACTAAAATTGGTCAAATAGAAAAGGAATTACAAAAGGTAACTGAAGAAATGTAAAGCCAAGCATGAGCAGCTTTCCAGACGACTGCTGCTGTGAACAGCTTTCAAGGTTCTGATTACATAGTATAGCAAACTCTCTATTCAATAACAAGAACAAAACATTCACAGAAAATCAAAATACAGCATTCATCATGTCACAGCTCAACAACTTATAACTAAAATGACCACATAGTTTTCATCCAAGTTGTCACATAATTTTAACAAAGTACAACCATTTAGTCAATCAATCACTTAGTAACTCAATCTTTCAGTGGTTCTTTTTTAAACAAGATGCATTCATTTAGACCAGCAGTTCTCAACCTGTGGGTTATGTTCAATTTGTAACAATGAAAATATATCCTGCATATCAGAAATTTACATTACAATCCATAACAGTAGCAAAACAACAGTTAGGAATTAAGAACAAAAATAATTTTATGGTTGGGGGTCACCACAACATGAGGAACTGTATTAAAGTGTTGAACCATTAGGAAGGTTGAGAACCACTGATTTAGACAATCATTTATTTAAGTCCTCACGCACAAAAGTACAAAAGTCAAAGTCTTCCACACCTATGGGATGCAAGCAAGTTACAACTACAAAAGTCACTACTAAGTACCCTCTTAAGGGAGTACTGGAAAGTACAGAAACCATCCACCTCTAGGTCACCAGTAAATTACAATTTTATCATGCACTACTCAAACAATTTCATCAGTCACTACTCAGTACCCAGGGAGAGGTCTTTTCATCTTGACTCAGGGTAGGCTTTCAGGTTCCATGGCTCCTCTTCCATGGTTCCAGCTCCCACTCAAATCTAACCAACTGCCACCAGAGTTCAAAGGCAGATAGCTCCCAGTTCCTTGGCCCCTCTCCATGGAGTTCCTGCTCTGTATTGAAGCTCACAGTATCCAGTTCAACTCAAATCCTTCACAGTTTCTGTTCCTGGCAAGGGAAAATCTAATAGAGCCACAGACAAAGTACCACCACCACAGTCATGCTTCCTCTGGCAGCTCCAGATGGTCCTCAGAAGTCTGTAGCAGCTCCAGCTGGCAGTTGGGACTCTTCAGCACTACACTGCTAAGTATCTGTCAGCTTTCCAGTATAAAGGGATCTTCAAATTTCATTACCAGTACAAGGAAACAATGTGTTAAAAGTTAGAATTGGAGAGGTTGAAGCAAATGATTCTATGATACGTCAAGAATCAGTCAAACAAAAAAAAATATATCAACTAGCCTGGAAAATTGATCCAAGAGAGATAAATTAAAAAATTTTTCATCTACCCTAAAGTAATGAAGAAAAAAAGAGCCAGTACAGTATCTTCCAAGAAATCATCAAGGAAAACTGCCCTGAGGACCTAGAAAAAAAGGGCAAAATAGTCATTGGAAGAATCTACTCATCACCTTGCAAAAGATATCACAAATTGAAAATATCAAGGAATATTGTGGCCAAATTCCAGAATTACCAGGTCATGGAGAAAATACTACAAGCAGCCAGAAAGAAAAAAAGGCAAATATCATGAAACTACAGACAAGATCACACAGAACCTTGTAGCTTTGATTTCAAACGATTGGAGGGATTGGAATATGATATTCCATAAGGCAAAGCAACATGGTCTTCAACCAATGATGAACTCCCAGTAAAGGTAAGCATAATCTTTCAGGCAAGGAGATGGACATTTAGTAAGTAATTTTCAGACCTTCCTGAAGAAAAGACCACAACTCAATGTTAAATTTGAACATCAAATACAATATTAAAGACAGATATAAAAAGGTGAAAAAGAAAAAAAAAACTAAAAAAACCCAACATGTTATTGGATAAGGGCAAATTGTTTACATACCTACATGGGAGGATGATGCTTGTAAATGTTGAGAATTTTATCTTTATTACATTTAAAAGGCATACATACACATAAATGAAAATATGGGTATAAATTAACTGATGTAATGATAAAAAAAAACAAGGAATATGAAGGGATTGTGATAGGAAAAGAAAGGAGGATTCAGAAAAGGGTAAATTACGTCACATTAAGAGGCAAAAACATATTAAAGTAGAAAGTAGGGATGGAGATGGGCTTTATTTGAACTTTATTCTCATCAAATTTGCTTCAAGGAGCAAATAACGTACTCAGTTGAGTATAGGTATTTAATTTGTCCTACAGGTGGTAGGAGGGGAAAGGGGAGAGAAAAGGGAGGAGGGCGGTGGTAGAAAGCAAAACTCTTTTGAGGAGAGAAATGCAGAATGGAGAAATAAATGCACAAATGGAGGGGAGGGATAAGATAGAGAGAAAAAGATATATAAGAATCATAACTGAATATAAATGGAATGAACTCTACCATGAAACAGAAATGGATAGCAGAATGGATTAAAAATTACAATCCTACAATATGTGGTTTACAAGAAAGACATTTGAAACAGGGGGATACAAACAGGGTAAAGGTAAAAGAGTAGAGCAGAATATATTATACTTCAGCTAAATTAAAACAACAACAACAACAGGGTAGAAATCCTAATGTCATGCAAAACAAAAGGAAAAAAACCAATCTAAAAAAAAAGAGATAGGGTAGGAATCTATATCCTTCTGAAAAGTGACATTAGGCCATGAAGTAATAACAATATGAAACACATATACACCAAGTGTATAGCATCTAAATTTTTAACTAAATCTAATTTCCTAAAGGAGAAGTCAAGGGAGTTACAGGAAGAAATAGAAAGCAAAACTGTACTTGTGAAAGATCTCAAACTACCACTCTCAGAACTTGATAAATCTAATCTCAAAATAAATAAGAAAGAAATTAAGGAGGTGAATAGAATTTTAGAAAAGGTAGATATGTAGACCTTTGGAGAAAATTGAATACCATTTTCTCAGTGGTACACACACAGCACATACACAAAAATTCACCATGTACTAGGGCAAAAAAAGACTCACAATCCATTGAAGAAAAGCAGAAATATTGAATGCATCCTTTTCTGAACATGATGCAATAAAAATTATACTTTGAAAGGGCCTTGTAACAATAGTCCAAAAATTATTTGGAAACTTAATGATCTAATCCTAAAGAATGAGGGGGTAAAAAAAAAACAATCATAGGAACAATCAATAACTTCATTCAAGAGAAGTACAATAATGAGACAACATACCAAAATTTATGGGATGCAGAGAAATGTATTCTTAGGTGAAATGCTAACATTTGAATAGAAAATGAATGCTTACATGAATAGAAAATAGAAAAATGGGAGGTGAATAAATCAGGCATGAAGCTGAAAAACCTAGAAAAAGAAGAAATTGAAAGTCCTCATTTAAGTACTATATTACAAATACTGAAAACAAAAAGATTAACATTTTTTTTTAAATTAAGAAAACTATTGAACTAATAAATAAAACTAAGAGCTGGTTTCATGAAAAAAAAACAATAAAATTGATAAATCTTTGGTTAATTTGATTTCTTTAAAACAGAAAGAAGAAAACCACATTACCAGTAACAACAATGAAAATGGAGAATTCACCAATAATGAAGAGAAAATTAAAACAATATTTAGGAATTGTTCCCAACTATATGTCCATAAATTTGACAATTTTAGTAAAATGGATGAATATTTACAAAAATATAAATTCCTCAGATTAACATAAGAGGAAGGAAATTCTTAAATAGACCAATCACAGAAAATGAAATTGAACAAGTCGTCAATGAACTCACTAAGAAAAATTCTCCATAGCCAGATAGACTTACAAGAAAATTCTACTAAACATTTAAAGAACAATTAATTTTAGTACTATATAGACTATTTTGGAAAATTGACAAAAAGGAATTCTACCAAATTTTTTTTATTATACAAATATGGTACTGATACCCAAAACTGGAAGATCCAAAAGAGAAAGAAAAATTAAAAAACAATTTCCCTAAGAAGCATAGATGCAAAAATTTTAAACAAAATATTAGCAAAAAGATTACAGAAACTTATCACGAGAATAATACACTTTGATCACAAAGGACTGGTACCAGAACAGCAAGGCTTGTTCAATGTGAGGTAAACTATCAACATAATTGATCATATCAGCAACAAAACTAACAAAAAACATGATTATTCTAATAGATATAGAAAAGCTCTTGACAAAATACAACCCCTGTAACTATTAAAAAAAAAAACACTAGAGAATATAGGAATAAAATGAGTCTTACTTAAAATGCTTAACAACATCTACCTAAAGCCTTCAATAAGAATTATATATAATGTCGTTTATCTAGATGTATTTTCAATAAGATTGGGGGTGAAATAATGATATCCATTATCATCACTGTGGTGGTGTATGGTACTGGAAATGATAGCTTTAGCAATAACAGAGGAAAAAGAAACTGAAGAAATTAGAATAAGCAAAGAGGAAATTAAGTTATCCTCTTTTTAGATGATATGATGATATAGTTTGAGATTTCTAGAGAATCAAATAAAAATTACTTAAAAAAACAACTTTAGCAAAATTGCAGGATATAAAATAAACCTACATAAATCATCTGCATTTGTATACATTACTTACAAAGCCCAACAGCAAGAGATAGAAAGAGAAATTCCACTTAAAGTTATTGGAGACATTATAAAATTTTGGGGAGTCTACCTGAAAAAATGAACCAAAGAACTATATCAACACTACTACAAAGCCCTTTTCCCACAAATAGAGTCAGATCTAAGAAAAGGGAAAAAGATCACTTGTTCATGGGTAGGCTGAGTTAATATATTAAAATACCCTTTCTTTCTAAATTATTTATTCACTGTGATAACAATCAAACTAATAAAAATTCTTTTATGGAGGTAGGAAAAATAATATCAAAATTAAACTAGAGCAACAAAAGTTCCAGAATATTAAAAGAATTTATGAAAAGAAATGCTAGGGAAGGTGGTCTACCCATAGCAGATCTTAAATTGTAGTATAAAGCAGTAATCATCAAAACTACTTGTTACTGGCTAAGAAATAGAGGGCAGGTCAGTGGAATAGTTTAGGTGCACAACATACAGTAGTCAATGATTATAGCAATATACTGAGTGATAAATTAAAAAAAAAACCAGTTTCTTGGATAAGAACTCACTATTAGACCAAATTTGCTCAGAAAACTGGAAAACAGTATGGTAGAAACTCGGAATAGATCAATGTTTGACACTGTATACCAAAATAAAGTCCAATTGGGTAGATTGGATGTCAATTTAGATATAAAGGTTAATTTAGATATAAAGGCTGCTACTATAAACAAATTAGGGGAGCCAAGAATTATTTTTCCATCAGCTTTATAAAGAATGGAGGAATTTATGACCAAACAAGACACAGAGAACACTATGAAATATAAAATGGATAATTTTCATTAGATTAAATTGAAAAGGTTTTGCACAAAGAAAGCAAATGCAAACAAGATTAGTGGGGAAGCAGAAAACTGGGAAAGAATTTTTACAACTAATGTCTCTGATAAAGACTTAATTTCTAAAATACATGGAGAGCTGAGTCAAATTTATAAGAAAATAAGTCATTCCCCAATTGATAAATGGCTAAAGGATATAAACAGGCAATTTTTAGAGAATAAGAAACTAAAATATCTATAGTCATATGAAAAAATGCTCTAAATCAATTGATTACAGAGATGTAAATCAAAACAATTCTGATGTACCACATCATACTCATCAGATTGGTTAACATGACAAGACAGGAAAATCATAAATGTTGGAGAAGATGTGTGAATGTTGAAACACTAAATCATTTTTGGTAGAGCTGTGAGCTGATTTAACCAATCTGGAGGGGTATTTGAAACTCTACCCAAAGGTCTATAACAATATGCCTACCCTTTGACTTAGCAATAACAAATTTAGGGCTATATCCCAAAGAGATCATAAGTGGAAGAAAGACCCATACATACAAAAATATTTATAGCACTTCTTTTTGTGGTGGCAAAGAATTGGAAATCAAGAGAATGCCCATCAATTGGGGAATGGCTAAACAAATTTTGATATATAAATGTAATGTAATACTATTATGCTATAAGAAATGAGGAGCAGATGAACTTCTTAATAACATGTAGAAACTTATATACTGAGTGAGAGGAGCAGAACCAGGAGAATATTGTACACAACTACAGATGCATGGTATCTATGATGACCAACTTTGTTAGACTGGGATCATCTCATCAGTGTAAGGATACAGGACAACTCCAAAGGACTCATAATGAAAAAGGCTATCCATATCCAGAGAATGATTTATAGTAAATTAATTATTTTTTTAAATGATGAACAGAGAAGCCTGTGTAATGCCATGCATGAGTAGCTTCACAAAAGAATGCTACTGTGAACAGCTCATAAAGTTCTGATTACACAGTATAGTAAACACACTATTTATTCAAGAACAAATCAAAGGAAAACATTCACAACAAATCACAATATTGTATTCACAACATTACATCTTATCACAGAAAATCACAATATGGTGTTCACAACAGCTTATCATTAAAATAGCCACATAGTTTTCACCAAAGTGGTCACAGAATTTGGAAGAAAGAACAAAAGAACAATCATCTGGTATCCCTAAGGAGGTTTGCTTCCTTATTTAGTCATTCAATCATCTCACAATAAAAGTCAATCTTCCACTCATGGGGCAACTAGATTAACTTAATCAGTCCCTTATTTAGCATTCAGCTACTAAGTATCCCTAATCACTAAGTGCAATCATTAGAAAATACACAAACCCTCCACCCCTAGGACTCTAGTAAACTTCAATTTCATCACAGCATTCAATATCTAAGGAGAGGCCTTTTCTTCATCTTGACTTTGGGTGGTCTCTCAGATTCCCTGGATCCCCTTCCATGGTCCCAGCTGCTACCTGAATTCACCAAACAGTCACCTGGATTCAGAGGCAGACAGCTCCCAGGTCCTTGTCCAGTCCTCTGGGCAGTTCCTGCTGTACTTTGAAGTTCACAGAGTCCAGCATATCTCAAAACCTTTACAACTTCTGTTCCTGGGAACTCAAAGATCAATCAAGCCACAAACAAACAAAGTATTATCATCCTGGT
The DNA here is from genome assembly GCA_028646515.1 of Pseudochirops corinnae. NCBI lineage: Eukaryota > Metazoa > Chordata > Mammalia > Diprotodontia > Pseudocheiridae > Pseudochirops > Pseudochirops corinnae. The sequence continues at coordinate 255,430,404 of CM053587.1, read as the reverse complement.
CATGCTTCCCCAGTCCTCCAATAGTTTGGTTGGCCCTAGGACTCAGAAGAAATCTCAGCCTTCCAGGCAGCAGCAACAACTTGTCAGGAGCTTTTCAAGAGAAAATTCTTCTAGATGCTGCCCAGAGAAACACTCTCTCTGTCTCTCTCTCTCTTTCTGTCTCACTCTCAACTGGCCTCAGTCTCCATAATTCTTCCCCACCAGCATCTTGTCAGGAGAAAATTCTGCTTCTTCCACCAGGACCTTGTCAGGACAAAATTCTGATTCTATCTCTCTAGGGCTTTTCTTTTGCTCTCGTGCGCGTGTGTGTGCACACACACACACACACACACACACACACACACCACACAATGGCTTCCTCTTTCAGCCAAACCCTTCCTGTTATGTCAGCAACAGCAGACAGAATTCACACCTTCTGTTTCCTTCACAGAGGCTCCATTACTTACTAAGGACTAAGTACCTGCTTACTTGACTTAACAAGCAAGGGGTCTTCAAATTTAAATTAATTACCATTATAAACTGGAAAGACTTATATGAAGTTATGCTGAGAGAGGGGATCAGAATCAGGAGAGCATTGTACACAGTAACAACTATAGTGTGAAAGGACTGATTTTGATAGACTTAGACTTTTTCAGCAATGCAAAGCCCTAAAACAATTACAAAGGACTCATGATGGAAAATGCCATCCACATCCAGAAAAAGAACTGTGGAGTCTGAATGCAGATGGAAGCAGACTATTTTATTTTTTTGTTTTGTATTATTTTTTTTTCTTCTCATGGTTTCTACCATTTGTTATAATTCTTCTGTTCAACATGACTAATGTGAAAATGTGTTTAATAGGAATATATGTGTGGAGCTTTTATCAGATTGCATACCATAATGGGGAGGGAAGGAGAGAAAATTTTAAATTTATGCAAGTGAAGTTGAAAACTAAAAATAAATAAATTAATTATTAACAAATCTTAAGGGGCTCTGCATAGCCTACTAAATAGAGTTTGAATTGATTTTTTCGAGGAGGGAAGGCAGGGCAATTGGGGTTAAGTTGAACTGATTTTTTTTTAACTTTTTAACTTTAATGTATCTCATAATGAACCTTCCTTCATATGCCATTCATACTGAAATGCACATTTCAACCTACTCTAATATTTCAGTTTCATATATCCATCCCCATGTTGACATCATCCCCCTGCATAAAATGAGAGTCCTTTTCTGTCTCCAGGCCTGTCTAATAAAGCCTCTTCTATCCTTTAAGATGCAATTCAGGCCCTTGTATGAAGTCTCTGACCCAAGTCCTCTTTTTCCCAAGTAAAAGTAATTTTTTTCCCTGTCTGTCTGAAATTTCTCATGACATTTTTCCTTCACTTTTGCACTTAGCTTGCTTTCTTTTATTTTGTATTCATCTATGGTTATGTTGTTTTTCCACCTCATTTGATCACAAACTTCTTGACAGAAAAGTCTATGTGGTATATATCTTTGTATCTCCAGCACAAAATATGATACTTTTCACATGGTAGAATGAAAGAAAAAAGGGAGGAAAGAAGGAAGGAAAGAAGGAAGGAAGGAAGGAAGGAAGGTAGAAAGGAAGGAAGGAAAAAAAAGAAGGAAAGAAGGAAGGAAGGAAGGAAGGGAGGGAGGGAGAAAAAGGAAAGGAGAAATGTTAATTTAAGTCAGTATTTATGAAATATCTGATTATGTGGAGCACTATGTCAGTAAAATTCTGTTTCAAATGATATATGAATATAAAGGAATTCAGATGTCTTGATGTGTTCTCCAAGAGAAATCTTGAGTAGATATTGACTGCCAAGTATAGAAATGAGCAATGTCAGGCAAGGAGAGAGATTTGTCTTTAGAGGATAAGTAGAATCAATAAGAAATTTATTACATTCTGCATTCTCTTAAACATCTTGAAAATGCCAAGAATACTTTTCTTTGACCCCTCCTCTACTCAAAGCAGTGGAACGTGTTATTAAAATGTATATGGCTGTAATATCTATGCTCCTTTCTCAGAAAACATACTTGAGGACTGAAATCTCTATTTTCTAGCTGCATTGATGGATTAGCCCTGGATTAGTCAAAATGCTTCTCCTTTGTCTAATGGTCTAGATGGAATAGCCGTTATGGTTAGGGTGCAACTTCAATCTTGTTCCTTTAATATATAAAATCAGTATCTATCTTACAGTATATGAATTGACCTCATATATAGTGAAGCATTATGAATTAATCCTAACCTTTCATTAATTTTTGATACATAACTCTGGGGAAAAATCAATCAGAAGGTACTAGGATGTATGAGTTTTAAGAAAAAAATCTTTTTATTATTTGTAATGTATAGCAAGTAAATTTAGAATTTTTGGAAGATTATATTGAAATGTTTATGTTATACTAATTTATTTTAATTATGCACATAAATTAACTGAGATTTTTCTCATATGTATGCAATACCAATAAACTATTTCAGTACTACTTGAAATGAATTTGTTATTTCATTTTCCTATTTCATGTGAGAGGGCTCTACTTCTAAAATAATCAAAATAATAATAACTGACATTTATATAATATAATAAATTTTACAAAGTATTTTGCAGGTGTTATTTCATTTAAGCTTCACAATAACTACATGAGGGAAGTTTTCATTTGTCAGATAAAGAAACTGTGGCTGATGAAGGTTTATCTCTATAGAACACAGAAAGAACAGAGAAATCAAGACATCAAATTGGTAGCTTAATTTTCTAGTTAATGTTCATGCTTACACAATCCTTCCTATCTAATATGAAAAACAAACCACTCTCTCCATTCCCATCTATTGAAATATCTTTTTCTTCTTAAGACCTAATTCAAGTCTTTGTATGAAATCCTTTACCTGAGTCCTCTTCTTCCCAGGTTAAAATACTTTTACCTTTCTGCTTTTATTTTCTCATGGCACTTTCCCTGCTCTTTTGCACATAGGTCACTCTTTCCTATGATATGTTTTTCTCCTCATTTGGTATAGCTGAATAGATCTATAAACTTCTTTCCAGAAACTGTAATTATTTAGCCAATATTTCTTAAACACCAAATATTGCCTCCAAAAGATGTCATGTTTCAACTGGTGAAAGAGAGGCTAGGCTGAGAACCACTACAGGGTCACATGTTTTGGAAGTTGAAACAGAGTCTTAGAAATAGCCTATTCCAGGAACACCATTTTAAAGATGATGAAACCTGGGTTGTTCAGGGAATTTATCAGGGTCATATAATAACAAATGAATGCGCCAAGATTCAGACCCAATGACCCCAAATTCATTACTCTTCTTATTACAGAATCCTGATGGAATCACAATAAATAGAGGAATAAATATAGTCTTTTGGAGAGAATCAATGAAACAGCTTTAAGTGAAGATTCTGAGTTGAAGAGTTACAATAGATTAATTTGGATAAAAAAAAACAGCAGAGCTAAATTTTAGAGTGTCTTAAATACTGGACTGAGAAATTTTAATTTGAATTTATAAAGGGAAAACTATATAAATTTTAATGTAAAGAAATAATTATAAGAAGTTGATCTTGGATTCTTCATGTCTATGACAGGAACACAGGATTTTGACTTATCCTGTCACTAATATGAAAAGGATTTGAGTAATGAGTATATGTCAAATAACGTGTCCTTATGACAGTTCTGTTCCATTATTTCCAAGAGATGTCTATCACCAGAAAACTGGTCAGCAAGAGATTTTTTGTTGTTGTTTGTTTGTTTGTTTGTTTTTGTATAAATTTTCTTTTTATAAAAAAAAAATAAAAATACCTTTTACTAAAGTTTGGAGAGTTGCTACCAGTATAACTACATATATCAACTTCTCTCAAGAAACTGTGAAGACTTTAATCACTGAAATAAATAAATCATAAGTCTTAGTCCCTTCACAAGGTCAGTTGAGAGCCTGCCTTATTTCTATTCTAATATAATATTGTCACCTTAAACTTTAGACTAAATAGGAAAAAAATCCTTAAAAATTTAGATTTCCCTGAAGGTGATTTTATGGACTAGAGTGATATCCAATCAACTACTCAACATTTATTAAACATCTACTTTTTGCCAGACACTGTGCTAAGTGCTGATAATATAAAAAGACACTCCCTGCCCTCAAGGAGGTTAGAATCAAATAGTGGAGGACAAAATACTAACAGATATAGAGAGAAATGGAAAGATAGCTATTGACATATAATAAATATAGGTATCAAGCTATATATAAGATAAATTGTATATAATTTTAAAAAGGGAAGGCAGGGGTGGAGCCAAAATGGCATAGTACAAGCAGGGGACTAATCTGAGTTCCCCCATAAATTCCTTCAGATACTTCTAAAAAGTTAATCTGAACAAATTTTAGAATGACATAATCCATTTGGAGACAGAGTGTGGCAAATTTGAAACCCAGGAAACAAGAAAAGTGAAAAGGAAGGATTTGTTGTGTTAGGTGCAGGGAAAACACAGTGCAGATCACTTGGGCTACACTAACACCGATCCAAGCATTGCAGAGCAGCAGGGAGTCATGGAAACTAAATTACTCATGGCAGTGGCAATTCCCAAACCTCTCAGCACAGGAGAGGGATTTGTAGGAGCTGGGTGAGAGACAAGGATAGGGCCTGTGGCAGCAGCACAAACTACTTTTGAGTCTATCAGCCCACAAACTAGATTAATGAAAGTCACCTACTTGAACTTTAGAGAGACAAGATGGCAGATCAAACTCATTCCCCTTATGTTGACCTTGAGAAATCCAAAGAATATTGCCCCAGGAAAAATCCTAGAATAGTGAAACCAGTGGAAGGGGTACAGCTCTCTTTTAGCTCAGGAGACAAGGAAGATAGATGGTAAGAGTACCCCTTACTGTGACCGAAGGAGATGAATGCAGTATGGGAAATGTGCCAGCAAGCCCCACCTCAGTAGATTAGAAAGAGATACTGAGCCCCAGGGGGGTAGAGCCAGCAAGCACCAACACCAGAACTCCAGGCATCCCTTCACACAGTCAAGGGAATTGGAAGACACTGGCACAGATGGGCATCTACCAGGAACTGAGCCTAACTGAGTTTTAGCCCAAGGTATGGGTGGTGGGGACCAGAAGTGGGCAGACCTCCCCTCCCCCACAACTCATTCTGAGAGTTTCAGAGTAATCACAGGGAAACACAGAAAGACCTGGCCTCAGCCTCAGTGTTGGCACACACCAGCCACCTCCAGCTCAGTGCCAAGTGAACTGCAGCTTTATATAGCTTCTAACTAACAGAACCAGAGGCCTCAACACACAAAGCCAGTAAACAGACCCCTAGCTCAGAGCAGAAGAAGCATGGGTCAGAACTCCACTTCCAATCCCATGCCTGAGAAGCAAAGATCCACTTTAAAAGCTGAGAAATAGGCAATCAAAATAGGCGAAAAGCAAAGACCATAGAAACCTACTATGCAGACAGGAAAGAACAAAATACACATTCAGAAGAGTACAGCATTGACAATATACCCACATCTGAAACCTCAATAGGGAATATGAATTGGTCTCAAACCCAAAAAGGATTCTTGGCAGAGTTGAAGAAGGATGTTAAAAGCCAAATTAGAGAGGTAGAACAAAAAATTGCCGAATTGTTTTAAAAATACAATTGGGAAAATGGGGAAAAAAAATCACTGCAGAGAACAATTCCTTAAAAGGTAAAACTGGCCAATGGGTATGGAGGTACAATACCTAATGGAGAAAATAAATCCATAAAAGTAAAAATTGACCAAATGGAAAAAGGGGATACAAAAACTAACTAAAGAAAATAATTCATTAAAAATTAGAATTGCACATGTAGAAGCTAATTTCAATATAAGGCATGAATAAAAAGTCACACAAAATCTAAAGAATGAAAAAAATAGAAGAAAATATAAAACATCTCTTTGGAAAAGCAGCTTATGTGGAGAACAGATTCAGGAGAGAGAATCTTAGAATTATTGGTCCACCAGAAGTCCATGATGGAAAAAAGAGCCTGAAGAGTTTCTTCCACGAAATCATCAAGAAAAAAACTGCCCTAAGGTCTTAGAACCAGAGGATAAAATAGCCATCAAAAATATCCATTGCTCACTTCCTGAAAAAAGATCCCATATTAAAATTGCAAAGAATATTGTAGCCAAATTGCAGAAATATCAAGTGAAGGAGAAAATACTGAAAGCAGTCAGAAAGAAACAATTCAAAATGGTGCAGAACTACAATCAGAATCACACAGTACCTTGCAATGTCTACATTAAAAGATCAGAGGGATTGAAATATGATATTCCATTAGGCAAAGGAGCTTGTACTACAACTAAGTATCAATTACACATTGAAATTCAACATAATATTTCTGGCCAAGAGTTGGATATTCAGTGAAATAAGGGATTTTCAGACATTCCTGATGGAAAGGTCGGAGATCATTGGAAAATTTGATCTTCAAATACAAGACTCAAGAGAGAAAAAAGGTAATCAAGGAAAAAAAAGTGTTATTCAATAAGAACAAACTCTGTATGTCCTTGTATGGGATGATGATACTTGTTAATCTTGAGTATCGTGTATTTATTACAACATTTAAAATGGATGTACATTGATAGAGGGTGTGGGTATAAATTAACTGATGCGATGATAAAAAGCCTCATCAAAGACTACAAGAGAGATTATAATAGGAGAAGAGGAAAGGAGGAAGCAGAAAAGGGTAAATTACATCACTCAAAGAGCCACAAAAACATATTATGGCAGAGGGAAAGAAGTGAGGGAGATTAGCATTGTTTGAGCTTTACCCTCATGGGTTTTGGTTCAAGGAGTGAAAAACATATTTAGTTAAGTATAGGAATCTAACTTGACCTACAGGCAGTGAGAGGAAAAGAGAAAGAAAAGGGAGAGGGGCTTATAGAAGGGAGGGAAAATTGAAAGAGGTGGTGGTCAAAAGCAAAACTCTTTTGAGGAGGGCATTGGAGAATGGAAAAGAAGTCACAAATGGGGGGATAGGATGGAGAGAAAGATACAGATAGTGATCATAACTATAACTATGAATGGGATGAACTCTCCCTTAAAATGGAGGTGGATAGGACAATGGATTAAAAACCATAATCTTACAATATGTGGTTAACAAGAAACATATCTAAAACAGGGGGATACACAGGGCAAAGGGAACAGGCTGGAGTAGAATATATTTTACTCCAACTGATGTAACCAAAAGCAGGGCTAGCAATCTTAATCTCATATAAAGTTAAAGTATAAAGAGATCTAATAAAAAGAGATAAGGAAGGAAACAATATCCTGCTAAAAGGCACCATAGACATTGAAGTAATATCGTAAATATATATGCACCAAGTGGTAGAGCCTCCACATTCATTAAGTTAATTAAGTTAAGGGACTTACAGGAGGAAAAAGATAGTAAAATTATACTAGTGGGGGAACGCAATCTTCCCATTTCTGAACTTGATAAATCTAACTTCAGAATAAGCAAAAAAGAAATTAAGGAGGTGAATAGAATTTTAGAAAAGGTAGGTATGGTAGACCTCTGGAGAAAATTGAGTGGGTATTCTCAACAGTACATAGCACATAAACAAAAATTGACAATGTTCTAGGGTATAAAATCCTCACAATCCAGTGTAAGGAAGCAGAAATATTAAATGTATCCTGTTTAGATAATGATGAAATAAAAATTATATGTTACAAAGTATCATGAAAAGATACTCTAAAATTAATTGCAAACTAAATAATCTATTCCTAAAGAATGAGTGTGTCAAACAACAAATCATAAAAACAATCAATAACTTCATTCATGGGAATGACAATAATGAGGCAATATAATGAACTTATGGGCTGCAGAAAAAGCTGTTCTTAGGGAAAAATTTATAACTCTGAATGCTTACATGAATAAAATAGAGAAAGAAGAGATCAATAAATAGGACATGAAAATGAAAAAAGTAGGAAAGAATCAAATTGAAAATATTCAGTCCCCAATATATATTTAGAAATTTTGAAAAACAAAGGAGAGATTAATAAAATTGAAATTAAGAAAACTATTGGACTAATAAATAAAACTAAGAGGATATTTTATGAAAAAAATGAAATTTTTTTTGATTGAAATTGTTTATTTGATTTTTAAAAGATGAAAACCAATTCAGTATCAAAAATTAAAAGGGCAAATTCACTTCCAGTGAAGAGGAAATTAAAACAATAATTAGGAATAATTTTTTCCAATTGTATAACCACAGACTTAACCATTTGTCTCTTAAAATGGATTAATGTTTCTGAGGAAATAAATTGCCCAGATTAACAGAAGAGGAAATAAAATGCTTAAATAACCCCATCTCAGAAAAAGAAATTGAACAAGCCATCAATGAACTCCCTAGGAAAATAATTTCCAGGGCCAGATGGATTTACAAGCAAATGCTATCAAACATTTAAATAACAGTCAATTCCAATCCTGTAGAAAATACTCGGGAAAATTGGTGAAGAAAGAGTCCTACCAAATTATTTTTATGATACAAATATGACATTGATATCTAAAATGGACAGAGCCAAAACAAAGAAAAAAAAATCATAGACCAATATCCCTCATGATGATAGGTGCAAAAATTTTAAATAAAATATTCACAAAAAGATTATGGCAACTTATCATGAGAATACTACACTTTAATCAGGTAGGATTTATATCAGGAATTAAAGGCTGGTTCAATTTTAGGAAAACTATCCGCATAATTAATCATATCAACAAGAAAACTAACAGAAACCATATTATTATCTCAATAAATACAGACAAACCTTTTGACAACACTTTGACATTTCTATTGAAGAACACTTGAGAGCATTTATAAATGTAGTCCGTAATAAAATGATATGCAGCATTTACCTAAAACCATTGGCAAGCATACTATGTAATGTGTATAAGCAATATTAATTTCTAATAAAACCCAAGGTGAAACAAGGAAGTCTGTTATCACCACTATTTTTCAATATGGTACTCGAAATGTTAGCTTTAGCATTAAGAGAACAAAAAGGAATGGAAAGAATTAGAATATGTAAAGAAGAACGAAGCTATAACTCTTTGCAGATGACATGATGATATATTTAGAGAATCCTAGGGAATGAAGTAAAAAAAAAAACTACTTGAAATAATAAACAACTTAAGTAAAGTTGCAGAATATAAAATAAACCCACTTAAATCACCTGCATTCTTATATATTACACTAACAAAGTCCAACAGCAAGAAATAGAAAGAAAAATTCCATTTGAATAAACTGTAGACATTATAAAGTATTTGATAGTATACCAGCAAAAGAAAGCCAAGAACTATATGAACACAATTACAAAACACTTTTTACACAAATAAAGTCATATCTAAATATTTAGGAAAACATCAGCTGCTTGTGGGCAGACTGAGCTAATATAATAAAAAATGACAGTTGTACTTAAATTAATTTGCTTACTCAGTGGCATATGAATCAAATGACTAAAATTATTTTTTAATGGTCAAAAAATAACAAAACTCATCTGGAAGACCAAAAAGGCCAGAATGTCAAGTCAATGAATGAAAAGAAATGCTAGGGAAGGTGGCCTAGCCACACCAGATTTTGAATTGTGTCATGAAGCAGAAACCATCAAAACCACTTTGTACTGACTAAGAAATAGAAGCACAGATCAGTGGAAGAGGTTAAATACACAACAATACTACTTGTAGCCAAAGAGATAATAAAAATGGGAAAATGATCCATATGTACAAAGATATTTATAGCATCTCTTTTTGTAGGGACCAAAAACAGAAAATCAAAGGGATGCCCATCAACTGGGGAATGGCTAAACAAGTTGTGGTATATGAATGTAATGGAGTGCTACTGTGTTACAAGAAATGATGAACAGGTGGACTTCAGAGAAACCTGGAAAGATTTATATGAAGTGATGCTGAGTGATGGGAGCTGAACCAGGACAGTATTGTGCACAGTAACAGCCACAGTGTGTGAGGACTGATTTTGATAGACTTATCTCTTCTCTTCAATGCAAGGATCTAAAACAATTCTAAAGAACACATGATGGAAAATATCAGTCACAAGCAGGGAAAGAATTATGGGGTCAGAATGAGGAATGAAGCAAAGTATTTCCTTTTTTGTTTTATTTTTTTATCCTTTCTTGTGTCCCAATGAAACTTGAGTCCATGATATATGCAATCCAGATGAACTATGGATAATTGTCCAGTAACACAGAAGATAGAAGGAGAAAAGGATTTCACAAGAAAGAGAAATTAGACTTCTTATGCTTGGCTAGAGATATCAATGGATAGAAGTTACAATGAGTCAAACAAGTTGGAAAACAAAACAAAAGAAAACAAAACTTCCTAGCAATTGAATCATTCAACTATAGAATATGATTAAAGAAAAGTTTAAAAAAAGATTACTTCAGTTTCTAGTTAGATTTCATCAGTTGTCTCTCTAGACATGGATAATATTTTTCATCATATGTTATTTTGTATTTTCCTGGATTGTTGTCTTGATCAGAGTAGCTAACTTTTTCACTGTTGATCATCTTTGCAATATTGTTGTCACCACGTACTAGCTTCTGATTACTTCATTTTGTATGAGTTCATACAAATCTTCCCACATTTTTCTGAAACTATCCTGATTATCATTTCTTACCATCAGTAGTATTCCATCACAATAATATACCACAACTTGTTTGACCATTCTTTAATTGATGAATATGCCTTTGATTTCCAATTCTTTGCCACCATAGAGATGCTATAATTTTTTTTTTGTACAAATGCATCATTTTCTCTTTTCTCTGATCTCTTTAGAATACAGAACTAGTAGTGTTATTCCTGGATTAAAGGATTTAGGTAATTTGATAGCTCTTGAAAATAATTCCAATTTATTTTCCACTATTGTTGTTCTAGTTCACAACTCCAATAACAGTGTATTAACATCCTAATTTTTCTCCACCTTCTCTAGTATTTATTATTTTCTTTTTTAAAATTAACTTTTGTGTTTATTTTTAGTTTACAGCATTCATTTCCACAAGATTTTGAGTTACAAATTTTCTCCACGTCTTTCCCCTACCCACCACCCTACAACAGAGATCCCACTCAATACCCCAATCCCAATCTGCTCTCTCCTATACCCTTCCCCATCCCCCCTCTGACTTTCTGGGAGGGCAGGATGGATCTCCAAACTCCAGTGCCTGTATATCTTATTTCTCAGTTGCATGTAAATAATAATAATAATAATAATAATAATAATTTTAAAAACATTTGATTTTTGAACTTTAAATTCCAAATTCTTTCTCTTCCTCCCTTGTCTCTCACCCTTATTGGGAAGATAGGCAGTTCAATATAGGTTGTACATATGTAGTTACACAAAACATTTCCAAAGTGGATATATTGTAAAAAACAAAAACAAAAACCTCATTATATTTCCCTCCATCCTATCCCCCCTCACTTGTTCTGTTCTCTACTTTGTCCCTGTCCCTTTACAAAAGTGTGTGCATCTAACCTACCTTCCCCCATGAACCAGCCCTCCGCTCCATCATCCCCACTCTTATCCTCTTATCCCCTACTCTCCTGTAGGACAAGATACCCAATTGAGAGTGTATGTCATTCCCCCAAGCCCAATTCAATGAGAGTAATGTTGATCCATTCCCTTTTGCCTTCCTGTTCTTCCCCTCCATTGTAACAGTTATCCCTAGCCTCTTCTAGATGAGATAATTTACCCCATTCTCTCTCTCCCCATCTCCTCTCATTATACTCCTCTCTCAACTCTCAATTTCACCTATCAAATGTCATCCTTTCATATTCAACTGATCCTGTGCCCTCTCTCTATCTACACCTATAGATATATATGACATATATATATATATATATATATATATATATATATATATATATACACACTCACATATGTATTCATATACATATATACCCTCCTACATAGACATATATGCTTTTATATATGTTTTCCAGTTTCCCCAGCAATTTTTATTAAAGTTTGAGTTCTTACTTCAGAAGCTTGAATGTTTGGATTTATCAGATACTAGATTATCATGGTCATTTGCTACTATATTGTCTGTACCTAATACTTTATACTGATCCATCCCCATATATCTTAACAAGCATTATATTGTATTTTTATATTTTGATTTAGTGTCTTTTCTAACATTCTTTTCCTTTGAAATTTTGATTTCTGAATTCTTTCCCTCCTTCCCACCCAGCCCCACAACAACTAATAATATAAATATTATGATATTAATTATACATGTGAAGTCATGTAAGACATATTTTCAGGTAACCCAGGGGTGTGGTTGGGAGCAAAAATAAATAAGGTGAGAAAATTATATGTCAATCTACTCAGAGTTTATCATTTCTGTCCCTGGAGGTGGATAGCATTCTTTGGAATTGCCATGGATCATTGTATTCTTTTTTGTAATCCCACCTGTTTTTTCCTCTTTGGAATATCTGATCCCTAGCCCTATATTCCTTTAATATGGAAGCTGCTAAATACTATGCAATGCTAACTGAGGCTTCACAATATTTTAATTCTTTCTTTCTAGCTACTTTAACTATTTTCTCTTTGACCTAGTGTATCAGCAAGCACCCCAGCACACCCATGGTGACTGCTAGCGCAGGTTCTTAGATCTGCCTTTCTAAAGGAAAGCAACTCAAAGTGGGTTAACAATGTTACTTTAATCGATCAAGTATCATTTACCTAGTTCAGGGGGAAAAGTCAGCACCCTGAACTTCAGAGAATACAAACAGAAGTTACAAACAAACTGAAAAACAGATCAGCAGACGGCTTCCAGCGTCTGACCATAGATAAAATCAGTTACCTATTCAGTTACCAAAGAGGGAAGATCAGCATCTGGGTTTTTCACAGCCGGGGTGCTCAACAGCTGCCCAGAGTCTCGTCTGGCCAAATCACACAAATCTTCTCAAAGTGAGCCCCAAACCAAAACCTCACATCGGGGCATATATATAGCCTTCTACTAGCTTGGAGAATGTCACAGCCCTCTAGACTCACTGCCCAATCACAAAACTACAAGGCACGGGCATTCCTGGAAAACAAGCCTGGCGCCACAGGCTCCACGTGACCACATTCAGCTTATTAGGGAACAGAGTATACTTTCAAATATCCAAAGGTCCTCAGAGTCACGTAGCCACTTTAGCAAAGGGCCTAGGGGCAGAGAAGATCTTCAGATTCCCGTAACATTCGGCCCCAAGATCTTTCAGGCCCATTACATAGACAACTTAAATCTAAATTAACATTAACATCTCTTAAGGACAACATA
>CM053587.1:255397263-255416645 GCA_028646515.1 Pseudochirops corinnae | reverse complement strand
TATTTCTCTTCCTGATTTTTCTTCCACATCCGATATTTGGTTTTGAAAATCCTTCTTCAGCTCATCTCTAGCTTTCAGGCATTCTTCATGTTTATTGGAGGCCTGTGGTGGGGGCGCTCTGCCTGCGCTCTCCTCCTCCCTCTCTCTCCCATGATCTTTCTTTTCCCCAAAGAAGGAATCTAGGGTTTGGGAGCTGTTCTTACTTTGCTTCTTATGCTTATTCTTACTCATGATTGTTCAGACCATGATTTTTTTTTTAAATCTCTGTGGGGCTCTGCTTCCAGAAGGGAAAGCTCTGTCCCAAATTGCTGGGGTCCTCCCGGCTGCCGTAACCTTCCAGCTGACAGGATAATGAAGACTCCAAGACCGATGCCCAAGACGACGATCCGGATCCAGGCCGCTCAACGCGAGAGCACTGGCCTTAAAACAATTGCTCAATCCCCCTGCTATCTGCAGGCCGCGGGCGGGAAGCTGCAACGCGGAGGCGGGTGCAAAACCTCTGCCTTTCGCTTTTCCGCTCTGGAAGCCTTTTGGCCAGACTACTTATCTCCCCCTTTCACAATCCCCACTCATAGCTGGTGCTCATCTGCTCACCTGAGAGGCTTCTCTGCACCTCCCGCCCAGCCGCCCCTGGGGCACAGCCACGGCTTAAGGCCAGGCTGGTTTAGGTTCACAGTGCTGATATGGTTTCACATAGCCGAGCTGACATTAGTGAGAAGTATCCTTGTGTGCGTTTTGGAGTTCTAGGATTGGTTTAGTGTCCTATTTTATGGGTATTTTTGGGTGGGTATGTGAGAGCTGCGATATGCTGCTGCTGCTACGCAGCCATCTTGCCTCTGCCCCCCGATTTACACCATCGTTATTTTTATTTAATTTACTAAATATTTCACAATTTAATTTTGAGCAGACGGACTCTGGAATTTGGAAGACTTCACCAATTGAATCTGGATCAGAAATAGTTCAGATTGTTTCAGGTTTTAACGCCTATTTTTGATGCTTCTGTTACAGACTAGAGTTCTGTAAGCTTCTGTATGTGTGTGGGGGGTGTGTGCTTGTGTTTAAACTGCATTAAAGTTTTTATCAACCATATACATATATCTACATGCCATATAAATAAAATATATGCATATGTATACATATTCATATATAATGACTGTTTCCATATAATCAATTTCCTTTTAATCAATGATATTTTATTTTTTTAATTTAAAAACTTTACTTTTAGAACATGTCCATAGGCTTCTTTAGACTGTTAAAAACATCCATAATATACAAAAATGATTAAGAATCCCTTCTTTAGCCATTCAGAATGCATTCCCCTGTCTCACTCTCACCTAGGAGTAGCCAACTGGGCCTATATCAGTTTTCAGGCTTATACTTCCTGTAAACCTTTGTTTTACAAGAAGGAAAATGTACTGTTTTGTCATGCATTTTTGCATGAAAATCAGTTCCATTAGTAAAGCCCCTTTTTGAGCAGGGAGGTTTTTGGTTTTTTTAATTTTGGGGGAAAAAGGGTAAATGAGATCAATATTGGGGTTGCACATCTTGAGAGAGATTGCACTCAACTGCCTTTAATCAGGATAGTGTTGTCAATAGAATTAATGTCTCTCCAAGGAAATAGGGAAAATCAAATTGGCCACTTCATGTATATTTAAAAATATATCATTAATACTTTTAAAAATATCAATTAAATTAAATTTTAAAATATATACTGATTTTTAACTACAAACATAAAATATAAAAGAGAAAAATCTCTCTACATTCAAGTCTCATAAATATTTTTCATAACAATGCTAAAAGTATATTATTTTTTAATGTCCAAATGTTTGAATAACATCTTATGTGAGTTATCATAGGTCATCTATATGCTGTCCTTACAAAGCACATGAGTTATTTGGTTCAAGACAGTTTCTAGCTGTGTGACACTGGGCAAGTCACTTAAATCTATTTACCTCAGTTTATTCATCTGTAAAATGAGCTAGAGAAGGAAATGGCAATACACTCTAATATCTTTACCAAGGAAACCCAAAATAGGGTTATGAAGAGTCAAAGACAACTGAAACAAGTAAACAATGACAACAACAAAAAAGAAGCACCTTTCCAACAAAATCAATAAGTTGGACAATTTATGGATTATTGTGTCATTTATTTAAGTCCTTATCTTGTTGTTCTGGGATTATTGAAATAGCCTGTGGGTAGGTCCAACTGCCATAAGCTTCTCTTCACTCCAAACCATCCTCCACTCAGTCATCAAAATGACTTTCCTAAAGCACTGTTGGGACTGTGTTACTTCCCTTATGCAATAAACTAAAGAAGGTCCCTATTACTTCAAGGATCAAATATGAAACCTCTGTTTGGCATTCAAATCCCCTTCATAATCTAACTGCCTTCAACTTTAATGCCTTTTTTTCTTCTAACTCCCCAACAATGTAACTCTTTGATCCAATAACATTGCCTCCTTACTGCTCTAGGAACAAAACATTTCATCTCTCAGATTAAGGTGTTTTTTAGACTTATTTAATATTTTCCCAATTACATGTACAATCAATTTTAACTTTTTTTTTTCAAATTTTGAGTTCCAAATTATCTCCCTCCTACCATTGAGAAGGCAAGCAATTTGATGTAGGTTGTACATGTGAAGTCATGTAAAACACATTTCTGAATAAGTCCTTCTATGGAAGAAAACACACACACACACACATACACACACACACACAAGAAAAATAAAGAAAAAGTATCTTTAATTAGGTCAAATTATGTTCTCTGATTTCTTCTGATTTCCCTCCATTGCTAGAATGCTAGCTCATCTCCTCTCTGTTTTCTGACTTCCTGGGCTTGCTTTAAGTCCCACCTAAAATCTAACCTTCTGAAGGAAGCCCTTCCCAACTCCTCTTAATTCTAGTGTCTTCCCTCTATTAATTATTTCCTATTTATTCTTTATATAGTTGATTTTTACATATTCACTTGATTTTTGTCTCCTCCTTAGATTGATTGCTACTTGAGTACAGGGACTGTCCTTTGACTATTTGTATCCTTCCTTTCAAACACAATGCTTAATATATAATAGGAGCTTAATCAATTCTTATTAACCTAGTGCAGTGTTGTAGTATGAGTGCTGTGTCTGGAATCAGAAGACTTGCGTTTAAATCTTGCCTTTTTTGCATCTGATAGAGATAAGTGGTTTGTCTTCAAGTTAGAAAGACCTGAAATCATGTTATACCTCTCACACACACTAGCTACAGCTTCTTAATGTCCTAGGTAAGTATGGCAGTTTTAGAATTACAGATGAATTGCAATTTTTTCGATTTCCTTGCCTTTTAGTGATAAAAGCACAAATTAGTTAAAAAAATCTACGTAGATCTGATTTTATTTCACTTCAAATATTTCAAATAGCAACTGCTCACCTTCACCCCATAGAAATTTCTCTAGTCAAAGATTTGATTTAAAAAAAAAAGATTTCAAGAAATAGAAAGATAAATTCCATTTAAAGTTACTGTAGACATTATAAAATACGTGGGAGTCTACCAGGCAAAAAAACCCGGGAACTCCATGAACACAATTGCAAAGCACTTTTCCCACAAATAAAGCCAGATCTAAATAACTGGGAAAATATCAGTTGCTCGTGGCTAGATTGAGTTAATATATTAAAAATGGCAATATTACCTATATTATTTTACTTATTTAGTGCCATAACAATCAACATACCAAAAGTTATTATATATCTAGAAAAATAGTAACAAAATTCATCTGGAAGAACAAAAGGTACAGAATAGCAAAGGAATTAAAGAAATGCTAGGGAAGGTGGCATAGCCATGCTAGATTTTAAACTGTATTATAAAGCAGCAGTCATAAAAACTACTTGATACCGGCTGAGGAAAAAAGTAGTGAATCAGTGTAATAGGTACTCAAGACACGGTGGTCAGTGACTATAGTAATTTGCTGTTTGATTAACCCAAAGACTCCAGCTTCTGTGATAAGAACTCAGTATTTGACAAAAACTGCTGGGAAAACTTGAAAACAGTATGGCAGACATGGGCAGGGGGGAAGGAAAGGCAGAAAATTTGAAACTCAAGGGATTGTGGAACCGAATCTTGTAAACTAAAAGTAAATAAACAAGTCAATGATAAAAAAAAAAAATTAAAAAAAGAAAATAGTTTGGCAGAAACTGGGCATAGACCAACATCTTACACTGTATACCAAAATAAAGTTGAAATGGGTTCATAATCTAGATATAAAGACTGATGCTGTAAGCAATCTGGGAGAGCAAGCAATAGTTTACCTATCAGATTTATGGAGAAGTGAAGAATTTATGATCAAACAAGAGACAGAGAGCATTACAAAATATAATATGGATAATTTTGATTATATTAAGTTGAAAATTTTTTGTGCAAACAAAGCCAATGAAACCAATATTAGGAAAGAAGGAGAAAACTGAGAAAGAACTTTTACAACTAGTGCCTGATAGAAGCCTCATTTTCAAAATATGCAGAGAACTGAGTCACTATATGAGAATACAAGCCATTCCCCAATTGGTAAACGATCAAAGGTTATGAACAGGTGGTTTTCAGAGGAAGAGATTAAACATATGTATAAGCATATGTAAAAATACTCTAAATCACTATTGATTAGAGAAATGAAAATCAAAACAACTCTTAGGTACCACATCTCACTGGTCAGATTGGCTAACATGAAAAAATAGTAAAATGATAAATGCTGGGGAAGATGTGGGAAAATTGGAACACTATGCATTGTTGGTGGAGTTGTGAACTGATCCAAGCATTTTGGAGAGCAATTTGGAACTGTCCAAAGAACTATAAAAATGTGTCTACCCTTTGACCCAGCCATACAACTTCTAGACCTGTATCCCAAAGAGATCATACAAGTGGGAGGAAGACCCATATATACAAAAATATTTATAGCAGCACTTTTTGTGGTGTCAAAGAAATGGGAATCAAGAGAATGCCCATCAATTAGTGAATGACTAAACAAGTTGTATGGAATACTATTTTACTATAAGAAATGAGGAGCAGGTGGACTTCATAATAACCTGAAGAGACATATCAACTGATGCTGAATGAGAGGAGCAGAACCAAGAAAATATTGTACACAGTTATATAGACACATCATATCTGTGATGACTGGCTTTGATAGACTGGGCTCCTCTCAGGAATTCAAGGCTGTAAGAGAACTCCAAAAAACTCATGATGGAAAAGGGCTATCCACATCCAGAAAAAGAATTATGAAGTCTGAATGTAGATTGAATAAACTACTTTCTCTCTCTTTTTTTTTTGTTTGATTTTGTTCCCTCTTTCTCATTTGTTACATTGCTTATAATCCTTCTTTACAACTTTACTGTTGTTTAATGTGAAGGTATTTATAGAACTTTTATCAGATTGCATGCCACAATAGAAGAAGGGGGGGAGGAGAGGAAAGGGGAGAAAATTTGTAACTCAAAAGCTTGTGGCACTGAATGTTGTAAACTAAAAGTAAATAAATTAGTTAATTAAATTTAAAAAAAAAAACAAAAAAACAAGATTCAGCAGATAGGAAAATGAAGCAGAGAAAGATGAGGCTATGTGTCCTAAGTGTCCCAAGTAATTGTGTGTGGAAAAGGTATGGCTAAAACGAGAATCCATATCCTTCTGTCATGAGGGCATTAGTATTTTTTTTTAAATTTTCATTCTTGTATAACACATACCATGATGAGTGATCTTCAGGATTTTCACTTTGAAAAGGACAGCTCTAAATATCCCTGACACTATCTATTACATGGACATACTCAGGCAGGTACCCTACCTTTGTGCTCTAAAGTCTCACAGTAAAGGTCTGGGTCACCATGAAGATAACTGGCAGATCTTCCAGCTTCTTTATCTTCCTTATGGAGTCTTAACACATTAAGAAGAAACAGAAAATTCTTTACTGGGCATAGTATTTAGTTATATGGCTAAATTCATGGATTTTAGATTTTTTTGTTCCTTTGTTTTTGTCAGTCATTTCACATAGCCTGGGAATATTTTTCATTTGGGCTTTATATATGAAGTACTTATCACAGTCACTTACATACAAAGAGTGATTAATCAACACAAGTTGAATGGAATGAAATTTCAATTTTATACTTATTCCTGAGACTTTTCCACTTAAAGATATCTGAGGGAAAGGAACTCCAATGGAGTCACTTATAAAAGAGACTTTAATTTTCTAATTTTAATTAAACTTTTTCATCTCTTTGTATCAGTCTGTTGAAATTATCATGCATGATGGCCTATTGGATATGAATGCAAATATCTTACGTCCCATGATAGAATATAATTACAGTATAATGCTAATACTTGGATAGAACCTTTTTGTTTTCAAAGTTCTTTCAGATTCGTATCTTTTCGTATTATCACAGTAAACTTCAAGGTGAAAAAGATGGGTGTTATTATCCTGGTACTTCATATAAAAGTACTGAGACCTTAAATGGTTTCATAAATTTGCTTCAAACAACATGCTTTCTAAGTTTTGAAGTTTGGTTAGTACACAACTGTTCTGACTCCAAGTACACCACGGGATTTTCACTAGATCAAGCTGATGTCAGGCATGTCTCATATGAACTTTCTACCCCTTTTCACACACTAATTAATTAATTCAATGAGAAATAAAATTTATGTCACGGAATGATTAATATTTATTTTACATAGTGACTAACATTTTCTTTTCTTCAGTCAGATTTCTAAAAGAATGATTTAATATGCAAAATCACTAAGTCCAGAGGTCATTGAGTCCAATACATTTTTATAAAGGATCCCTTTCGTAGTATGAGGAGAGATCATCTTGGCCCTGCTTGAAAAACTCACAGAAAGAGTAAATAGCCCATACCTCAGGTAGCCTATTCTATTTATTGTGGTATTTGGCTACTTATTGTAGTAGTAGAGTAGCTCCAACTTATTGAGAGCATTTTCTTATATTTACATGTACACTTGCTTCTGTAGTATTCTCTCATTACTTTGCTCTTTGAAATAAATAAGAAGGGACAGGGTAAAGTTGAGGGCTTATAGTTGAAAAGGTAAAAAAAAAAAAAAAAAAAAAAAACCTTTTTATATTCAAACCACTTCCAAGCAGAAGATAAGTACAGTGGTACCTTGACATACGAGTGCACCAACTTACCAGATTTCTGAGATATGAGCTGTAACTTTGTCGATTTTTTGCTTTGATTTGTGAGCCAAAATTTGAGGTATGAGCTGCCACTAGTTGGCTCAGCAAACGCCACAACCCAATGCCCACCCAGCATCCCATGCCTCACTCATTCAATTCACTTGTTTACCTCGCCAGTGGAGAAAATTAAGTTAAGCAAAGGTAAAAAAAAGATATTGTAGCAATTAAGTTCAGCAATAAAGCGTAGCATTAAGAGTGTAGCAAGTAAGTGGACTAAAATGACCAAAAGAGCATGAAACAAAACTCCTCTAACCTTCTCCATCTATCTCCTCCACCCTCCACCTCTGCCAGTATATTCTGTTAGCTCAAGTCATCTGACATTCAAGGTAAATATACACTTTATGAAACCAGTTTATTTCTTTACATTCTCTTTTATTATGTTTTATACAATATTTGTTATTTATAAATTCTTTGTCTTGTTTAAAAACACGTAACAAAAAAAATACTATGGTGACATTTTGGGGGTTGGAATGGACTAATAGCAATTCAATTAATTTCATTGGGGAAAACTGATTTGATATATGAGCAAATTGAGTTCTGAGCTCAGTAATGGAACGAATAAAACTCCTAAATCAAGGTACCACTATAGAGGTCTTTAAAAAGGAGATGAAAAACTTGCTACAGAAAGGCTGAATATCTTGAATAAAGTAAGAGGCAAGATCATAAGCTGATGGTGTGCGCTGGAACAAAGTTAGAGGAATCAGGTGAAAGAAAATGGATTAGAATGCCTACTGTGGAAATGATTAAGTAAACGATTGTGCTAAAACCACAAGGGGCAAGTAGAACTCTGTATTCCGAGGACCTAGGTTCAAATCCCAACTTAGATGTTTCTTGTATGACTAATAAGTATATAATTTGCTGTAGAAAATGCTTTCTTTTTTATAAGGTTGATTCATTGTTTTTTTGTTTTCATCATTCACTTCCATAAGTTTTACATTTTCTCCCTGTCCCTTCTTTTCCCCCTCCCCAATATGGCATGCAATCTGATATAGGCCCCACATATACATTGCTATTAAATATATTTTCACATTAATCATGTTGTATAGAAGAATTAGAATGAATGGGAAGAATCATGAGAAAGAAGCAAACAAAACAAAACAAAAAAGAAAAACAAAATAGTCTGCTTCACTCTGCATTCAGACTCCATTGCTCTTTTTCTGGATATGAATGGCATTTTCCATCTTGTGTCCTTTGGAACTGTTTTAAGTCCTTTCATTGCTATGAGAATCTATCAAAATCAGTACTCACATACTGTGGCTGTTACTGTGTATGTGGTTGTCCTGGTTCTGCTCCCCTCACTCACTGTCAGTTCATGTATGTTTTTTTGTCCTGGTTTTTCTGAAGTCTACCTTTTCTTCAGTTCTCACAACACAATTTTATTCCATTACATTCATATACCAGAACTTGCTCAGTCATTCCCCAATTGATTGTCATCCCCTCAGTTTCCAGTTCTTAGTCACCACAAAAAAAGCTCCTATAAACATTTTTGTACATGTGCATGCTTTTTCCATTTTTTATTCAACTCTTTGGGATACAGCCCTAGAAGAGGTGTTACTGGGTCATAGAAAATATTTTCTTAAGGCCTGTCTACCTTCTTTTCATTTTTTCATTAAAGATATCCTCAATATAAAAAGTATAAGATTCAATAAAGATATGGCAGAAAAGAGAAAGTAGGCTTGCCATCCAGTACTTAACTGCATTTGTTTAGACTATTTCCAGGATACAATTGTTCAGTTCAAAAGGTTAGTCAAGCAATACATATATCTTAGATAGACATTAAAGATGAAATATGAATATTTAATGAAATTCATTTTAAATATTGAGGAGGGGAAGGATTAGAGTCTCAAAGGATGAGAAGGCAAGAATGTGTCACGATCTGCAGGTTGCCAACAAAGAATTTATCAAGAATCTACTATGTGCTAGAGTTCAGGAGTAGGGAAACTTTTAATGTTGAAAGGGCACATTAGTATTTAGCTATAATAAAATCAAGCTACATTCAAGAATCTTCAGTGTTATATGGTCAAAATGTACATTATTTTGTAAGAACCTAACAACTATGTACTTAATAATTTCAAAAAACTGAAAACTGTTTGTTAATTTAAACCTAAACTAACCTTTTCATGACTTTATTATGTCTGTTTTTGTTGGAAAGCATTTGAATATTTGGTTGTAGCACGGAGGTCCACAGTTTCAGTAAAGACTCTATGGGGTATCAGCCATTTCTGACCTTAACAGTGTCTTGATTTGGGTTAGGTAGGAGAACGTAGCTTCACAGTAATACGTCATTGAAAAGCAAGAAATATTTTTGAGACATGTTGCCAAAAATATGAGCATTCTACTTCATTTTTTCTAGATTTCAAATGTATGTTTCTTCGAATCAAACACTGGCTTTAAAATGTCATCTACTGAGACCTCAATGAATTACATGTGTAGTGCATTAGGTGTCTTAGTGATATCAACTAAGTGAGTCTGAAATGATAATTTGATTGTGATATTCACATGATTCTCAAAGTCAGTGAACCTTTCATTCTATTCTCTAATTAATATGTCTATTACAGCTACACATTCTTAAAATGATTCACAAATATCCTATTCATCAACAAACTTTGCTAACTGGATAAAATGTTATCTGAAATTTCCTTTTGAAGAAGTGTTTTGAAAAAAGCTAGCTTTTTACAAATTGCTTGTTTTTGTTTTATTTCACTTTGTTTTTATCACATATCATATATAGACTTAGTTTTTCCATGCAAAGAAATATCCAGGTCATTTTATTCGATATATCACACAGCAATGCAGCATTCCTATAGAAATCTTTGAATAATTCAAATTGCTAATTTTTTAAATAAAAATTTAAATATCTTTTCTTGCAGAGATAAAATTTTGACTAATACCTATCCCTGTGATAGCCAATGCACTTAAAATTATACAATAAATCACGTGAATACCTCATTGTTCGACTTTAGCATGTTACAAAACTGACAATCCCACATACATTTATATGAATATAGTTAATATTGTTTATAACTTGTTGCAAAGTCTAATGTAAAATAATAGCGTTAGCACAGAGATTTTGCTGATTCAAGATACAATGAAAAGAAATGAGAGTATCTAGATCTGTTAATACTTTTTTTCTTTTATCCATGCAATAAAGCCTTTATGTTTTCCTGTCAAGGAAGGTGCACTGTCTGTACATAAGGTCACTAAATTTAACAATTTCAGTCCTACTTCATGACATTTATCTTGAAAGTTGAAGGTATCTATTTCCCATGTTCTGTTTACAAGAGGGCTCAACTCTAGCAATTATTTGGTGCAAAGAAAATCTTCTATTGTGACCCAAATAAAATATAAAACCAGCACTGAGTATCAGTCGATTCATCCAAAGCAATTAAATAATATAGATTTTCCTTTTCAAGTAATGCATGGAGTTGTTCTGTTAAGTTGAAATCTAATCCATGCTGCCTATCAGTTATGGTTGTCATTGAAAGAGGCAATTGTTTGTACTTTGCAACTTTATTGGGTCTAAGCATCCTACAACTTCAACAATGCATTCTTAAACAACTTCTACTTCACTGAATGGCTTCCTTCCCCGCCCCCCAAATATATAAGCTACTTTATAAATTGCTTCAGTGGCATTTTTTCCAGACCTTATTGCAGTTTGAAAGAATTGTTTTTGCTTTTTTTTTTATCTTTTAATTTCTGTGATACAATCTTTCATACGTCTCCCTCTAACTTGAAATTTTTGTGGTCCTTATCAGCACTGTGTTATAGTGCTGATGAACATTGAATTTCTTTAATGTTGATATTCCATTATCACAAAGCAAGTAAATCATCTTATATTTATCAGAAATAAGACAACATTATAATTCCCAATTTTCATTAAAAAACTGGATGGAAGAACTTCAGTGTTCTCTTGGTCTTCTTTGACATGATGGGCAGACAGAACTTTGAAAATACTGTCAAGCTCTGCAAATATTCACAAACTTTTGTATATGGTCACTTCAGTACAAACAGAAACACAATGCACCATTGTCAAAAGCTGAAAACAGACTGGTGTATTCAACCCCCATAAACTCTCACCAATCAGCCTCATGCAGTGGTGGTCCCAGTCTGGCAGGAGAAGTTAGAACTGAATAGTGAGTGTGTAGCAGCTGTCACTTTAGTCCTTGTGGCTTTCTAATGCCCTAAGTGTGCTGTTTGATCTGCAAGGACTCTTTACTGAAGTGCAATTTATTCTTTGGTATTTTAAATATATTCATTTTAAATAAAATACAAATATGAAAGATGAGCAAAAGTGTATTAATAAAAATAAAAGGTTTTGTTCTATAAAATGTGGATTCAGTCAAAAGGCCATAAGTAAGGAACTAGAAGGCCACATGTTGCCTTAAGGTCACAGATCCACCTAAACCCTCCATCTCATATCCCATGCAAGACATTGAGCTAAGTGGGGATACAAAGTAATAGAAAGAAAAGTCTGTTCTTAAGGGGCTCACAGACTAATTGGGGAGACATTATTCAAAAATAACATAAAACAACTTTAGAATAAATGCCTAGGAAAAATTAGAGAAAAAACAGAGAGAAGACACTAGTACTAAGGTGGCTAAGGAAAACCTTTCTGTTGAAGAGGGGATTTTAACTGAAACTTGAAGAAAGTCAGGGAAGTCAGTTGAGGAAAGAGAGCATTCTGAGCATGTGGGACAATCAGAGAAAATGCATGAAGTCAGGAAATGGACCACTTTTTTGGTTAGGAACACCAGGAGACCAATGTCACTAGATTGCAGAGAACCTAGCTGTGATTGGAACTTAAAAGTACTGGAAAGTTTGGAGAGGAGCAGATTGTTAAAATAAATAAATAAAAGAAAGGCAAATGAGACTTTACATTTGTCCTAAATGTAATATAGAACCTCTGGAATTTATTTAAAAAGAGGGAGATATGTTCAGATCTGTGCTTTCAGAATATAAATTTTATAGTTAAATAAAAGATAGACGAGGATGGGGAGAGAGAAGAAGCAGAGAGAATAATCAGCAAGTTATTGTAATAGTCTAGAAGTGAGGTGTTGAAGTCCCTTAGCAAGGTGGTGGAAGTGCTAGAAGAGAGAACTGATATGTACAAAAAATATTACAAAAGTGAAGTCAATAGAACTTGGCAACACATTAGATACAGGGAGATAAGTGAGAGTGAGGAGTTGAGGATGACACATAAGTTGTGAACCTGTGTGAGTGCAAGAATGCTGATATTGAAAATAAGAAGTTCATAGGTTAGGGCAGAGATTGAGAAGATAAATACAGTTTAATTTTGTACATGTTGAGTTTAAGAAGTCTATAGGACATCTAGTTTGAGATGCTTAATAGGTAGCAGGACAGGTGATGCTGGGTATTAAGAAAGAGTTTGGGGTTAAAGAAACAGATCTGAGAATCATCAGTATAGAGAAAATAATTGAAATTTTTGGAGTGGATATGATCACCAAGAGAAGTATAATAAACAGAGAAGAGAAGGGGTCCCATGACTGACCCCTGAGAAACAGCTACCTTTGGCAGGCTTGACCTAGAAAAATATAAAACAATGAATATGGTATGGTAT
The DNA here is from genome assembly GCA_028646515.1 of Pseudochirops corinnae. Classification (NCBI taxonomy): domain Eukaryota; kingdom Metazoa; phylum Chordata; class Mammalia; order Diprotodontia; family Pseudocheiridae; genus Pseudochirops; species Pseudochirops corinnae. The sequence goes on along the minus strand of CM053587.1, from coordinate 255,403,873 downwards.
AGTCAGACAGATTGCAGGACAATATGGACAAAGCAGTGTCATAAAAACTTTGAGAAAAAATGTTGATTGACAGTGTCAAAAGCTTCAGGCAAGTCAGGAAGGAAGGGAGGAGTTTCTTTAAAAGACCATTAATTTTGGAATTAAGAAATCATTGGTAAATTTAAGAGAGAAATTTCAGTTGAATGATGATGCCAGAAGCAAGACTGTAGATGGTTAAAAGTGGCTTGAAAGGAAAGGTATTGGAGAGATCCATTCTATACCAAAGTACTGAAGTTATTTCTTTAATTACTTACATCATATACTTTAATCCCTAAATTGAGTTTTCTGCTGAATTATGCATACTATCTTTTTGCAAATGGGCATACCTATTTGCAAAATCACCAATTCCAAGGTATAGGATTTATAGCAATGTTCTACTCCAGTATAACTTATGGTAATAAAATAAATATATTTGTAATGTAAGGGGAATCACATGTCCAAAAACAAAAAAATGTAAAATGTCACTAATGCATGCTCACCTAGTCACTCTTCTATCCACTGTTTTTTTTTTCTCCTACATACTTTTTTTCTTTTTCTCCTTCCCAAGTTTCACTACTTGTCCCTCATCTGGCTATAACATTAAGTTCAGATAAACAACTTATTGTAGCAAGTAAAGAGCTGGAATTTCAGTGGAAATGACACAAATTTTAATTCCTACATATTCCTTATAAACCTCATCAAAGAAAGAAAACTATACTTTTCTTTTTGGTGAAAATCTGCTTTGAATAACGTGATTTTTTAGCTTAACAGGAATAAAATCATAACTTACTAGTTATGTAACTCAGAGCAAATAATTTAGCCTCTCTGAGTTTCCATTTCATTATTTGAAAAATGACAGTGATAGCAATTACACCTACCCCACGGTGATTATGAGGATCTAAGGAGATAAGGTGTACAATGCATATTGCAACAGTTAAATGCTATTTAAATGTAGACTTTAAATTTTGATTCATTTCTAAATACTTTAGAATAAGACTAAATTAGGGATATTGCAACAGTTTTATCATGCGTATTACATGCAGGTATATATTCCTTTATGCAGTCAATAAATTCTTTAGAAAACTTGTAAATTGAATATTGTAACCCAATTATATTTCCCCAATGACTAATATTAAAATTTTCAAGATGTTTAATCTTCATTTATAATTGGTCTCCACTTGGATGTGCTTGTTAATACAATTTCTCTGGTCCCCAAGTTCCTGGTCAATTAGTTAAAAATCTGTACTACACAAATGTCCAGAAAAACAAAACAAAACAAAACAAACCTTTTTTTATAATGCAACCAGCCTGTAATTTGTCTATCTCTCTTTCTCTGTCTCTTATTTCATATGTGAGTGGTTTTAATGTTTTTTTAAGTAAAAAATGCCTTTTTGAAATATAAGATCATGGTTAATTCACTGTTCCTAAAGAGACAGAAATGTTACAGTGAGGCAGAAAAGTATTTAAGGTCTGATTTTTATCCAAGGTGATGCAGGTGATATCTGATCCAGGATTTGAAGTCATATCTTCTTGACTCTAAAACTACAACTGTCTCTATCTATAACATCGTGCTGAATCTTCTAAAATGATAAAGTCTCAACTGAAGTCTTATTCTGAAATCTCCTTACCACCTGGATCTAATGTATTAGATTCTACCCAGCTAGAAAAATTTTAAGGGTGTAATACTTCATACTCAGTTTCCCACCTTGGCAAAAATGAGAAAAGATCATAATGGTCAATACTGGAGCAGGTATGGAAAGGTAGACAAATTACCACATAGTTGCTGGAGTTTTGAATTGGTTCAAAATTTTTAAAGAAATTTGAAATTTTTTTATATTTGGATGTACATACCATTTTACACAAAGATCTCAAAGTTCAACATACAACACAAGCACAGAAAGATCTTCTATATGCAATCCATTCATAGCAGCACAGAAACAAAGGAGATGCCCATTATTATAGAACAACTAAACAAACTGAGGTTTATTAATGTAATGAGATATTACTGCTCATTAAGAAATTACAAATATGAAGCTTTCAGAGAAGTAAGAGCAGGCAGGTAACAAGTATTTAGGAAGAATTTACTAAGTGCTAGGCACTCTTCTATGTACTGGAGATACAAATAAAAAAAGGGAAAGAAAAACAATTCTAACAATTTAGAAGCTTATATTCTAATGAGAGAAGACAAAATTTAAAATATTATTGAATGTAAGGAAATATAAAGTACCCATGCAGGGACATAGTGACAAAGTCCACAGGAATGTGCTGATCAAACCTGGGGGAAATTATAACATAATCAGGAGGATAATCAGTTATGTCCCTGGGAACAAATTATTAATGGGAGAAAAAGAGTAAGAATGGAGAAGGGGTGTTCTGGGGTGAATAGGGCCAAGGAATTGAGCAGAATTCCAGTTATGTTATTCAGCTGCGTCATGAAATGTGAGAGAACTATAAACAAAACTGGGAAGCATTTAAAGAATTCTTTAAAGTGATAAGGAGTGAAATATACACACATACACAAATATATGTGCATAAAAATACACATACATGTGTGTATATTCGCACATAATACATGTGTATACATATATACACATATGTAAGCATACATTATATATATATGCACACATATATGCATGCACACATGCACAAACACACACATGAGCACACAGACATTAAACAAGGGAAATAGATGAAAAAAAAGAATCTAAACTGAACACTCTCTGTATAGTCCAGAAGAAATCTTTAAAATGATCCTTTTTTCCGTTGGTGTGCAGATGTGTGGGTGAGGGATAAGTGTAATCACTGCATATACTTTTAAACTCAGTTGTTAAGTTGATGTAATGACAAGCAAAGAAGTACTTTAATGCTTGTTTCAACTATTCAAGTGTCTTTGAGCCTTGATTTTGATTGTATCAAGTCTTTTTTAAAAGCACTAAGCATTATGTTGCCCTTAAGAGGTCTAAGGAAGTTTGGACGCCTTCCCTGCCCTTAAACAGGCCTAATGTCATCACATGGAGCCCACAGTGGGAGGATCTTGCAGAAACAGCAGAACAGGAAGGGGCAGAGTAGATAAAAGCTCAAGCACAAGCTGGGACTAAGCAGAACTGAGAGAGATAATGTGTGTGCTTTCAGTGCTTTGTTTCTTGTTCTGTCTGTTGATTTGTGTTGGTGATACTTTGTCAGACAGAAGCACTCTATTGATTTATGTTTATTTCTCAGACTGAAAGTGAATGAAGATGATAGTGCCAGTAATGTGTGTCAATATTGTTGTAGCCCTCTTCAGCTTTATTTTCCTAGAAATAGAAACTGTGAAGAGCTTGTACTGGAGCATTCCCTGTGAGCTGTGATATGAAAAAATGATTGGAGAGTTGCCTACCAGTGAACCCAGGCAACATTCCAGTGAGTCCAGGCAAGAACTGGGAGCTGGAAGAAGAGTCATGGGGTTTGAAAATCAGACTCAAGTTAAGATGAAAGGAAATTTTAATTGGATACTCAGTGCTGACTGATAATATTCTAACATTCTGACCTAGGGGTGGTTGTGTATGTATTTTCTGCTACCCCTTCCTGAGGATTGGCTTAAGGATGATTACCCCTTAATTGTGATTGGTTTAAGGATTATTGGAAGTCCACCTGGAGTCAAGGGGAAAAAAGATTTGACTTGGGGACTTTATATTGATTAAGGAAATTGTGACTTATAAAATATTGTCCTTTAGTTTCCTGAACTTTTGCTTTAGTTTATTGCTGAATAAATAGAAAGTTCACTATACTATGCAATTAGATCCTTAAAGTTCTTCATAGCAACAGTCCTCAAGATAGCTGCTCATGACTGATGTCATGGTTATTTAATTATGCTAATTTTTAAAAATTGAATATTTTGTTACAAGAAATGACATAAGGGAGGGGAAATATATTCAGAAAAAAAGTGGTATTAAAAATAAGAAATAATTTTAAAATAAAAAACAAAAGAAGGAATGGTATTAAGAGCAGCCCATAAGTCTGTGAAGGGTAAGAAAAAAAATTAACCACCAAGTAATGAATATTTTATCTATAAGAAATAAGATAGACTGCACCTATAATATGTGGTGGAGGAGCTCCATCAGTGGAGGAAGTCTTCACATTGATAAAATTTTCAGGTTTTGAAGAAAGCAATGTAAATTATGTTATCATTCCAATAAGTGTTCTAAAAAGGGATATGCCTATAAAGCCAGGCTTTTACCTTGATGTCACAAAGAATCAATACTTTCAGTCTTATGTCATATACTTAAATATTAGAGAAAAGTATCCAGTAAGCCAAGTGTATCCATGTAGAAAACTTCTCATATTTCTGTTTACTTTCTATCTTTATATCCAGTGTGTTTATTGTAGAACAAAACATTGTTGGTTTGGGGTCAGAAGCAATTAGGTGTCAAAGGATAATAATCAACAAATGCCCAAAGTCTTTCACCCAATATTTCTGTTCCATCTCTGATCCCTTACTTCTTCTGCTAACTCATGTCTAAGCAAAAAAGTCCCATCCCCAGGGCACCATCAGCTGGAAGTACTGATCAACCTTGGACCAAATGTATGAAGTACTATGCTTCATTTAACCTAAAAAAAATTAATCCTCCAGTTTATGAACAGATGAAAAAAATTACATTTAAATTTCACCTTCTGTTCCCCTACATATTTCAGAAACATGTCTATCTTATTCCCAACTTCAAGATTTTAAATAGTTGAGTATCTTTAGAAATATGTCTCTGCATTAGCTCTAATGTATAAGTTCACAATTCACACACACACACACACACACACACACAGTGTCCTTATGTGCCATTCAGTGATACGTATTACTTTTAATATCAGTGTTCATTGAAGATTTATACTTTGTTTGATTTCAGACTGCTCTGGTAAAGCTCCCTGATGATGGTTAAATTATGATACTGTATTACAATGTAATCAGTATTTGTGGAGAGGATCTGGGAAGATGGCAGACAAGGTCATAAAAGCTCTCAAGGTTTTCCCCCACAAAAGATTTAAAACAGCACCTTAGGGTGAACAAAGTGTGGGTGGAGATAAATAAGAACAGGGGTATAAACAGCACCCTCCTAGGATAATTTGAGAAGATCAGATGAAAAATCCCTGCATGAAGTTTGGTGCCTGTGAAGAGTAAACAACTCCAGGCTAAGTTACATTTTTAACAACAAGAACAAGCCCTGGAGTTAGTTGGTGAGAAAGGTTGCCTCAGCGCCAGTCACCAAAACTTTTATCCCTTGCATAGTGAGAGGAGTTGGGTGTTTGAGGCCGGGAAGATTGAGGGAACCTCTGCTGACCAGGAATGTGAGACCCAGCTGTGTTGCAAAGAGCTTCAAGGGCCAGAAGGAACCAGAACACACTCAGTGAGTGCAGAAGCAGTGGGGCAGAAAGTCCCTGGCTATGAGCACTTACAGGAAGCTAGAAGTTTGGCCGTGGTTTCAGGCTAGAGGAAAGAACTGAATATCTTGGGCAAGAGATACCATTTCCCATACCCACAGGCTACAGGTGATTACAAATAATTAAGTTATTAACACAAAAAATACACAGGCAAAGAAGAAAGAATCTAACTATAGAAAAGTATTATGGGAATAGAGATAATTTGGCTCATGTTCAGGGGAGTATATTGAAGTAAAAAAACCCCAAAAAGTAATGTCAAACTGCCCAAAAAGAATTCATAGAAAATCTTTAAAAGGATCTTAAAAACCAAATTATATAGAAAGAGCAAAAACTAAAAAAGAAAATAGGAATAATAAAGACAGACAAGATGGGTATGAAGGGAAACTTACACAATTAGAAAAGGAGAATCAATAACCTTAAGGAAAAAAATGACACCTTGAAAATTAGAAATGAGCAAAGTAAAGTCAGTGAAATTAAAAGAGATCAAGAAATGATGAAATAAAATATGAATAATGAAAAAATAGAAGAGAAAGTGAAAGATCTTATAAGAAAAGCAACAGATTTGGAAAATAGTTCAAGAACAGAAAATCTAAAAATAGTTGGAGTAGCTAAAATTTATTATCAAGAAGAGAATTTTAATGCAATGATATAAGAAAATGTCAAAGAAAATTTTCTTTTTTTATTATACATTAATTAATTTATTTAATGTTTACATCATTCATTTCCACAACATTTTGAGTTAAAATTTTCTCCCCATCTTTCCCCTACTCAACACCTCAAAACAGCCATCCCACTGTATAACCCCTCTCTCAATCTGCTCTCTTCTATGTCCTCCCCCTTGCCCCTTTGACTTCCTGGTAGAGCAGGATGGGTCTCCCTACCACAGTGCCTGTATATCTTAATTCCCAGTTGGATATAGTTAATAATAATTATAATTATAATTATATATATATATATATACACATATATATTTTTAACATTTGATTATAGAACTTTAAATTCTAGATTCTTTCCCTTCCTCCCTCATGACCCACCCCACCAGAAGGACAAGCAATTAAATACAGGCTGTACATGTCTAATTACATAGAACATCTCTACACTGGGCATATTGTGAGAGACTGATTTTATGTCCCTCCTGCATATCATGCCTCCCCCCTTGTTCTATTCTCTACCCTGTCCCTGT
>CM053587.1:255368755-255390776 GCA_028646515.1 Pseudochirops corinnae | reverse complement strand
TATATACACTCAGATGTGTTCATACACATATATAAACCCTCCTATATACACATATGTGTATATATATGTATTTACGTATTTATATTCCCATCACCTATCCTCATACTGAGAAAAGTTTCATAAGTTACAATTATCGTTTTTCTATGTTGGCATGTAAATAATTCAACTTTGATAAGTTCCTTATGATTTCTTTTCCATGTTTACCTTCTCATGCTTCTTGTGTTGGAGTGTCAAACTTTCTTTTCACTTCCATTTTTTTCAAAACGAGTGTTTTAAAGTCCTTCACCGCATTGAATGACCATATTTTCCCCTGAAACATTATACTCAATTTTGCTGGGTAGGTGATTCTTGGTTTTAACCCTAGCTCCCTTGGTCTTCAGAATATCATATACCAGGCACTTTAATCCCTTAAGGTAGAAGATGCTAGATCCTGGGTTACCTAATTGTGTTTCCACAGTATTCAAGTTGTTTCCTCTTGGCAGCTTGTAATATTTTCTCCTTGATCTGGGGACTCTAGAACCTGGCTACAACTTTCCTAGGAGTTTTCTTTATGGGGTCTTTTTCAAGAGGTGATTGGTGAGTTCTTTCAAGTTCTATTTTGCCCTCTGGTTCTAAAATATGAGGGCAATTTTTCTTGAGAATTTCTTGCAGGATGCTTTCTAAGTTCTTTTTTAGATCATGGCTTTCTGGTAGTCCAATAATTTTTAAATTATCTCTCCTGGATCTATTTTCCAGGTCAGTGGTTTTTTCAAGAAGATATTTCACATTGTCTTCTATTTTTTCATTTGTTTGGATCTGTTTAATAGTATCATGATTTATCATATAATCATTTGCTTCCATTTTCTCCACTCTAATTCTGAAAAAAATATTCTCTTTAGAAAGCTTTAGAGATTTTTTTTTTCCCATCTGGCAAATTTGACTTTTTAAGGCATTTTTCTCATTGGCTTTTTTGGCCTTTTTTGCCATTTGAGTTCATCTATTTTTAAGGTGTTATTTTCTTTAATCAGGTTGTTGACTCTCTTTTCATGATTTCCTTGCATCATTCTTATTTCTCTTCCCAATTTTTCCTCCTTTCCTCTTATTTGGTTTTCAAAATCCTTTTTTAAGTTTCTCTATGGCTTGTAAGCAGTCTACATGTTGCTTGGAAGATTTCGGTGTGGGAGTTCTGACCAAGTTTTCATCCTCCCATTCCATGCTTTTGTCCTTTTTGTCTCCAAAGAAGGAATCTAAAGTTGGATTGCTGTCCTTACTTTGCTTTCTTTGCCTGCTCATGTTGCCAGTCAATTACTTGCCTTTTTAGCTCTGTGTAACTCTGCTTCCAGAGGGGAAAGCTCTATCCCAAATTGCTGGGGTTTTTGCAGCTGCTGGAGCTATTAAGAGACCACTGCAGCCCCCACCAGCTTTGGCTCACTGAAAATGCACCCCAGTACCACCACCCAAGACCATAATCCACATCCAAGCAGCTCAACACAAGAGCACTTAGCCTCTGAATGATCCCTTGGCCCTCTCTGAAATCTGTAGGCTGGGAGTTTCTGAAGCAGCCATGTGAAGCTGCAGGGCCCCTGCTTCTGCTGCTTCCTTGCCATGAAGGCAGTTTGGCCAAACTGCTTTTCTCCCCCAAATTTAGCAGAGTTCCACTGACCTTTCACTTTGTCCTTGTTTCTTATGAGTAGATAGTTCTTCAAACTGCCACAGCTGCCAGTGTTCCACTCTCCTTAGTTTTCCAGCAGTGGCTCAACCTTGCCACCCCAGGGGCAAGCCATGGTTACAATCTGGGCTCGGCAAGCCTCCCAGCATGCTGCGTTGAGCCCATTGTGCCAAGCTGCCTTTAGTGGAAGATGTGTTTTTTTTTCCTGTAACTTTGGGAGTTCTGGAGCCCTAAAATTTGTTTAGAGTTGTATTTTATGGTTATTTGAGGTGGCTATGTGAGAGCTGCAGAATTTTTCTGCTTCTATGCCACCATCTTCTCTTGCCTATTTTCTAAATTTCTTACACTAAAATATTTTTTTTACTTTATCTTTTTGTTCATTCATGTATTCCAGGGTTTGTTTTGAGGCATTATTTTGTGCTTGTTTGGAGGACAATGTGGGAGAGTTACAATGATTTACTGCTGTAATCATATCTGTCATCTTGTCTTCTAGAAGTCTTAGCATACTTCTTTTCATTAGATCTTTCCATAGATGTGGTTAGCATCTTTCTTCAAATGTCCATTATAGGTAATTTATTTGCTCAAAGTTGTTCTTGAAACAATATTTGTGTTACGCTATACACAGGGTTCTTGCTTCTACACACTTTATTTTTCATTATTTCACGCAAATTCTTCCATGTTTTTGTTTTCCTGAAATTGTTGAGCTCATCATTTGCAACAGATTAGCTCTATTACATTACAGCCATACATCACATCTTGTTGAGCCATACCCCAATTGATGAGCATACCTGGAAATTCCTAGTCCTTTGTCACCTCAAAGAACAATATTAAATATTCTTTAATGTAGAGATTCTTTTCCCCTTTCCTTAATTATCTTTTGAAAAAGACTAGACTGAGGTATTGCTGCATCAATACATGTAGATATATTAATAACTCTTGGAATAATTCCTGACTGCTCTTTAAAATGTTTGGATCATTTCATACTTATACAAGCAATGAATTATTTTCGCACTTTTTCCACATCCCCTCCAATATTTGTCCCTTTCCCCTTATATCTTTTCAGAAAATGTTATAGGCATAAAATGATATCTCTAGGTTGTTTTAATTTGCGTTTCTCTAATACAGGATGATTTAGAATATTTTTAACTTTTTCTAAGTTATATTGATTTCTTCATCAGAAAATTCTATATCCTGTGACCATTTATCAGTTGAGAGTTGACTTGTATTCTTATGTATTTGTCAGTGTTCTTTATATATTTTAGATATGAGACCTTTATCTGATAAGCTTTCTTTACTCCCCCCCCCAATTTTCTGCTTTCCCTATGATCTCGTCTATGTTTGTTTTATTTGAACAACAACAAAAAAACCTTTTCATTTTCATGTTATCAAAGTTATCTATTTCACCATTAATGTCACTCTCTGTCCCTTTTTTGTTCATAAATTTTTATCCTATCCATAAGTCTGATAAGTAATACTTTGCGTGTTCTTGTAATTTTCTTATAAAGTTTCTCATTATATCTAGGTCTTATATCCATTTTTACCTTATTTTGGTAAGTGGTATAAGATATTGGTTTATGCGAGTTACTTTTATATACTCTTTTCCTTTTAAGCATCTCTTTTCACCGTATACCTGTTACCTTATCATCTCATCTTAATCTGTTATTTCTAGCTTTATATAATAAAGTGATACTATGATAGTCTTCCCCTACCCTACTCCCCACTTTTCTCAACTTTATGGAAGTTCAGAAGTTTTCTAAACCTCTTAAGGTGTATATGTCATTTCCTCTTCAACCCAGATGAGAGTGAGGTTCTAATATTACCAGTCCTGTCCCCTCCTGCACCTCTCCCCCCTCTACCCTCTCTGTATAAGATCTCCCTTTCACTTCCTATTTTCTGGAGATAATTCCTCCTTTTAACCTTTTCCCACCCAATTTGGGTATTTTTTTTAAACCTCATCAAACACAAATAGATGAGTTATTATTTCTATCCCAATTGTTACTCTCCTTGCTGCCGTAGATATGGTTGACAGATTAGATAAGAATGTATCACTGGTATAAAACTTATTTTAAACAGGAATAATTTTGATATATTCATATTTTATTTATTGAATTAACGATCTCATTGCTAGTACATGGGCTTGCTATGTCAGTTTATAGTATATTTGTATATTTTGAGTTTAACAAATTTCCTTATAGGCTATATTCTGATAATACTCATTAAATCTCTTTCAAAGAAAAATTCTAGAGGTATTGAATAGGGTTCAGTTTCAAAGTGCTTTATAATTATGCTCTAAAATCACCAAATTCCTGGTCCTCCAAAAAATACGAGACGAGATAATCACAATGGTAGCAAGTGGAACTTCAGGGTTCTCATTCTAACAGACTGGTTAAGAAAGGTAAAAAGAATATAAGTTGTCATGGGGCTTAACACTTTGGCCTAACAAGAAGGAATTTCTCATTACCTGAATAGAAAAGATTTAATGAAATATGCCCATCCTATTGAAGTACAGTCAAAGACTATGATATGAAGGAAGAAAGAGCTAGGGACAACTGGTATTAATTGTAGAGAAAGGTATTTGACAATATAAGGAAAAATTCTTGATTATTAAAACTTGATCCAAATCATGGTCAGGTAGGTATGTCCTATTGACCAAATCTTGTTCACTTTTTTTTTTGTATGTCCTGTGCTAAGAATAGATTTTATACTTTTAAATTAAAATGAAATAAATTAAATTAGAAAGTAGTAAGTTCTCAATCACCAGAGTTCTTTAAGTTTAAGTGAGATGACAATGTTGGAACAGAACAGATGGTACGAAAAATGTAGATGATCTTTCAGTTCTCTTATGATCAGAAATTTTATGAGTCTCTGAAGATTATCTATTACTGTGACTTTCTTTAGTAAAAAAAGAAAGCAAATCCTTGAAGCTACCAATGACTTTCTATTGCTGAACTACGCACAGAGTTTTATGCTGGGAAATGAGAAAAAGTGCAATATAAATAACACATGATTTCTGCTTTCAAGGTGCTGATAATATAGTGAAAAATAAGCTATCATTAAATGGTTATAATGTAAAATAGAGTATAATTCATACATAGAGAATTATGAGAAAATGACTAAGGAGTTACAGAGGGAAATAATTCACAATTGCAGTGAAAGAGTAGTCTTGAAAGAGGTTGCAGTATTTGAACTGGGACTTCAACAATGTATAGGATTTCAGAAGGGAAATACCTCTATTTAGAATTGAAAAAGATAAGTAGAGAACATTCCAGACACAAAAAATATGCTCCTTCCTGGGGGTGGCTAGGTAGTGCAGTGAATAGAGTGGCAGCCATGGAGTCGGGTGGACCTGAATTCAAATCTGACCTTGGACACATAACATTTGCTACACATGTAACCTTGGCAAGTCACTTAACTCTAATTGCCCTGCCTTCCCACCTCCAAAAAGCAAAACAAAACAAAACAAACAAGCAAACTGAAAAATGATTTGTTTAAAAAAATGTTCCCCTTATAGTCTTGAGTTGAACGCAGAGCACCATAGAATTTTCTAGCAAACTTGCTCTGTGTCAGATGATTCTGACCTGCTTGTCCAATACAAGCCTTACAGATAATGAGGCTCTTTAAGAGTCTACCAAATACATATATATATATATATATATATATATATATATATATATATATATGTGTGTGTGTGTGTGTATACACACATATATATGCAATAATATATACATATATACAAACACATATACATATATACACATATATGTGTGTGTGTGTGTTTGTGTGATACATATATAGTTTTAGATGATGATGGGGACAATAAAAAGAAACATAAAGCTATCATCAAAAGTTTCTAGACCTTGTAAAAATACTTTCATATATTTCTAGTGCATTCTTTAGGTCATTCAGAAAATCATTTAAAATTACATAGTATTCTTCACTATATTAAATAATGATCTCAGAAAACTAAACAATATTGCAAAAGAATTTATGAGTCAAATCTTAATTTGTGCTACATATAACAGTTCAAGATATATACATAGGCAAAAACACTTATTTAACCAGCTAATATTATATATGGTTATATTAATTCATTGGATTGCTCATTGAACTGAATGCCATGATATCATGACAAAAGGAATGCTTCATATATTGACTGATTTGAGTAATATGTCTACCAATCTTTTTTAAATTACCATAATTACTAGTTACTTGAAAGACACTGTAGGCATCCCAAGCTTGAAATAACGAGTAAAATGTCATTAACAAAAAAGAATGTCTGTATGGGATCCTCATCTATATGGAATCTTTTTTTAAAATTTATTTTTATTAACACATTTATTTTTTGTTCTTTTTTACTATTTAAAATATAAATTAATCTGAAAATTCCCAAATAAAAAGAAAAAAGAATAAATTTTTGTGTCTTTTTTTTGGAGTAGCGATTCTTATATATTTTTTAAATTACTTACTATTAGTTTACAACATTCAGTTCCACAAGTATTTGAGTTCCAATTTTCTCACGCTCGCTCCCCTCTTTCCCCCATCATGGTGGCATGCAATCTGATATAGGTTCTACAAATACTTTCAGATTAAACATTACTTAATATGTAAAGAAGCATTATAATCAATGGAATGAATAACAAGGAAGAAGAAACAAAACAAAACGAAAAAGAGAGGAAGCATGTCATTTGTTTCAATCTGCATTCACACTCCATAATTCTTTCTATAGATGTGGATAGTCTTTTCCATCATGAATCCTTTGCAGTTGTCTTATAACCTTGCATTGTTGAAAGGAGCTCAGTTTATCAAAGTCAGTCATAACAGATACAATGTGTCTGTAATTGTGTACAGTGTTATCCTAATTGTGTTCCCCTCACTCAGCAACAGTTTCCGTAAATATCTCTAGGTTATTAGGAAGTTCTTCTGATCTTTATTTCTTATAACATAATAGTATTTCATTACATTCATATACCACAACTTGTTTAACCATTCTCCAATTGATAGTTTAAGCCTTAATTTCCAATTCTTTGCCACCAAAAGCGAACTGCTACAAATATATATATATATATATATTGCACACATGGGTCCTTTTCCCACTTGTATGATTTCTTTGGGATACAGCCCTAGAAGTGGTATTGCTGCATCAAAAGTGTACATACATTTTAATAGCCCTTTGGGCATAGTTCCAAATTGCTCTACAGAATGATTGAATCAGTTTACAACTCCACCAACAATGCATTAGTGCTCAAGTTTTCCCACATCTTCTCCAGCATTAATCATTTTCTGTTTTCTCATATTAGTCAATCTGCCCTGTGAGATGTGTTACCTAATAGCTGTTTTGATTTGGAACATTTGTAATGATTTGGAACATTTTTTTTTCACATGATTGCAGATATCTTTATTTTCTTCCTCTGAAAACTGCCCATTCATATCCTTTGAGTATTTATTAATTGGGGAATGACTTGTATTCTTATGAATTTGGCTCAGTTCTCTGTATATTTTAGAAATGAGGTCTTTATCAGAGACACTGCTTGTAAAAATTCTGTCCCAATTTTCTGCTTTCCTCCTAATATTGGTTACATTGGCTTTGTTTCATGCAAAAGCTTTTCAATTTAATGTAATAAAAATTTTTCAATTCGCATTTCATAATGCTCTCTATTTCTTTTTTGGTCATAAATTCTTCCCTTCTCCATAAATCTGACAGGTAAACTATTCCTTATTGTCAATATTTGCTTAAAATATGAGCCTTTATGTCTAAATCATGAACCCATTTAGACTTTTTTGTGGTGTATGGTGAAAAACAGTGATTCTCAACATTCCTAAAGCTGCAAGCCCTTAATACAGTTCTTCATGTTGTGGTGACCCCCAACCATAACATTATTTTTGTTGCTAATTCATAATTGTAATTTTGATACTGTTATGAATTGTAATATAAATATCTGATATGCAGGATGTATTTTCAATGTTAAAAATTGAACGTAACCGACAGGTTGAGAACCGCTGGTGCAAGATATTAGTTTATACACTGTTTCTGCCATGCTATTTTCCTGTTTTCACAGCATTTTTTGTCAGATACTAAGTTCTTATCCCACAAACTGGGCTTATTCTGTTTATCAAACAGTAGATTGCTATATCATTGACTACCATGTCTTGAGCATCTGTTTTCTTCCACTGATCTACCACTCTATTCCTCAGCCAGTACCAAGTGGTTTTGATAGGTGCAGTTCTAATATACAGTTTAAAATTTGGTATGTTAGGCCACCATCGATAAAATTTATTTTTATTTATTCCCTTGAGATTGTAGGCCTTTGGATTTTCCAGATGATTTTAAAAATTTTTTTCTAGCTCTTAGGAATAATTTTTTGATAGTTTGATTGGCTAAATAGTAAATTAATTTGGGTAATTTTGTCATTTTTATTATATTAGCTCAGTCTTATCATGAGCTACTGATGTTTATCCAATTATTTAGATCAAAATTCTCTTGCTATTTCTTCATGTTGGGCTTAGTTAGAAATATATAGGAATGCCAAGGATTTATGGAAGTTTATTTAATATCCTGCAATTTCACTGAATTTATTTATTATATCAAGTAGTATATTTACTTGATTCTCTACTATTCTCCAAGCATATTATCATAGCATCTGCAAAGAGTTATAACCTAGTCTATCTTTTACCTATTCTAATTCCTTCAATCTCTTTTTCTTCTCTTAATGTTACAATTAAAATTTCCAGTACAAAATTGAATATCAGGGGTGATGGTGAAGATCCTTATTTCACCCCTGGTCTAATTGAAAATGCACCTAGCTTATCCGCATTACACATAATAATTTCTGATAGTTTTAGGTAGATGCTATCTATCATTTTAAAGAAGACTCCATTTATGCTTTCTAGTGTTTTAATACAAATGGGTGTTGTATTTAATTAAAAGATTTTTCTGCAATTGTTGAGATTGCCATATGGTTTCTAATAGTTTTGTTGTTATGATTGATTATACTGATAGTTTTCCTAATATTAAACCAGCCTGCCTATCCTAGAATAGATACCACCTGATCAAATCATGTTCTTCTCTTGTTAAGTTGTTATAAAACTTTTGCTAGTGTTATCTAAAATTTTTTGCGCCTATATGCATTTGGAAAATAGATCTATAATGTTCTTTCTCTCTTTTGGCTCCTCGAAATATAGGTGTCAGTACAATATTTGTATCAGTAAAATAATTTGTTAGAGCTCCTTCACCAGTTTTGCCAAATAATCTCTGAAGTATTGGAATTGTCTTTAAATGTTTGATAGAATTCACTTGTAAGTTCATCTGGCCCTAGAGATTTTTTCCTAGGTAATTCATTTATGATTTGTTCAATTTCTTTTTTCTGATATTTTTAAAAAGTATTTTACTTTCTCTTCTGTTAATCTGGACAGTTTATGTTTTTTGGAAATATTCATCCATTTTACTGAAATATTCAAATTTAAGGGCATGCAATTGGGCAAAATAATTCCTAATAATTGTTGTAATTTCTTCGTCATTGGAGGCAAGTTCACCCTTTTTATTTTTGATACTGATAATTTGCTTTTCTTCTTTCTTTCTTTTGATCAAATTGACTAAAGATCCTTCAACTTTACTGGCTTTTTTGATAAAATCAGCTCTTAGTTTTATTTAAATAGTTTTAGTTCAATAGTTTTCTTAATTTTCTTTTGTTAAACTCTCCTTATGTTTCATTTTTTCTGATTTGGTATTTAATTGGGGATTTTGAATTTGTTCTTTTTTCTAGCCTTTTCACTTCCATGCCCAATTTGTTGATCTACATTTTCTCTATATTTATTTTTCATGTAAGCAATTAGCGATATAAAACTTTCCCTAAGGGGCAGCTATGTGGTGCAGTGAAAAGAGTACTGGCCCTGGAGTCAGGAGGACCTGAGTTCCAATCTGGCCTCAGACACAACACAAAAACTAGCTATGTGACCTTGGGAAAGTCACTTAACCCCAATTGCCCTCCAAAAAGCCAAAAAAAGAAAAGGAAAAAAGGAAAATTTCCCCTAAGATCCACTTTCACTGCATCCCATAAGTTTTGGCATGTTTTCTTGTTATTGTCATTTTCTTGAATGAAGTTACTGATTGTTTCTATAATTTCTTGTTTGACCCACTCATTCTTTAGAATAAGATTATTTCATTTCCTATTAGTGTTTATCTTTCCATAGCACTTTATTACATATAATACTTATTAGATCATGATCTGGAAAAGATGAATTTAATATTTCTGCCTTTATGCACTGGATTGTGAGGTTTTCATGGCTTAGTACATGGTCAGTTTTTGTGTATATTCCATATACTACTGAGAGGGTAAATTCCATTTTATCCCTATTCAATTTTCTTAGATATCTGTCATATTTACCTTCTCTAAAATTACATTCACTTCCTTGTTTATATTGAGGTTTGATTCATCAGGTTCGTAGAGGGGGAGGTTGAGGGCCCCCATTAGTATAGTTTTGCTATATATTTCTTCCTCTAACTCCCTTACCTTCTCTTCTAAGAATCTGAATGATATACTGCTTGGTGCATATTTATTTCATAATGATATTGTTTCATTTTCCATAGTGCTTTTAGAAGGATATAGTTTCCTTCCTTATATCTTTTAATTAGGTCTCTTTTCTTTTTCTTTACCTGTGATACAGATTGCTCCCACTTTTTTTTTTACTTTAGCTGAAGCATAATATATTCTATTCCAGCCTTTCACCTTTACCCTTTGTGTATCCCCCTGTTTCAAATGTGTTTCTTGTAAGCACCATATTGTAGGATTTTTATTTTTAATCCATTCTGCTGTCCACTTCCATTTTATGGGAGAGTTCATCCCATTCACATTAACAGTTTCTATCACTTTCTGTGCTTTTATTTCTCCCTTCTCCCCTCCCCTCCTTAAGCATTTTACTTTTGAACACTGCCTTTCTCAATATTCTCTTCCTATCAATCCCCTTCCCTTTATCTACCTTTTTCCCTTACGACTTCTTCCTTCTCTTTTAGCCCCTTCCTCTTATCTTTCCCCTTTAACCTCCTACTGCCTCTAGGCACATTAAATTTCTATACTTAACAAAGTAAGTTTTTCTCTCCTGTAATGAAATCTGATAAGACTAAATCACAAACGATTATCTTCTCCCTCCCTTCTTTCCCTCTAGTATAAGAAGTTTTTGTCTCTTCATGTTAAATTCCTATACTTAACTGAGTCTGTTATTCCATCCTTGAAACTAAACCTTGAAACTCTCTTCTTTTTCTCTGCTATAGTACATGTGATCCTCTTCATGTGATGTCATTTACCATTTTTTGCCTCCTACCTTCCTCTTCTTCAATTACAATCCCTTTGCACACCTTTACTGGGTTATCATCACATCAATTAATTTATATCTACACTGTATGTCTAAGTATATCTTGTTACATATCATAATAATTATACAATCCTCAAGACTAACAGGTGTCATCCTCCCATAAAGGGATGTAAACAGTTTGCTTTTATTGAATAACAAGGTGGGGGGGGGAGGGAGGGGTTTGGGTACATGTGCGTTGTCTTTGTTTACTGTTTTATGTCCCTTTTAATTCTTGCATTCGAAGATCAAATTGTCTGCTGGGGATCTGACCTTTTCATCAGGAAGGTCTGAAAGTCCATTATTTCATTGAATGAACATTTCCTTGCCTGAAAGCTTATGTTCAATTTAGCTGGCACATCTTCATCCTTGGTTGCAGTCCAAGATCCTTTGCCTTACAATATATCATATTTCAATCATTACAATCTTTTAATGTGGAAGCTACAGGATCTTGTGTGATCCTGACTGTAATACTGCAATAATTTAATTGTGTCTTTCTGACTACTTGTAATATTTTCTCCATGATCTTATAATTCTGCAACTGGGTTATAATATTCTATGGAGTTTTCAATTTGGGATATCTTTCAGGAAGTGAATGGTGAATTCTTTTGATGACTATTTTACCCTCTGGCTATAGGGCCCAGAGGCTGTTTTCCTTGATTATTTCTTAGAAGATATTGTCCACATTCTTTTTTTTTATTTTCTTTTGTCTTTAATCTTGACTTTCCAGTACACCAATAATTCTTAGACTGTCCCTCCTGGTTCTATTTTCCAGGTCACTTTTTATTTCCAATGAGATATTTTGCATTTTCTTCTTTTTTCATTTTAAAATTTGTGTTTGACCAATTTTTGATGCCTCATGGAGCCGTTTGCATTCCTTTGTCTAATTCTAATTTTTAAAGAATTATTTTCCTCTGTTAGTTTTTGAATCTCCTTTTCAATTAAGTCAGATTTTACTTATAAAAATTTATTTTCTCCCGTTAGTTTTTCAATCTCATTCTCCATTTGACTAATTGTACTTTTTGAGGAGTTTTTTTTTCTCTTCAGTGAATTTTTTCCCATTTTACCAATTGCATTTTGATAATTTTATAATAATTTGTCAGATTTTCTTCTACCACTTTAATTTGGATTCTAAAATCTTTCTTGAGCTCCTCCAAGAATGCTTTTTGCACTTGAGACTATTTTCTATTGTCTTCTGAGCGTTCCAGTGTGGGTGTAGTGTCAATGCTGACCTCTTCTGAATGGGAAATTTGTTGTTCCCTTTCACCATAATAGGATTCCATAATCTTTGTTTTTCCATTTTTTTTTTTACCATTGTGATTCCCTATTTTTTGGCTTTTAAGGTGGATCTCTGACTCAGTGGGGTTGGTGTCAAGATGGTGGCATAGAAGCAGGAAAATTTCGCAGCTCAGCCCATAAGCACCTCAAATACCTCCAAAATATGATTCTAAACAAATTTTTGAGCTCCAGAACCCACAGTGTGACAGAGAAACAAAGCTCCAGCTGAAGGGAGCTCTGAAGAGGGACAGGAAGTGTTAATCACAGTGTACTGCTAGCCAAGACCAGCCCCTCTTTAACCTGCAGTTTTAGCCTCACGGTAGGTGGACAAGCAGTGTCTGGAGCACTTCAGAGAGTGGATCACTGGCAGCTGTGGTGGTTTCCAGAATTATCAACCCATAAATACCATAGACAAAGTAAATAGTAAATGGAACTCAGTTGAATTTGGGGGTGGGGGGTGGAGGAGCAGATCTGGCCCTCTGCCCCAGAGCCAGAAGGAGTAGAAGTGGTGGCCCTGCTGCTGCCTCCACATGGCTGCTTCAGAGCTTCCAGCCTGCAGATTGCAAGGGGACAAAGAGACCATTCAGAAGCTAATTGTTCTTGCCTTAACATGACTGGATCAGGATCATGTTTTAGGGTGGTGGTCCTGAGGTGTGTGACCAGTGAGTAAAAGCTGGAGGGGGCTGTAGAGACAGTGGCCTCCTAATAGCTCCAGCAGCTGCAAAAGCCCCAGAGATTTGGGACAAACCTCTCCCCTCCGGAAGCAGTGTTCTACTGAGATAAAGAGCACAAAGGTCAAGTTAATTGACTGACAAAATGAGCAGGCAAAGGAAGCAAAGCGAGCACAACAATTCAACTTCAGATTCCTTTTTAGGGCACAAAATGGATCAAAGCATGGAATGGGAAGAAGACAACACAGTCAGAACTCCTGCACCAAAAGCACCAAGAAAACTATGAACTGCTTAAAGGCCATAGAGGAGTTTAAGAAGGATTTTGAAAACCAAATAAGAGAAGTGAAGGAAAATTTGGAAAGATAAATGAGACTGATGCAAGAAAATCATAAAAAAAAGAGAAGTCAACAACCTGATTGAAGGGAAAAAAAAAATATCATAAAAAATAGACTAACTCAAATGGCAAAAGGGGCCCAAAAAGCCAATGAGGAGAAGAATGCCTTAAAAAGCCAAATTTGCCAGATGGAAAAGAATCACAAAAGCTCACTGAAGAGAATAATTACTTCAGAATTAGAGTGAAGCAAATGGAAGCAAATGAGTTTATGAGAAATCAAGATACTATCAAACAGATCCAAACAAATGAAAAAATAGAAGGCAATGTGAAATATCTCATTGAAAAAACCACTGACCTGGAACATAGGTTCCAGAACAAGAAGAAAATATTACAAGGTACAAAGAAGAAACAATTTTAACACTTTGGGAACACAATCAGGATAACACAAGATCTAGCAGCTTCTTCATTAAGGGATCAAAGGGCCTAGAATATGATATTCCAGAGATCAATGGGAGCTAGGATTAAAACCAAGAATCACCTACCCTGCAAAATTGAATTTAATATTTCAGGGGAAAATATGGTCATTCAATGAGGTGGAGGACTTTTCAAGCATTCTTGATGAAAAAATCAGAACTGAATAGAAAGTTTGACATTCAAATACAAAAATCATGAGAAGGTAAAAGAAATCATAAGGAACTTATCAAAGTTGGACTATTTACCTGCCTACATGCAAAAATGATAACTGTAATTTATGAAACTTTTCTCAGTATGAGGATAGTTGAAGGGAATATATATGTGTGTGGGTATACATACACATATGTCTATATAGGAGGGTATATATGCATAGAAATATATATGTGAGTGTGTGAATGTATGTGTACAGGTATACATAGACAGAGGACAAAGCATCAATTGAATAGGAAGCAATGATGTTTCAAAAGGTGAAATTTAGAGGTGAGAAAGAAATATAATGTGAGGAGACAGGAAGAGACAGAATGGGGTTAATTATCTCATATAGAAGAGTCAGGGGATAACTGCTGCAAAGGAAGGGAATAACAGGAAGGCAAAAGGGAATG
This sequence comes from Pseudochirops corinnae, assembly GCA_028646515.1. Taxonomy (NCBI): domain Eukaryota; kingdom Metazoa; phylum Chordata; class Mammalia; order Diprotodontia; family Pseudocheiridae; genus Pseudochirops; species Pseudochirops corinnae. The sequence continues at coordinate 255,376,427 of CM053587.1, read as the reverse complement.
GGTCAACCTTACTCTCATTTAATTTGCCTTAGGTAGGGATTGACATACACTCTAAATTGGGTGTCTTGCCCTATAGGAGAGTAGGGTGGGGGGGGAAGAGGATCACAGGGGGCATGATGGAAGGGAGTGCAGGTTTGGGGGGAGCATTGTTAGAAGCACACCCTTTTGTAAAAGGACAGGGACAAAGTAGAGAATAGAACAAGTGGGGGTGCAGGATAGGGTGGAGGGAAATATAGTCAGTCTTTCACAATATGTCCATTGTGGAGATATTTTGCATAACTATCCATATACTGCCTGTATTTAATTGCTTTTCTTTCCAGGGGGGTCGAGTGATGAGGGAGAAAGGGAAAGAATCTAGAACTACAAGTTTTATAATCAAATATTTAAAATATATACATTTATTATTATTATTTATTATTATTACTTACATTCAACTGGGAAATAAGATGTACAGGCACTAGGGTTGGGAGTTCCATCTTGCCCTAATGAAAAGTCAGAGGAGTAATGGGGGAGGATAGGGCAGAGAGCAGATTTGGGGAGGGGGTATACAGTGGGATCTCTGTTTTGGGGTGGAGGGTAGCTGAAAGGTAGGGAGAAAATTTGTAAATCAAAATCTTGTGGAAATGAATAATGTAAACTAAAAATAAACAAAAGTTAAATTTTTAAAAAAGTGGATCTCTGCTGAGCCACAGAGGGCTCTGATACATGTTTCTTCTGCTGGGAGTTTGGGGCCTAATTATTGGCTTTGTGAGCTGTGCACTCTGAATGCCTTCAGTGAGGCCAAGGTCAGGAATTTTGACATTTCCCTGAGGTTACACTGAAGCTCATTGTGTGTAGTGTGGGATGGAGTGGTTTGGTGCCTTCAGGTTTCTGCGTCTGCACCCCTGGGCTCAAGCTCAGGAAGGCTCAGTTTCTAGTGGCTGTGCTGTGCTGATTGTGTGAAGACAAATCTGGTGTTGGTGCTTGGTGGCTCTCCACCTTGGGGTTGTGGATCACCCTGCTTGGATGCCTCCCATCCTGCACTGGTGCCCTTGGGTCTCAGTACAGCAAAAGTCTTACCCCCTTGTAGATCTGCCAAGCCAATTGCTAGTTCCACTATTTCAGGATTTTACACTGGGACAATATCTTCTGGGCTTCTCATGATCAACGTGGCGGGTGGCAGGGTAATGAGAGCAGCTAAGTTTTTCTCCTCATTTTGGCTCCCAGGAATTCAGGCTGGTGATTTTTAAACATCTAGACTCTGAGCTGCTAGCTCCAGGAGTAGCTGCTGCCAGTGCCACAGGCCCTTCAACAGACCCCTGCCTTGCAGTGAGAGATTTGGGAATTGTCCTGTGGTGAGTGAATCTGTTTGCTCAGGCTTGCTCCAGCTCTTCTATGGTTGGGTCTGGGCTGGTGCATCCCAAATACTCTGTACAGAGCACTCTGTACTCTCTCCTGCCTGGCTCAACAAATCCCACCTGAGAATTCTCCATGTAGTTGTCCTGGGATGGAAATCTGCCACACTCTGTCTCCTAGTGGATTCTGCCAGTCTATAATTTGTTGAGATTCACTTTTTAGAGGTAACTCAAAAGAATAAATTTTACATACAAAATTCAGAATCTCCAGGATGGTGGAAAAAAGACAGGGACTTTCCTGGGCTCTCCCAAACTCCTTTCCAAACAAGTTCAAATAATTCTTTAAAATTAATTCTGGAGTGGTGGTAGAATTCACAAAAGGCATTAGGTGGAACAATTTTCCAGTCTAAGACAATTTAGAAGATCAACAGCAAAGGTCTATCTCACCAGCAGTACAAGCTGTAGCAGTGCAGATCTTGCCCTGGAAAAACAAAAGGAGGCCTTGGACATGGTTAAATCAGTAGTGACAATAGCAACTCCATCACTCTGAGTCCACAGAAGGTAAGGCAATCACACTCTGGTCAAAAGGATATTACAAGGGTCCTTGAGCTGATAGGACTCTGTTCCATTGCCCATACGATGATACTGTTCTCTTTCCTGGGTGGCAATCTCAGGGTGAAAAGTAGTAATAAATCAAAGGCTTTGTGGGTACATGGGAGCAGGGGTACTTTGCCACAGTTCTAGGGTGAAAAAGGTGTTTGTGGTCACTCATAGACCAACAGAGCAATAACAACACCTCTCCTTAAATCATACAGGAATTAAAGATTTACAGACTCCCCCCACCAAAAAAAAATAGTTCTCACAATAGCTGTAATAAATGGATGAATTTTGGGACAGTACCCTTTCTAGCTTGGGAGCATAATCTGACATTAACATAGTGTTTTTTTAAAAATTCAAGAAATAGGTTGGAAAATGAGCAAAAAATTAATAAGTTTCTTTTTATAGAAAGGTACTATGGTGGCAGGGAAGATTGAAACACAAATTCAGAAGAGGATAATAAAATAAAAGTAGTACATCCAAAGCCTCAAAGAAAAATGTGAATTGGTCACAGGCTTAAAAAGAATTGCTGAAATATTTCAGAAAGAAGATTTTAAAAATTAAATAAGAAAGACAAAAGAAAATATGGGGAAAAAAATAAATGAGAATAATACCGGAAACTCATGAAAAAGAATCAACAGATTGGTAAAAGAGGCTCAAAAATACTGAAGATAACAACACTTAAAAACAAAATAGGCCAAATGATAAAAGACTCAAATCTACTGACAAGAAGAAATCCTTTAAAAAGCATAATTGATCATATGGACATATAGGCACAAAAATTCACTGAAAAATAGAACTCCTTAAAAAAAAATAGAATTGGCTAAGTAGAAAAGAATATACAAAAACTCGCTGAGAAAAAGACTTCTTTAAAAATTAGAATTGGGCAAATGGAAGCTAATGAGATATCAAAAAACAATTAAACAAAATGTTAAAAATGAAAAATAAGAAAGAAAATATGGAATATCTCATTGAAAAAAAAGACAGATGATTTGGAAATTGATCCAGAAGAGATGAGGTAAGAATTATTGAACTACATGAAAGCCATTATCAAAAAAAGAGCCTACGCATCACATTTCAAGAAATTATCAAAGAAAACTTTCCTGATTACCTAGAACAAGAGGTTCTACAAGAAAGTAAAAATAGAAAGAATCCACTGATTATCTCCTATAAGAAAACTCAAAATGAATATTCCCAGGGATTTTATAGCCAAATTCCACAGCTCCAAGATGAAGAATAAAATATTGCAAACAGACAAAAAAATCATTCAAATTTCATGGATCCACAATCAGGATCACTTAAAATTTCACAGCTTCTACATTAATGCATTGTTGGGAGCCTGCTTAATGTCCAGCATTAAGCATGACCAGAGACGTGAATAAAAGAAGAAGATGTGACCAGGCCCCATGGGTAGTTCAGAGAAGAACTCCGTTTAATGATAATTTGAACAAGGTTTTTAAAGATTCAAAGGATAAAGTCTATTTTCATCATTAGACTTAGATCATCACATCCTGAGATATTATCATAGTTTTGTCATTACAATGGTCTGGTATATCCTGAAATTAAACTCAGATTCTACCAAGTTTTCTGATTTCTAGGCATCAAAAAGTCTTGGGAAATCGAACAGGTTTTTGGAAGTCAGTTAACATTTTAAAGGCATTAACAGAGGATGCAAATCAGAAGAGGCCTTCAAACATCTGGGTTTTGTAAATCATTATCTTGACTCTGCTGTACCTTGTGACCAATACAGGAATGGAAAATCTAATAAAAGATTCATCTTTTCACCTATCTGAAGTTTGGGGGCAAAAGGCCTGGATGCCGTCAGGGTCTCAGATACAAATCTTTTAAATGTAACTCCAGGGCGTCTTTAGGGAGCTGGCCTTATATGAATCCACTAGGTGTATCACCAACAGACCCTCATTAGAGCATACTATCTAAGACCTGACTTCAGTTGTATCAAGGGATCACAGGGCTTGGAATATGATATTCCAGAGTGCAAAGGGGCAAGAATTACAACCAAGAATCACCTGCCCAGCAATACCAATTATAATCTTTCAGAGGAATAAATACACATTCAATGAAAATACCAGAGTTGAATAGAAAATTTTACATTGCAACAGAAGATTGAAGAGAAGCATAAAAAGATAAATAGTAAGAAGGAATTATGATAGATTCAATAAAGTTAAACTGTGTACGTTCCTATATGGAGAGATGACTTAATCAATATTAGAGCAATTAGAATATTCATAGACATAGGTGTGAGTTGGATATGATGGAATAATATCTAAAAAATAGGGGTGACAAAAAGGGATTCATTAAGAGAAAGGGAAAAGGAGGGTTGGAATGGGTGTAAAGCCCAGCACCAGCAGCTCTCCATAGGACTGCTGCTGTGAACAGCTTTCAAGGTTCTGATTACATAGTATAGTGAACTCTCTATTTATTCAGTAACAAATCAGAGCAAAACATTCACAGAAAATCAAAGTACAGCATACACAGTGTTACAGCTCATCACAGAAAATCCAAATGCAGTATTCACCATATCAAAATTCAGCAACTTATCACTAAAATGGCCTCATAGTTTTCACCAAAGTGGTCACATAGTTTTGAACAAAATACACTCATTTAGTAACTCAATAATTTACTCATCCTTAAGGAGGCTTCCCTCCTTAACAGACACAAAGAATAAAAATCAAAGTACTCCACCCCTGGGGTACAATTAAATTACAATTTTATCAATCATTACTCAATACCCTGTTTCATCAGTCACTACTCAGTGCCCAGGGAGAGGTCTTTTCTTCTTGACTCGGGGAAGGCTTCCAACTTTCATGGCTCCTCTTCTATGGTCACAGCTTCTGCCCACGTCTAACCAACTGCCAACTGACTTCAAAAGCAGACAGCTCCCAGTTCCTTGTCCAGCTCTCCATGCTGTTCCCACTCTGTATGAAGCTCACAGCATCCAATCCATCTCAAGTCCTTCAAAGTTTTTGTTTTTGGGAAGAGAAAACTTAACACAGACACAAAGTACTGACACCACAGTCATGCTTCCTCTGGCAGCTCCAGCTGGCCCTCTGAACTCCTCAGCAGCTCCAGCTGGCCATAGGAAATTTTTAGCAGCTCTGTCATCAAAATCAAAATCACTTTATCCATGGAAGTTCCAGTCCAGCAGTAGCAGCCTAGCCTGCAGATGCTCTCTGAGAGAAATTCTCTCTCTCTTTCTCTGTCTCTCTCTCTGTCTCTCTGTCTCTGTCTCTCTCTCTCTCTCTCTCTCTCTCTCTGTCTCTCTCTCTCCCTCTCTCTCTCTCTCTCTCTCTCTCTCTCTCTCTCTCTCTTTCTGTCCAGCTGTTCTACCCCCATGAAGCTTATCCCAAGAAGTTCTGAGGGTCCAGATTCTGTTGTTCCTTAAATATAGTATAGCTCCTCCCTGTTCTGCCCCTTCTTGTTACATCAGCAGCATGGGTTCATACCTTCTGTTCCTTTAACAGAAGCTTAATTTAAAACTAGGTGCTAAGTACCACTTTGCTTAGCAATGCAAAGAGATCTTCAAATTTCATTACTTTTACAATGGAGCAAATTATTCCACACAAAAGAGAAGGAAAGAGCTTTTGCAGTTTAGGGGGAAATGGAGGAGAGGAGCACTTTAACCTTACTCTCACCAGAATTGACTCAAAAAAAGAATAATATACAGTCTGATGGATAGAGTGACCTATTTTCCCCTAAAAGAAAGTAGAATGGGAAGAGAACAAGAGAAGGTTGGTAGGACTGATTGAAAGAAGGGTGAATTGGGGCAATCTATAGTCAGAAGTAAAACACTTTTGAAGATGGACAAGTTGAATGGAGAGAAAGAGTAGGAGAAGGAGAGGACATAAGAAGAGAACCTGAATCAGACTAATCAGTATTGGCTTAGAGGACCTATGTGTAAATAAATCTTCATAGAAGCCATAATGGTGGCAAAGATTTAGAAATTTAGGGGATGCCATCAACTGAGGGATGACTCAATAAATTGTGGTATGAGATTTTGGTAAGATACTGTTATAATATAGGAAATGATGAGCAGAATGCTCTCAGCATAGAATTACTGTTATGATCAATTGCAAAGTGTAATAAGTACAAGGGGAACACTGTACACATTAAAAGCAGTATTGTATGAAGATCAACTGGGAATGACTTAGTTACTCTCAGAAATGCAATGATCCAGGAGAATCACAAAAGTAATTATGATAAAAAAAGTACTATCCAACTGCAGAAAAAAAGAACTGACAAAAGCAGAACACAGATCAAAACATACTTTTAAAAAAAGTTTCTTTATTTTTCTCATTTTCTTATATTTATTTTTTATCTGTGTCTTCTTTTGCAACATGACTTATATGGAAATATATTTTACATTCCTGAACATGTATAAACTGTCTCAAAAATCTGGCCTTCTCAATGAAAGGGAGACATTTGGAACTCAAAATTAAAAGAAAAATAAAAGAATGATAAAACAATGTTTTTACATGAAATTGAAGAAAAACATATTACATGAAAATATCCCCAAAACTAAGAATCTTTGTTAAGAAAAAAAAGATTGCTCTTTTTTTAAAGCACATGTTTAATTCAACCTATTAGCTTCAAAGTTGGCTACTTGTTGGTTTTTACTCTAGCATTTTCTTACTTTCTCTTCTATATATTATTATTATTTTGCTTTTTGGAGGGCATTTGCAGTTAAGTGACTTGCCCAAAGTCACATGGCTAGTACGTGTGTCAAGTGTCTGAGGTAGGATTTGAACCCAGTCCTTCTGACTCCAGGGCCAATGCTCTATTCACTGCACCACCTAGCCACCCCTCTTCTACATATTATTTTAAATGTTCTAGTTACCTTATTTTCTGTATTTTTTGTGGGAAATGTACCACTTTCTCTCCCCACCACTTCAGCCCTCCAAAATAAAATATCTCCCTTGTGAAAAATAAGCATAAAGAAGAAAAAAGTATTCACATTTTTTTCATATTAGAAAAACATAGGGAGCCAAGATGGCGGCGTAGGAGCAGCAACATATCAGAGCTCTCACATAGCCACCCCAAAGTACCCATAAAATAGGACTCCAAAACACACACAAGGATACTTCCCACTAAAGTCAGCTCGGCTACAAGGAACCATATCAGCACTGTGAACCAAAGCCAGCCTGGCCTGAAGCCGCAGCTGCGCCCCGGGGGCGGCGGAAGAGCCTTTCAGGTGAGCGGAGGATAAGCACCAGCTGAGGACTAGCACAAGCTGCAGATTAGCACCAGCTTTGAGCGGGGATTGCGAAATGGGGGAAATAAGCAGTCAGGGCGAAAGGTCTCCAGAGCGGAAAAGCAAAAGGCAGAGATTTTGCACCCACCACTGTGTTGTAGCTTCCCGCCTGTGGCCTGCAGAAAACAGGGGGACTGAGCGATTGTTTTCAGGCCAGGGCTCTTGCGTTGAGCGGCCTGGATCCGGATCATCTTCTTGGGCCTCCGTCTTGGAGTCTTCATTATCCAGTCAGTTGGAAGTCTAAGGCAGCCGGGAGGACCCCAGAGATTTGGGACAGAGCTTTCCATTATGGAAGAAGAGCCCAAAAGAGATTAAAAAAAATGAAATAAAATCACGGTCTGAACAACCATGAGGAAGAATACACATAAGAAGCAAAGTAAGAACAGCTCCCAAACCCTAGATTCCTTCTTTGGGGAAAAGAAAGATCATGGGAGAGAGAGGGAGGAGGAGAGCGCAACCAGAGCACCCCCAC
>CM053587.1:255336680-255362896 GCA_028646515.1 Pseudochirops corinnae | reverse complement strand
GGGGGGAAGGGTGAATGGAAGTACACACTTCTGTAAAGGGACAGGGACAGGGTAGAGAATAGAACAAGGGGGGGATGGGATAGGCAGGAGGGACATATAATCAGTCTCTCACAATATGACCACAGTGGAGAGGTTCTGTGCAATTACACATGTAAAGCCTGTATTGAATTCCTTGTCCTTCCAGTGGTCATGGGTCACAAGAGAGGAAAGGAAAGAATCCATAATTTAAAGTTCTATAATCAAATGTTAAAAATATATATGTGTGTGTATACATACATGTATATGCATACATATATTAATTTATATATAATAATTATTATTATTAATTACATCCAAGTGGGAATTAAGATACACAGGCACTGTGGTAGGGAGATTCATACTACCCTACCAGAAAGTCAGAGGGGCCAGGGGGAGGACATAAGAGAGACCAGATTGGGGGAGGGGTTACACAGTGGGATGGCTGTTTTCAGGGTTGGGTGGGGGAAATATGGGGAGAAAATTTGTTACTGAAAATCTCATGGAAACAAATGATGTAAATAAGAAATTTAATTAATTAATTAATAGGAAAGTGAATGAGTGGGTTAGACAAGAAAATATAAAAACAATAACTTCATTCAAGAGAATGATAATTATGAGACAATATACCAAAACTCGTAGCATGCAACAAAAACAGTTCTTAGGGAAACTTTGATATCGCTGAGTGCATACATCAAGAAAAAAGAAAAAATGGAAATCAATAAATTGGGCATGGAACTGAAAAACTAGAGCAGTAGTTCTCAACCTGTGGGTTACAATAAATTTGTAACAATAAAAATACATCCTGCATATCATATATTTACATTACAATTCAAAAGAGTAGCAAAATTACAGCTATGAAGTAGCAATGAAAATAATTTTATGGTTGGGTGTCACCACAAAATGAGGAACTGTATTAAAGGGTCACTGAATTAGGAAGGTTGAGAACCACTGAGCTAGAAATGAGAACAAATTGAAAATCCCCAATTAAATATTAAATTAGAAATAATAAAAACCAAAGGACAGATTAATGAAATTAAAATTAGGAAAACTATTGAACTTATAAATATAACTAAGTGTTGGTTTTATGAGAAAACCAAAAAAATTGATAGACCCTTAATCAATATGATAAAAAAAGAAAGAAGAAAACCAAATATCTAGTATCGAAAATGAAAAGGGTCAATGTACCTCCAGTGAAGAGGATGTTAAAATAATTATTAGGAATTATTTTGCCCAATTGTATGTACATAAATTTGACAATCTTAGTTAACTGAATGAATATTTACAAAAATATAAGTTGCCCAGATTAACTGAAGATGAAGTAAATTACTTAAATAGCCCTATCTCAGAAACAGAAATTGAACAAGATATCAGACAATTCCCTATGAAAAAAATCTCTAGGTCCAGATAGATCTACTAGTGAATACTATCAAACATTTAAAGAACAATTTATCCATATTCTCTACAAACTATTTGGGAAAATTGGTGGAAAAAAAGTCCTACCAAAATCTTTTTATGAGACAAATATGGTACTGATACCTAAATCAGGGAGAGACAAAACAGAGAAAGAAAATTACAAACCAATCTCCCTCATGAATATAGATGGAATAATTTTAAATAAAATATTAACAAAAAGACTACAGCAACTTATTACAAGAATAACATATTTTGATCAGGTTGGATTTATTCCACGGGTGCAAGGATGGTTCTCTAATAGGAAAACAACAGTATCATTGATCATATCAACAATAAAAGTAGCAGAAACCATATGATTATCTCAATAGATGCAGAAAAAGCTTTTGACAAAATATAACTTTCAATCCTATTAAAAACACTAGAAAGTATAGGAATAAATGGAGTCTTCCTTAGAATAATAGGGAGCATCTATTTAAAGGCATCAGGAAGTATAATATGTAATGGGAATAAACTAGAAGCATTTCCAGTAAGATCAGGGGTGAAACAAGTATGTCCACTATCACCTCTCTTATTCAGTCTGGTAGTAGAAATGCTAACAGTAGCAATTAGAGAAGAAAAAGAAATCAAAGGAATCAAATTAGGCAAAGAAAAGACTAAGCTATCACTATTTGCAGATGATATGATGATATACTTGGAGAATCTTAGAGAATCAAATAAAAAACTTGTTGAGACAATAAATAAATTTATCAAAGTTGCAGGATATAAAATAAACCCACATAAATCCTCAGCATTCCTACAGATGTCTAGTGAAGTCCAAAACAAGAGATAATAAGAGAAACCCCATTTAAAGATACTGTAGATATTATAAAATATTTGGCAATCTACCTGCCAAACCCAATAATTATATGAACACAACTACAAAACACTTTTCACACAAATAAAATCAGATCTACCTAACTGGAAAAAGTATCAGTTACTCAAGCTGGGTTTAGGTAATGTAATAAAAATGACAATTTTACCTATATTAAATTACATATTTAGTGTCACACCAATCAGTCTACCAAAAAATTACTTTATAGAGCTAGAAAAAATAGTGACAAAATCCATTTGGAAGAAAAAAAGATCCAGAATATTAAGGCAATTAATGAAAAGAAATACTAGGGAAGGTTGCCTAGACATATCAGATTTTAATCAGCATTATAAAGCAGCCATAATCAAACTACTTTGTATTAGCTGAGCAATAGAGTAGTGGATCAATGGAATAGATTGGTTACATTAGACTCAGCAGTCAATGACTATAGTAATCTACTGTTTGATAAACCCAAAGACCCTAGGTTTGGGAATAAGAACACAGTATTTGACAAAAACTGGTGGGAAAACCAGAACACAGTATGTTAGAAATTGGTGATAAACCGGTATCTACCACCATACACCAAAATAAAGTGGAAATGACTACACAGTCTAGGTATATATGTTGATAGTGTAAGTAATCTGGGAGAGCATGGAATAGTTTTCCTGTCAGATCTATGGCAAGGGGATGATTTTATGACAAAACAAGAGTTAGAGAGCAATATAAAATGCAAAATGAATAGTTTTGATTATGTTATATTGAAAATTTTCTGTACAAATAAAACCAATGTAACCAAGATGAAGAGGGAAGTAGAAAATTGGGAAAGAATTTTTATAACCAGTGTCTCTGATAAAGGCCTCATTTCTAAAATATATGAAGAATTGAATCTATTCTGTAAGTATACAAGCCACACCTCAACTGATAAATCATCAAAGAATATGAAGAGGCAGTTCTCATAAAATGAAATTAAACATATCTATAAGTATTTGAAAAAATGATCTAAATCACTATTGATTATAGAAATGCATTTCAAAACAACTCTGAGGTACCACATCTCACCAGCCAGATTGGCTAAGATGACAAAACAGGAAAATGATAAATGCTGGTGAGGATGTGGGAAAATTTGAATGCTAATGCATTGTTGGTGGAGTTGTGAACTGATTCAACCATTCTGGAAAGCCATCTGGAACTATGCTCAAATGGCTAAAAATAATTACATTATCCATTGACCCAGCAATACCACTTCTAGGGTTGTTTCTCAAAGATATCTTAGAAGTGGGAGGAAGACCCATATGTGCAAAAATATTTATTGCGGATTTCTTTATGGTGTCAAAAAATTGGAAATTAAGGGGATCCCCATCAATTGCGGAATGGCAAAACAAGTTGTGGTATATGAATGTAATGGAATACTATTATGCTATAAGAAATGAGGAGCAGATGGACTTCATATTTACCTAGAGAGGCTTATACCAACTATTGCTAGGTGAGAAGGCCAGAACCCAGAGAAATTTGTACACAATAACAGACACAACATATGTGTGACGAACAACTTTGATAGACTGGATTCTATTCTGGAATGCAAGGTTATAAGACAGCTCCAAGACTCAGGATTGAAAGATATGTCTACATTCAGAGAAAGAGCTAGAAAGAATAGAGTTTAAATGCAGACTGAATCAAAGTACATACTCTCTTTGTTTTCCATGTTTGGTTTTGTTTCCTCTTTCCCCTTGTTCATTTCATTGGTTACAACCTTTCTTTACAACTAGACTAATGTCTAATATGCAAGTGTTTACCTATCCTATACTTAATTGCATGCTGCCATGGGGGTGGGGGGGAGAGGAGAAAATTTGAAACTCAAGGGATCCTGGAACTGAATCTTGTGAAGTGAAAGTAAATAATGAAATCATTAAATGTTTTTTTTAAATTAAAAATAAAATGAGGAGCATACAGATTTCCTATTAACCTGAAAAGACTTAAATAAACTAATGCTGAGTGAGAAAAGCAGAAAAATGAGAAATCTGTACACAATCACAGACACAACGTATGTGTGATGACTAACTTAAATAGACTTGGCTTCTTTCAGCAATGTAAGGTTATAAGATAATTACAAAAGACTCATAATCAAAAGAGATATCCACATTCAGAAAAAGAGCTGTGGAGTTTGAATGTAGATTGAAACAAACTATTTGCTCTGTTTCTTTTTCTTGTTTTATTTTGTTTCCCCTTTCCCACTTCTCATTCCATCAGTTATAATCCTTCTTTACAACCTGACTAATGATTAATGGGAAGATATTGGTAGATCCTGTATTTGAGTTCATGCCACCATCATGGGGGGGGTGGAGAAAGAGGGGGAGAAAATTTGCAACTCAAGGGACTGCAGGACTGAATTTTGTAAACTAAAAGTAAGTAAAGAAATTTATATATATAAATATATATATACACACACACATATAAACAGTTGATCAAAAAAAGAAACAACAGGAGGGAGGAAAGTCATCGAAGGAAACTATCTGCTACATTGGATCAAGTGCTGATTCTGGGATAAAGAACACATTTTCAAATGAGACCTCAGATACTTACTAGCTGTGCTTGTTGGTACTTCCATGGTTCCATATCTGTATAATGCACATAATAGTAGCACCTATCACCCATGATTATCATGAAGATAAAAATGAGATTGCATTTGTAATGCAATTTGAAAAACTTAACGCTCTAAGAAAATGCCAGATACTATTTTAAACACAAAACAAACATTTTCTTATTTAGCTTTACTGCTTAAGACTTTTGTTATCTGTAAGCATGTATTTGTTACAAAACCCCCATTTTCGTAGTGATGAATATATCTTAATTAAAGTGAGCCTGAATTTAAAAAAAAAAAAAAGAATGGATGTTGTATTTTGTCAAAAGCTTTTTCTGCATGTATTGAGATAATCATATGATTTCTGCTAGTTTTATTGCTGATAACGATCAATGTTACTGATGGTTTTCCTAATATTGAACCATCCTTGCATTACTGGAATAAATCCAAACTGATTGAAATGTATTATTCTTGTGATAAGTAGTAGAAGACTTTTTGCTAATATTTTATTTATGATTTTTGCATCTATATTCATGAGAGAGAATGGTCTATAATTTTCTTTCTCCATTTTGTCTCTCCCTGCTTTAGGTATCAATATCATATTTGTGCCATAAAAAGATTTTGGTAGGACTCCTTCTTCACCAATTTTCCCAAGTAGTTCCTAGAGTAATGGAATCAATTGTTCTTTAAATGTTTGATGATGTTCACTAATAAATCCATATGGCCCTGGAGATTTTTTTCTAGGGAGTTCACTGATAACTTGTTCAATTTCTTTTTTCTGGGATGGTGTTATTTAAGTAATTTACTTCCTCTTCATTTAATCTGAGCAATTTATATTTTTGTAAATATTCATCCATTTCACTAAGATTGTCATATGTGCATAAAACAGGGCAAAATAATTCTTAATTATCGTTTTAATTTCCTCATCATTGGAGGTGTTCACTCTTTTCATTTTCGATACTCATTATTTGGTTTTCTTCTTTCTTCTTGGTTTATCATATTGACTAAAGGTCTATTAATTTTATTGCCATTTTTTCATAAAACCAGTTCTTAGTTTTATTTATTAATTTGATGGTATTCTTATTAGTTTTGTTAATATCTCCTCTGATTTTCATTATTTCTAATCTAGTATTTAATTTAGGAATTTCAATTTGTTCTTTTTTAGCTTTTTTCAATTGTATGCCCAGTCCATTGACCTCTACTTTTTCTATTTTATTCATGTATGATTTCAGGGATATAAAACATCCCCAAAGAACTGTCTTTGCTGCATCACACAAGTTTTGATATATTGTCTTATTATTGTCATTCTCTTTTATGAAGTTATTGATTATTTCTATTATTTCTTGTTTGACTCCTGCATTCTTTGGGATTAAATTATTTAGTTATGATTAGTTTTTTTGTCTATCTTTCCATGGCGCTTTATTGTATATGATTTTTATTACATAATGATTCTTAAAAAGATATGTTTAATATTTCTGCCTTTCTGCACTGGATTGTGAGATTTTTATGACTTAGTAAATGGTCAATTTTTGTGTATGTACCACTGAGTACAAGGTACAATCCTTTGTATCTCCATTCAATTTTTTCAGAAGTCTGTCATATCTACCTTCTCTAAAATTCTATTCTCCTCCTTAACATCTTTCTTGTTTGTTTTGGGGTTGGATTTTACAAGTTTAGAGAGGGGAAAGTCAAGGTCCCCCATTAATATGCTTTTGCTGTCTATTTCTTCCTCTAATTCCCTTAACTTTTCATCTAAGAATTTGGATGCTATATGTATTGGTAATGGAATTTGGGAGATGCCCCTGTATTGGCTTGGTTTTGGGGCTGGGTGTTAAAACCCAGAGCTTGTGAATCCCACTTGGGGAATGGACTTGTTGACGTGGAGAGAGAGGGCTGAACTGGAAGGTGCCGTGAATTGTGAGTTAGACCCAAACTTAGAGAAGGCCAGAAGGACTTTGGGAGAGCAGTATCCAGCATCATTGAGCCTGAGTTGCTGAGAGAAAGACTGCAAAGAGCCCATTGGAACTGCCCAGGACTTTTGAGAACTGCCACCCAGAACTGCCAAGGACTGAGGAGGCGTAGCTGTGATGCCGGTATTTTGTCTGTCTGTTTTGATGTTGTTTTACCAGATTCACCGGCTGGTGCAGAACAGTGCTGCTGTTGTAGAGGTCCTGGAACCTGGCTGTTGCTTCAGAAGCCCTGAAGGAGGATTTTCTTGTGATACCTGCATAGAAATCCTGGAAGAGGGCCTTGCTGATGTTTTCAGGGGTACTGGGACTGTTCTACAGGCAGAGAGAGACTTGATGAGGAACCTGGCTATGGCTTTGTCGAGCCTTGTCTCCCCAGGAACTGAGATTGCTGAGGGCTTACCTTGAGTGAAGATGAAAGAAGGCCTTTCCCTTGGGTTTTCAATGCTGAGCTTAACCTCCTTAACTTAAGGGAGGATGGTGGGAAGCTTTTTTTGTGCTCTGTTTTTTTGTGCTCTGTGATTGAGCAAATGGATGTAATTTGTTTATGGTTGGAGACTAATCTCCATTTGAGAAGAAACTTTTGACTGACTAAATGAATGTACTGTCTAGGGGTGGAGTAGTACCTGGATTGAATTGAGAATTTATTTGCTAAAGGAACAAGTTACACTGTATTTTGACTTTCTCTGTTCTGTGAATGTTTGCTGAATAAATGGGATTTACTATGCTGGTAATCTGAACCTTGGAAGTTTCCTTTGCTTGGCATAACACTATATCATTTGGTGCTTACATGTTTAATAATGATTTTACTTCATTTTTCTATAGTGTCTTTTTGCAGTGTATAGTTTTCTTCTTTATTTCTTTTATTTAGATGAATTTTTGCTTTTCTTTGTCTGAGATTAGGATTACTACCCCTGTCATTTTTTTTTTTACTTTAACTGAGGCATAATATACCTTTACCCTGTGTGTATTCCTTGTTCCAAATGTGTTTCTTGTAAACAACATACTAAAGAATTTGGTTTTTAATTCATTCTGTTATTTGCCTCCATTTTATGGGAGAGTTCATCCCATTCATATACACAGTTTAGATATTATCTGTCTCTGTCTCTCCATCCTATTCTCCCTGCCCCCCCTTTTATAATTTTATTTCTCCCTTTTCCTTCTCAAAATAGTTTTGCTTTTGACTCCTGCCTCCCTCAGTATTCCCTCTCTATCAACCCCCCTCCTTTTTCCTACCCTTCCCCCATAATGTTTCTTCCCTCTCTTCTAGTAGCTTCCCACCTTTTCATTCCCCTTTCCCCTCCTACTGCCTGTAGGTCAAGATAGATTTTTATACTTAACAAAGTATGCCATTCCCTCCTTGAACCCAATCCAATGAGAGTAAATCTCAAACAATGCTCCTCTCCCTCTCTTCTTTCCCTCTACTAAAATATGTTTTATGCTTCTTCATGTGACATAATTTACATTTTTTCTGCCTCCTCCTTTCCTTTTTCCCCATTACAGTCCCTTTGCACCACTTAACAAGGTTTTTTTTTTTATCATTACTTTAATATGTTTATACTCACATCCTCTATCCAAGTATATCCTTTTTAAATGTCACAATAATTATACAGTTCTCAAGATTAACAGGTATCACCCTCCCATATAGGGTGGTAAACAGTTTGCTCTTATTGAATAACGAGTTTGGTTGTTTGTGTGTGTATGTGTTCTGTATGTGTGTGTTTCCCCTGTTTACCTTTTTATGCCTCTCTTGAGTCTTGTATGTAAATATCAAATTGTCCATTGAACTCTGACCTTTTCATCAGGGAGGTCTGGAAATCCCTTATTTCATTACATGTTGCAATGTCTTGCATGAGCAGCTTCTCAAAAGAATGCTACTGTGAACAGTTTTTAAAGTTCTGATTACACAGTATAATGAACACTCCATTTATTCCATAAAAAATCAAGACAAATATTCACAAACAATCAAGATACAATATACCCAACATTGCATCTTATAAAAGAAAATCGCAATATAGTGCTCACGACAGCTTAACATTAGAATGGCCACATAGTTTTCACCAAGGTGGCCACAGTATTTAGAACAAAGAGCAAAAGAACAATCATATGGTATGCCTAAGGAGGTTTGCCTACTTACTCAGTCATTCAGTTATCTCACAATGCAATACAGTGTCTTCCACTTATGGGACAGTTATAGATTAACTTAATCAGTCACTTATCTAGCAATCAGTCACTAAGTATGATTAATCACTAAATATAATCATTAGAAAATACACAAACTTGCAACCCCTTGGTCTCTAGTAAACTTCAATTTCATCACCACATTCACTATCCAAGGAGAGGGTTTTTCTTCATCTTGACTTGGGTGGTCTCTCAGATTCCATGCATCCCCCATGGTCCCAGCTTCTACCTGAATCCACCAACCAGACACCTGGATTCAGAGGCACACAGCTTCCGGCTTCTTGTCCATTCCTGGAGGCATTTCTTGCTACACACTAAAATTAACAGGCAGTTCCTGCTGAACACTGAAGTTCACCAGGGTCCAGCACATCGAAAAACCTTCACAACTTCTGTTGCAAGGAACTCAAGCATCAACCAAGCATCCGTCAACAAAGTCTTATTTGCATCATGCTTCTTCAGTCCTCCAGCAGTTTGGCTGGCCCTAGGACCAAGAACAAATTTGGCAGCAGCCACTTTGGCCTTCTAGGCAGCCTTCTCAGCAGCAACTTCAGCCTTCACCATATTTAGGTCTCATGAAAACTCTAACTCAGTTCTCAGTCCAGCAAGGAGCAGCCCAGCTTCCAGATGTTGGGAAAATTCTGCTTGATCCACCAGGAGCCTGCCAGGAGAAAAATTCTAGTTCTGACTTTCTCTCTCTGGTGCTCTTCTTATATACATGCAAAGCATTTCCTTCCTGTTTCAGCCAAACCCTTCCTCTTATGTAAGCAATAGGAGACAGAGTTCACACCTTCTGCCTTTTAGCCATAAAGTTTCAATTAGTTACTAAGGTCTAAGTACCTGCTTACTTGCCATAACAAAAAGGCATCTTCAAATTTAAATTAATTACCATTACACATGTCCATGTCCTTCCCTGAAATATTGTGCTCAGTTTTGGTTGGTAGTTGATCATTGATTATAGTCCAAGCTCCTTTGCCACATGACATATTATACTCCAATCACTCCAGTCTTTTAAAGTAGAAGTTGCAAGATACTAAGTGATTCTGACAGAAGTTCTATAATATTTGAATTGCTTCTTTCTGGCCGTTTGCAGTATTTTCTCCTTGATATGCTAATTCTTTCTGTTGTGGAGAGAATAAGAGTGAGCCAAGACCTGGGTTGAAGACAAATTTAGGTGTGGATTTACTAAGCAAGTGTGCAACTACCAGAGTGTTCACTCAAATTGGTAGTGATCTTTGGGGGGTACAGACATTGATTATAAAGGCTAAAAACACAAAAACCACAATCAGGGAGGGGAGCTAGCGGAAGCAGTGATTTACAGAAGCAATGAATAGCCATTGGTTAAATCTATAGTTCATGATTAATTTTGGAATATGGTACAAGGGTACAGAGGTGCAATCTTCATGCGACTCAGGTGTCCTTGGAAGGGCAGGGGTAGTCAGCTCCTTCAAGAACATGGTGGCAGGTCATGGGAAAGGGGGGAACTGGAAAATCCCATAACAAGCCAGGGTCATTTTCCAGGCAAAGGGTGTGGGGATCCTGCTTGGTCAGTGGAACAGGACAGGGTGGTTTCTATATTACAGCCTGAGTTACACTTTATACACTCATACTGATTCAAGAAAATATATAGAATGCTAATTTGGTGAAGTGGGGGGCAGGTAATTTTGCACTGAGCAATGCCCAGGCATGCCTTTAAGCTGTTTTCAAGGTATGACAAGATATAGGATAGAGACAGAGACAGAAATACAAAGGGGGCTTAATGGTGGGCCACAAATCAAGTGGTGTGTAGTGACCTGGGATGTGGGTTTCTGTACAACATTCCTCACTTCTTTTCATAAGTGTCAAACCATTGACCCAAACACAACTACAAAGTCAAAGGTCGAGAAGGCATGACAATATGGATATGGGGGCTTCTTCACAGCTAACAAGGTGACAGGAGTGACATCCAACAAGCAAGCTGCAGTCCCCCACAAACCCAACAAGTTGTTACATTAAAGGTCTGGATTATAGTTTCCATTAATACACAATAGGAATAATAATCATATAACAAATAGATTAACTAAAAAGATTCCCAAATCATTATCCCACATAGAACCATTAAATACAGAATCAAAGTAAATACAAGCTAGAAGGTGAAGTACAAAAACTATTAAGGCAGCAAAGTAAAAATAACAATCAAAATTCTCACAGGGAAGAGGGTTTGTAGGGGGAGAAACATAATGGGCAGGGTAAAAGTCCAGGACGGTCCATCTTCCAAGGTGACCTCCCAATGGGAGATTTGAGGGTCACAGAACAAGGTGGATGGCGTGAACAGTCTTAGCTTTTTAGGGTCCTTGAGGGGCTCTGCTGTCAATTCTGGGAGTAGAACTGTTTTCCCTTGGTTGTAGTGTAGCCATGCTGGAATGAGCTGCTTTCACTGTAAACAGGATGGTCAGGATGACAGTATAAGTGCCTTTCCACTTAGGTTTGAGATCATAAGCTGGGTGTTTCTGAATCAGTAAGGAATCCTTGGGCAGGAAGTAATGGAATGGCTCATATATTAGGACTGGAAGGGCCTCTTGGACTGACTGTATGGTGGGGGCCTTGTAGGAACTTAATGATGGAAGTATTAGTAAAATGGGCTAAAGAGAATACATTGACCTGGTTCTAAAGGTTCTAAAGTGACAACCACCAGGGATATTTATAGCCAGCAGCTTGTGGTTTTACTTCAGTAAAATCTACTTCCCATTGTTCCCCAGGCTAAGTTCCCTATGAGCATCTGGTTATCTAGATGGGGGTTATAATATCTGTCCTTTAACAAGTCCCCGAATTTTTGGGACTCAAAGTGCATGATCTGATGAAGTCTGCCCATCCTTTCTTCCCCCTCTCTTAACCACAAAGGAATCATTCAAGAGCAAGGAGGAGGCAGCAAGGGGGAAAAGGTGAAGCCCTGGAAAGGGTAGCTGCATGGGCAGAAGCAGCAGCCGGGGTTGGTAAGACCTGGATTTATACAGGGGCACCTCCACTGAATTACAAAACTTTTTGATTATTGAAGTTTGTCACCAAGAATAGGGACAGAACAATAATAAGGGAATCCAGTTCCCTAACTTTAGGATGTCTACTCCAGGCAAGATGCAAACTTCATAGCAAACCAAGCTGCAAGCATCATAGAGCCAAACATGAGATTTGCCAGTTGCCTATGTGTGAATCAAATCAGGGGAATCTTACCTCAGCTCATGTAGAATGGTTGTTCCTCCGACCTTCCTTTGCACCTCATACTTGTACATTACAGGGTTTGGCATCATGCCTCAGTGGCATGGGCAGCTCTTCTTAATATTTATACCTGGAGTTAGACTGAAAGAAACAGTCAATTAATAGTCCCAACAAATCTTTAAGTAACAGTCTCCAATAATCAACCTAAAATAGGTTTCTGATTTTACATTGGTTGAGGAATTTCTGTAATTCCTACTCATAAAGGAGGCTTTTGTTGTCACGATGACAAGCCCTGAACAAATATGTTTTTCCCTCAACTAAAAATATCTCTGATGTAATCTCAATAATTAATTCAGTTAATTGCATCAATACCCAATTGTTTTATCACTTTGAAATGTCCAATATTCTATGTCTTGCAAAAACGCAAATAAACTTTAGTTATTGTAAAATGTCAGCTACAATTTATGGGATAATATTTCAACATTATAAGTCCTTATCAGTATTTAACTTGCTAATTAACATATATCTTCCCCATCTTATTAATAGCAAAATTATATTTTATATTGGACTCTGTAAAAAGGATGTTCAAAAGCCTCACCTTGTGAAGCAAAGATGAGTCTTAATAACCATGAAGTGGTCTCTGTTTTAATCTCTTACACTAAGTAATTTTATACTTAAGTACAGTGTTAAGACAACAATACTTTGCCGGGGCTTGATGACCTAGCCCCTTTCACATACACATAAGCCATATAAAATTTTACAAAAATCGTAAGACTTACAGGATCATACTTCTTACAGTTACCAATTAATACTTTTCATAAACATATTTCTATAAACAGTTGACTTAAAAAAGGTATAAATTATTTGAAGTCAAACATTTTTAAATTTCTGTTTCTCTCAGCCCCGTTCACTCAGTGAAGGGGAAGAGAGAAAGTCTCACTTCTTTTTTTTTTTTTTTGAATAAAAGTAGGTTTTAATTGTACAAAATGTTTCTTGCATGTTGCAGTACTCTAGGGAACACTAGAGAATTTGGATGTCTTGAATGTTGCAGTACCCTAGGGAACACTGGAGAATTTGGGTTTAAAAAAAAGTTTACACAAAATGTTTTACTACTTTCACTATTGTCCTCAAAAAGCTCTTCAAAATTTCTGAATTGTATCTTTTGAAAAACAAAGAACAGAATCCATAAATAAAACCAAGTCATTGAAAGAGTGTCCATAAGCTATTTCTTGGCATATGTAATCTTCATGGCATGGGATGGTGTGATCTTAAATCCTTGTAAGGCATCTCTGGCAGCGCCAGCCTGTCCATCATTTTCAAACTCCACAAAAGCAATGTCGTGTCTCCCAGGTACCAATCGTACTTCTTTGAAACCAGGAAATTGATTAAACAGCATAGATAACATCATTTCATTAGTCTCCTCTGGCAAGTTATTTAGGAATAAAATATAATTCGGTGGGTAGTCAGGCACCTGAGGATTTGGGGTTGAATTTCCTTGGGTGTTAGCTGAATTTGGTGTGGCCTGACCAGGCTTTTTATTTGCAGCATTGGCAGTCAGCTCCAAAGATTTAGCCTTTTTCTTCTCTTTTTTCTTTTCCTTATCAGCAAAAGTGCCACACATTTTAGAGATTACATCACTCTGTTTTTGCATATTGAATTCGCATTGGTTTACCATAAAACAGAAAGCCTTGTAACTGTCTCAAAGCATTTGTGGATGAGCCAAGTTCTTTAAATATAACAAAAGCTTGTCCTCTCATCTTAATAGTCTTTAATGCCACAATATCCACTACATGACCAAACTGAGAAAAGAGTGCATACAATGATCTCTTCAATTCTTCTTTTTTGATTTTATCATTCATATTGTTGATATAAATTGTATGATTTGGTCTGATATCCATGTTTTGTACTAAATTTCAGAGAAGCCTAGAAGGCTTTAGCTACCTCTCCCAATGCTCACTCCGCACCGAAACACCGGAAGAGCAGAAGTCTCACTTCTTAACTACAGACTAGCAGAAAGACTCAGAGACACTTAAAAAATGAAAAGGACAGGCACAGACAAACACAGAAATATTTACTTCACACAAAATAGTATAAAACAGACATTTTAAGCTGAACTCTCTTCTTTTCTCTCACTAAACTCACTTAACTTTTAACTTTCTGTTTCTCTCAGGCCCATTCACTCAGTGAAGGGGAATAGAGAAAGATGTAGAGTAATTGAAAGCACAGGCTTGACAGAAAGACACAGATATATTCAAGAAAAAAGACACAGTCAAATGCAGAGATATTTTACACAAAACAATATAGAACAGGCATTTAAGCAAACCCTACTTAATTCCTGTTATGAATACCCAATCAACACAACAGAAATCAGTGAAATTAGGAAGAAGAAGGCAATACTTAACGGAGGATTGTTACTGACAGACGGATAAAAAGGAGAGCACAAGCACAAATGGCTTTTCTTTCCATGTACCTTTGCACTGTGCTGCAGAAGAAAAAGAGGAACAAAAAGTCCAACAGGCTAGAATAGACAGAAGGACTGGGAAGACCTATACCACAGGGAATTTCTTCAAGCAGGACGACCTGCCATGGGATCTTCCCCTAGTACTACACCCCAGGGACAAACCGTCCCTACCCCAAACTGGTGAGAAGCTCCAACGTCTCAAGGGTCCCCCAGGAAGCAGAGGTATTTTGAACCCAAAAAGTTCACGACACCAGTAAGCAGGAGGACCTGCTAGGAGAATTTTCCTGAGCACTACACCTGCTGTGTACACTCGATCCCAAAAAGGAAAAAAAAATACACTACCACATCTGGTCTCTACTCCACCAAACCACAGGTACCTTAAAGAAGCAGAAAGGGAAACCAAAGGCAGGGAAGAGCAAAGAAAAAAACCTGGGCAATCATGGAACTATCAAAAAGGAAAGCAATCACCTCCAGAGGGTTTTACAGATCCACTGTAGGCCAGATAAAGGCAAGACAACATCAGACAGGCAGGCTAGTCCTAGACCTTTCTGAAGTCCAGAGCTCTGGGAAGAATCCAGGTGCCGGACACTCCCCTGGAGGCAGAGTAGTCCAAGATGCATACCAGTTGAGGCTGTGAGACTAGTGAAACCCAGGCCTTGAAGGGGGCAGTCTAGGGCCACAGAGGGGCTTCTAGGACCCCCAAATCTCTCTAGGGCCTCCAAAATGTGCTGAGAATAAGAGGATGCAGAGACATGGGTTCAAGATAAATTTGGGTGTGGATTTATTAAGCAAGCATGCAACTACCAGAGTGTTCACTCAAATCAGTAATGATCTTTGGGGGTACAGACATTGATTATACAGGCTAAGATCACAAAAACCACAATCAGGGATGGGAGCTAGCAGAAGCCATAATGTACAGAAGCAAAGCATTGGTTAATTCTATAGTTCATGGCTAATTTTGGAATATGTTGCAATGGTACAGGGGTGCAATCTTCTTGTGACTCAGGTGTCCCTCGGAAGAGCAGGGGTAGTCAGCTCCTTCCAGAACATGGTGGCAGGTCATGGGATAAGGGGGAACTGGAAAATCCCCTTACAGGCTAGGATCATTTTCCGGGCAAAGGGTGTGGGGATCCTGCTTGGTCAGTGGAACAGGACAGGGTGGTCTCTATATTACACCATAACCCTGAGTTGCACTTTGTACACTCATACTGATTCAAGGAAATATATAGAATGCTAATTTGGTGAAGTGGGGGGCAGGTAACTTTGCACTGAGCAATGCCCAGGCATGCCTTAAAGCTGTTTCAAGCTATGACAAGATATAGGATAGAGACAGAGACAGAAATGCAAAGGGGGCTTATTTTGGGGCCACAAATCAGGTGGTGTGTAGTGACCTGGGATGTGAGTTTCTGTACAACACTTTACAGGTCAGATTTTTTTTTTTTTACTATAAGATATTTTTACATTTTCTTCTATTTTTTCATTCTTTAGATTTTGTACAAGTGATTCTTGATGCTTCCTAGAATCATTAGTTTCAACTTGTCTAATTCTAAATTCTTTCTCCAATTGTACTTTTTAATAAGTTCTCCTCAGTGATTTTTTTTTCCATTTTGCCAATTTCGTTTTGAAAATAATTTATTAATTTTTCTTCTCACTCTCTATTTTGGCGTATAAAATCCTTCTTGAGCTCTTGAAAGAATACTTTTTGGGCTTGAGACTAGTTAATATTTCCTTTCGAGGTTTCAGATTTGGACATAGTGTCAACGCTGTCCTCTTCTGAATGTGACATTTGTTCTTCCCTGTCTCCATAATAGGATTATATAGTCTTTATTTTTCCAATTTTTTTTTTTTTTGCCCTTTGTGATTGCCCATTTTTTGGCTTATAAAGTGGATCTTTGCTTCTGGGGTACAGAGGGCTCTGACCCATGCTTATTCTGCTTGGAGCTAGGGGTCTGGTTACTGACTTTGTGTGCTATGGCCTCTAGTTCTGTCAGTTAGAGGCTATATAATGCTGCATCTCACCTGGTACTGAGTTGGAGTCAGTTACTAGACTGAAGCTGAGGCCAGGATTTTCTCTGTTTCCCTGGGCTTACACTGAAGCTCACAGTGTGAGGTGTGGAGGAGGTGTGGTCTGGCCTCTTCTGGTCTCCACCACTCTGCTCCTGGGCTAGAAATCAGGCAGGCCCAGCTGCTGCTGGCGAGCACCAGGCTGTCATCTGACAATTCCCCTGGTTATGTGAAGACTAGTCTGAAGTTCTGGTGTTTAAGCTTGCTGCCTCTACCCCACTAGGGTTTAGAATATTTAGCTGAGAAGCCTCCCAACCTACACTGTTCCCCTTCAGACACAGCACAGGCACTGCCACACACCTCTTGTAGATCTCCCTAGCCTCTTTCTGATTTCACTATTTCAGAATTTTACCCTGGGGCAATATTCTCTTGGTTTTTCAAGTTCTACAAGCAAGAGGTGGGGGGATTTACGCTGCCATCATGGTTCCCAGAAATTCAAGTAGGTGACTTTCAAACATCCAGAATGGGAACTGATAGCCCCAGGAGTAGCTGCTGTTACCATTGCCACAGGCCCTGCACTTGTCTCTTACCCACCTCATACAAACCCATCCTGTGGTGAAAAGTTTGGGCATTGCTGCTTTGGTGGGTGAATGAGTTCACTAGGGCTTGCCCTGGCTCAGCTATGGTTGGGTTTGTGCTGATGCAGCCCACAGGCTTCATGCACTGTTGTCTGAGGTCACACCATCCAGCTCAACAAATCCTAACCATGTATTATATGTGTTGTCCTGGGCTGGAAATCTTCCATGCTCTGTCTACTAATGGATTATGCCACTCAAAAATTTGTTCAGGTTCACTTTTTGGAGGAAACTGAAGGAATTCATGGGAGAGCTTAGGTGAGTCCCTGCTTTCACTCTGCCGTCTGGGCCCTGCCAATGTGGATTTTCTAAATGTCGTTTGTCATCATGCACCATTATTGGAATCTTAAAGTCTATGATTTTTTCCTGATTAAATTTTATCATCAAGCATACATCTGAAGGTAAATAAAGGTCATCTGGTCCCACACTGTCATCTAAAGATTAGGAAACTGAGGCTTAGGGATATTCAGTACCTTACTGTTATGGGAATCTGAAGATCTTCCCTTCCCCTAGGCCCTTTGATAGGCTTAAGTGGCTCTGAGAATCTCTCCTGATTTGAAAGTATACTCTGACCCCTAATAGGCTGAATGTGGTCACATGGAGCCTGTGGCAGGAGGCTTGTTTTTCGGGAAAGCCTGTGCCTTGTTGCTTTGTGATTGGGCACTGAGTCAAGAGGGCTGTGATATTCTCTGACCCAGGGGAAGGCTATATATACGCCCTGATGTGAGGTTTTGCTTTGGGGCCCACTTTGAGAAGACTTGTGTGATTTGTCCAGATGAGACTCTGGGAAGCCATTGAGACCCCCAGCTTTGAAAACACAGATGTTGATGCTTCCCTCTCTGGGAACTGAATAGATATGGATGTAATGGTTAGATGACTGGAAGCCGGTCTGCTGATCTGTTTTTTTGACTGCTTGTAACTTCTGCTTGTTAACTTGTGTTTGCATTCTGTTTGCTTTCTCTGAAATTCAGGGTGCTGATTTTTTCCCCCGAACTAGGTAAATGATATATGTTTGATTGATTAAAGTAAGAGTTGCTTTCCTTTAGAAAAGCAGATCTAAGAACCCGTGCTAGCAGCCACCCTGGGTATGCTAGGGTACTTGCTGATAAACTTGCCCAAAGTTACATGAGCAGTGATTGGCAGAACCCAGATTTGAATTCAGGGGTTTTCACATTAAATCTAGCATTGTTTTCCTTATGTAAGTATCAAGACAGTTTAAGATTTACATTAAATTTCTACATTGTATTTTTGATTATTCAAGTGAAATATTTGGTGATGAAAAGATCAGTGGAGTGACCATTTTTATATTAGCAGTGGTAGAATGGACAAATTAGATATAGGAGTTTCATCAGCTAAAAAACTTGGAGGTTTGTTTGCTTGATGTAACATGAACATATATGAAGAAATTCCTTAAGATAAGAGGATAAGGAAAAGGTTATCAGTCACTTACTAAATTCTTTAAGAAAAGAGAGAAAATAACCAAGGGGATGGTAGATAATTATCATCTGGATGGAATAAGAAATTTACCAAAAGAAAACCTTAAAGGTAGAAAATTTTTTATTTACAAATGGTGGCAAAGGGAGAATCTCTAATTCTCTGGGGTGTAAAGAGTATTACAAGTCCTCCTCCATGACTGATGTGTTTGGGTGAATGAAAGAAGGACAATTAGTACTAGAAAGTATGATAAAGGACAAAGGATCATAATGGGGGTACCAGGTCTCCATGAAATGCAGGCTATGGAAGGCAGAGGTTTAAATGAAAGCAAGTTCTTCCTCCCAAAAATTCTAGTATGCATAATAAAGGGTGTAGACAGACCTAAAGGGCAACCTTGGAGGGCCAAATGAGTATCCTCAGTTATAAAGACTCAATTCCATTTTTGCACATGGTCTACTAAAATTTGAATTCATTTTGGCCACATGGCTACAGTGATCTCTTTATACACTTCCTTCCTTTTTCACTTCAATGGAATAAAATTCTCATAATTACTACAATAGAATTTTGTCTTGTAAGCATCAGCTAGCTGTTTTTACTTCTCTGAAATTCTTTCTCCTACAGTAAGTGGTATATACCAGACTATATATACTCTTCTGTTCTTTACCCAACAAAACTCCACTATGTCATGGTCATTGCCCCATATCTTTCTTATTGTTTCTCTTGTCCCTACAAGTTCTTCTTTTCTTTTCTTTCCTTTTTTTTTGAAAGAGGGAGGGCAGGACAATTGGGGTTAAGTGACTTGCCCAAGGTCACACGGCTAGTAAATGTTAAGTGTCTGAGGTCAGATTTGAACTCAGCTCATCCTGACTCCAAGGCCAGTGCTCTATTCACAGTGCTAATTGGTGACCCCACCTCTGCAAAGTTTTTTATTGGTTGGAAGATCAAGGGTGGCATTAATTTGCATTGCTTCCTCCATTTTTTGAACAATGAAATTATCAAGTAGAAAAAGCCAGAATTTATGAACTGCTTTGATTAAAATGGATAGGTACCTCTGGCAAGTATCTGGTAGTTTATGTCTCTCATTACATCTTGTTTTGGATATCATATTAGCTTGGGAATTTGAATCAATGACTGATCATCACATTAATGCAAAACTTGGATGCCTATAATTGATTTTCACCATGATGTTACCTCTATATCTCCCTTCTTTGAGACAGGGCTCCTTGATTGTTTTGAAGCAGAAAGACATTTTTGGCTTTTTTCTTTAGGTAACATGACTTTTATTTGATCTGTTTCATTTTGTCATTTTGAAACATATCATCTTCTTATGAGACATCTGTTTCTATTATAAAGTGGTCCTTTCCATCTCTATCCCTTATGAAAATTGGTCTTCTGTGTAATTTTATTTAATATTTCTTTGTGAATCTCTTTGGTCACTCTGATGTGTGCTGTTTGTCTTTCTGTTTTCCTGTGTCTTTGTCACAATTTTTGTCATAGATTTTGTTGTCTCTGATGTCGTCTCTGTCTGTTTTTTCTCTTTCTCTTTACTTATTTCTTCCTCCCCCTCCCTCCTTCTTTTATATCTCCCTCATCCTTGTCACCTTCCTTTCTTCCTCTTTTCTACCTTTTTCAACCTTTTTTTTTTCCCAATTGGTATCTTATGTCATGTTCCTTAGAATAATGATGATTGAACTGATTTAGGTAATTCTAAACCATTAAAGTATAGATTATAAAATCTAATAAAAATTCATCAAAAATTCAAAAAGTTCATTGTCAATGTGAAGATTGCGGAATTTAATTTACTTGCATTGTTTAATACCTTCTGATAACCCTTAAATTAAATTCAGTAAATATAAAGTTAAGCACGTTGCTGAACACTAGGACTACAAAGAAAAAAAATCAGTCTCTCAAAAATGAAATTTTATAAAATATAAGGAGCATAAAGGCAGTCTATTCATTTCTACCCTTATGTCTAGAGTGCCTAACATTGTTTCTAGAATAGGCACCTGATAATATTTGTTGCTTATTGATTCATTTTGGGTAAGAGTACACTGAATGTATACATATAAATATGTGCAAGTCAACAATTTTCTGCCAAGGGAAGGGAAAAGGAATAAATATTTATTTAGCACCTACTATGTACCACATACTCTGGTAAGCTCTTCACAAATGTCTCTTTTGAACATCAGAAATCTTAGAAGTGCATCCTCTTATTATCTCTATTTTACAGTTGAGAACACTGAGGCAGATAGGGGTTAAATGACTTGCCCAGGGTCACACAGTAAGTAAACATGTGAAGCCAGATTTCAATTGCAATTTTCCTTACTCTAGATCCACCTACCTGGCTCAAGTATTACAGGGAATAATGTGCAAAAGGTAACTGAAACCAAAGAAAGCAATAAAATGATAAATAAGGAACCAAATAAAGGAAACCTAGAACAGGTCTTGGAATACAATAAATTCAATAAATGCATCTTAAAGAGAATCGAAATCTAAGTACCATTATCTTTTCCACATTGCAACTTTTCCCGTCATGGTTATAGTATATTTCAGATAAGCATAAAAGTGGGAATATTTGGTAGACATGGAAACTGCAGAGACATGTGAAGGCTGATAGATGAGAGGAAAAATGTTTAGAAACTCAGAAATGCATAAAACATATGTATAGTATTATATAATATTAACCTAAATTTTATGATAAGGTATTGCAAACATGTTATAAAAGAAAAAGAAAAAAAATCAGCATTCTCTGGTGGGAAGGGAAGAGTAAAAATTTCCATGTGGCTTCTCCAGATAATGGGAATGCCATGTCCTTAACTTCCATAATGTGGAATGGATAATTGTGCTATCTTTCTTATCATCATTAAGTGAAATTTCCTTTTAAATTCATTCACTTTGTATGCAATGCCTTAGATGCCTTTTATCAGTTGAAAGGAGACACTATCAAGCAAATAGGCAATTAAGTTTCCCTCACTCAGACTTCATCTATAACCCTCTCACACTTCATTATGTCTACTTGGATAATTTTTTCCTCTGTTAAATTCTGCTACATGTATTTTTATATATGTATATTAGAATACACATCTTATCTATTTATAGCAGAATAATTATCAGCATATATATGTCAGGGTCATCATGTATATTATATCAGTTCTATTTTAATTGATGCAAAATGAAAGCCTACTCCAAGATTTCATAACGATAACTGTTTTAGGGATTTCCTTAAGAATATATGTGTGTATAATATGTGTATCTGTGTATGTATAATGTATGTATGTATGTATGTGTGTATGTGTGTTTGTATATTCTAATGCTATATAAATTGGGGAAAATTTTAAATACTCTTTTGATACTTAACTATGATTTCATATTTCTACTGCCATGATATAAAGATTCTGTGGGAGCTGATATAGATAACTCAAACAACTGGTATAGAGGGGTAAGAGAAGAGGGTCCAGATTATCATCTGGGGATGGGGAACCCAAGGTTAACAGGTATGACTTGAAGATGAAGCAAAGATGACTGAAAAGGGAAGTCAGGCAGGAGGAGAAGCAGAAAAGAGTCATGTCACAAAAACCTAGAGAGGGGAGGATTAAGAAGAAAAAGGTGACTGATAATGTAAAAGTCTATAGGTCAAGATCATCAAGGATTGAAAAAAAAGGTCTTTTGGGGGCAGAGTTAATATGGCAAAGTAAAAGAAGGAATTTGTTTGAGCTGTCCCCAAAACCCCTCCAAATTACTGCCAAAAATGACTAAACAAATTCTAGATCTGAAGAACCCACAAATAAAACACATCTCTAGCCCTAGATAGCCTGGAAGGTCAACAGGGAGGGTATAATGTACCAGACTGGGAGCACAGTACAGTGCAGTATGGAAAACACTGGCACAGACAGGGCCAGAGCAGGCATCACTGGCAGTAGTGTTGGTTTTCAGATTTTTTGGTCCACAAATGCCAAAGACAACATAGAAGATCAGTGGGAAAACTCAGTGGGACCTAGGTGAAAGAGGAGCATGGTCTGGCCCCTGTCCTGGGGCAGCAGAGCCATGGCCCCACAGAGTGGGGGATCAAGCAACTTATATAAAGCCCCTACATCCTGGGACAGTACACTCACTCCTACCCCACTGGAAACAGAGTCCAATCTGGACAAAGAGTCAGAAAGCCATGTATTTGGCTGGGAAGATAAGTAAACCATGGTAAAACAAACAAACAAAAAAATTTAGACTATAGAATATTACTTAGGTGACAAAGAATATCAAAACACACAACTGGAAGTCAAAGCTCCTACATCAAAAACTCCCAATAAAATTATGAATTATTTGCAGACCATGCAAGGGCTCAAAAAATCAAGTAAAAGAAGCAGAGGAAAAATTGGGATTAGAAATGAGAGTAATGCAATAAAATCAAGAAAAAAATAAGTCAACAGCTTGCTAAAGGATAACCAAAAAAATAAAATACTTAAGAAAATAAAATCTTAAGAAATAGACTGGTGACAGAGGTAAGATAGTGTAGTAAAAGCAGGGACTTCCTTGAGCTCTCCCTCAAACTGCTCCAAATACCTGTAAAAATGACTCTAAAGAAATTCTAGAGCTACAGAACCCACAAAATTGCAGTGAAACACATCTCCAGCCCAACAGGCTGAAAGACCAAAAGGAAAGGTATATAGCACCAGGGTGGGAAAGTAGCACAGTTTGGTGTTGGCGGTGCTGGGCACAGATAAGACTGGAATAGGCTTCTGGAGATTAAAACACTAGTAACTAGCAATATCCAACTTCCCAACTGGCAAATGCCAAGAATAGCATGGAAGATCATTAGGGGAGCTCTGTGGGACCTGGGTGAAAGAGGAGCATGCAGTTTTGGCCCCAGTCCTGGGGAAGCAGAGGTGGTGGCTGCAGCAGTTGTGGCAGTAGTAGAAGCAGCAGCATTGACTGCTTCCAAAGTTCTGGGCCCACAGATAGTGGGAGATATAACAGATAACACCAAACCCTGGAAGCCTGCGACAGTACACCCAATGCTACCCTATTCCCATCCCCATCTCCTCTCTCACTTGAAGCAGAGTCCTGCCTTGAAAAGGAGTTAGAAACTCAAGTATTTGGCTGGGAAGTTGAATAAATAGCATAAAAAGTCAGGGGCTTGGAGTGTGATATTCTGGAGGCCAGAGGCGGAGCTAGGATTAAAAGAAAGAATCACTTTCCCAGGAAAACTGGTTATAATACTTCCAGGTAAAAATGGAAATTCAATGAAATAGAAGACTGTCAAGCATTTTTGATGAAAAGATCAGAGCTCAATAGAAAAATCTGAGTTTCAAATACAAGAATCAAAAGAAGCAAGAAAAGGTAAACAGGAAAGAGAAATCACAAGAGACTTATTAAAGTTGAATTGTTTACATTCCTTCATGGAAAGATGATATTTATAATTCCCAGTATTATGGCAAATAGAGGAAATAGGCATACAGACAGATAAAGAGAGAGAGAGAGAGAGAGAGAGAGAGAGAGAGAGAGAGAGAGAAAGAGAGAGAGAGAGAGGGAGGGAGGGAGGGAGAGAGATGGGGCAGGGTGAGTTGAATATAAAGGGATGATAGCTAAAAAAATTTAAATTAAGGGTTGAGAGAAATATTTTGGGAGAAGGAGAAAGGGAGAGGAAGCAGGGTAAATTATCTCACATAAAAGGAGCAATAAAAAGGTTTAAAAATGGAGGAAAAAAGGGGGGAGGTGATAAGGAATGAATGAATCTTACTCTCATTGGATTTGGCATAAGGAGGGAATAACATACACACTTAAACTGGTATCTTACCCTACAGGGTAAGATATGGGGGTGGGGGTATGACAGAAGGGAGGACATGCTGGTAGATGTGGTTATCAGAAGCAAACACTTTTGAAAAGGAATAGGGTAAGAGGAGAAAGAGAATAAATGTGGGGCGGGATAGGATGCAGAGAAATATAATTAGTCTTTCACAACATGATTATTAGGGAAGTTTTTTTACATAACTACACACGTATAACATATATTGAATTGCTTGTTTTCTCAATGAGGATTGGGGAAGAAGAAGGGAGAGAATTTGAAACTCAAAGTTTTAAAAACAAATGTAAAAAAAAATTACATGCAACTGGGAAATAAGGTATACAGGCAATGTGGTAGAGAAACCTATCTTGTCCTACAAAAAAAATAAGGAGAAAGGGGATAAGGGGGGGGGGGAGTAGAAAGGGGAACCTATTGGTAGAAGGGACAATCAGAATGCACACAATTTTTTTGTGGGGAAGAAGGGAGACACTGGAAGAAAATTCAGAACTCAAAATCTTTTGGAAATGAATGTTGAAAACTAGAAATTAATTTATTATATAATTATTTTTTAGAAAATATTATTTTATTCAATTACAAAAAAAAATAGAATAACTCAAAAAGCAAAAGAGATCCAAAGAGCCAGTGAGGAGAAGAATGCCTTAAAAATCAGAATTGGCCAAATGGAAAAGAAGATTCAAAAGCTTACTGAAGAAAATAATTCCTAAAAACTTAGAATGTATCCACCAAAAATTATTTTATAGAGCTAGAAAAAATAGTAACAAAATTGATCTGAAAGAATAAAAGGTCCAGAAAATTAAGGCAATTAACAAAAAGAAATGTAAGGGAAGGTGGCCTAGCCATACCAGAATTTAAACTCTATTATAAAGTAGCAGTCATCAAAGCTACTTTGTACTGGCTGAGGAATAGAGTAGTGGATCAGTGGAATAGATTAGGCAAATGAGACCCAGTAGTCAATAATCTACTCATTGATAAACCCAAAGACTCCAGCTTCTGGAATAATAACTTACTATATTACAAAAACTTCTGGGAAAACTTGAAAATAGTATGGCAAAAAAACCTAACACCTATCAATATTTTGCAACATATACCAAAGTCAAGTCAAAATGGGTGCACGTTTCTACCTATAGAGGCTGATACTGTAAACAGTCTGGGAGAGCAAGGAATAGTTTGCCTGTCAAATTTATAGAGAAGTGAAGAACTTTTGACCAAACAAGAAATATAGAGCATTACAAAATGTAAAATGGATAATTCTGATTACATTAAACTGACAAGTTTTTCTACAAATAAAGCCAATGTAACTAAGATTAGGAGGGATGTGGAAAATTGGGAAAGAAAATTTATAACCAGTGTTTCTGATAAAGGCTTCATTTCTAAAATACAGAGAGAGTTGGGTAAAATTTATAAGAATACAAGTCATTCCCCAACTGATAAATGATCAAAGGATATGAACAGGCAGTTTTCAGAAGAGGATATTAAAAATATGTATAAGCATATAAAAAAAAAAACAACTTCAAAACACTGCTGATTTGAGAAATGCAAATCAAAACAATTATGAGATACCGCATCTCACAAGTCAGATTGGTAAAGATGTGTATCAGCAATGCAGTATTCACAATGCCTACAGTAACTATAAATATGCTGATATAGTTATTAATCACAAAATGGAACAGGCTCTCTACATAAGAA
>CM053587.1:255313956-255336180 GCA_028646515.1 Pseudochirops corinnae | reverse complement strand
TCTCTTCAGAATGCTTTTGAGATTCTTTTTCCATCTGGCAAAGTCAACTTTTTAAGGCATTCTTCTCATTGGCTTTTTGGGCCTCTTTTGTCATTTGAGTTAATCTGTTTTTTAGGGTGTTAATTTCTTCAGTCAGATTGCTGACTCTCTTTTCATGATTTTCTTGCAACATTCTTATTTCTCTTCCCAATTTTTCTTCCACTTCTCTCATTTGGTTTTCAAAATCCTTCTTCAGCTGATCTCTAGCTTTAAGGCAATCTTCATGTTATTTGGAAGGCCCTGGTGGGGGAGCTCTGGCTGTGCTGTCCTCCTGCAGCTCTCTGCTTTGGTCCTTCTTTTCTTCATAGAGGGAATCTACAGTTTGGTTGCTGTTCTTACCCTGCTTCTTATGCTTATTCTTATTCATGGTTGGTCAGTCCATGATTTTTTTTTTTTTTAGTTTATGTGGAGCTCTGCTTTCAGAGGGCAAAGCTCTGTCCCAAATCGCTGGGGTCTTCCCAGCTGCCAGAGCTCTTAGGAAATTGCTGGGCCCCTCTGCCACTTCCAGCTCACTGAATAAAAACGAACCACAAGACCAAAGCCCAAGACCACGATCCGGATCCAGGCTGCTCAACGTGAGAGCACTTAGCCTCTGAACAACCGCTTGGTCCCCCTGTAGTCTGCAGGCTGAGAGCTCTGAAGCAGCAATGTGGAGGTGGGTGCAGGACCTCCACTTTCTGCTTCTCAGACCTCTAGGCAGTTTGATCAGTCTGCTTTTATCCCACAACCTTTCAAGTCCCACTGACCTAGTTCTAGATACTGTTGCAGCTGCTGCCAATCTGCTCACTGGAAGCTCCAGCCAGGGCTCGGCTCTTCTCATGCAGCCACCCCTGAGGCACAGCCAAGGTTTCAGGCTAGGCTGGTTTTGGTTTGTAGTGCTGATATGGTTCCTTGTAGCCAAGCTAACTTTAGTGGAAAGTATATTTGTGTGCGTTTTGGAGTTCTAGAATTAGTTTAGAGTCATATTTTATGGGTATTTTGGGGTGGCTATGTCAGAGCTGCAATATGTTGCTGTTCTTATCCCACCATCTTGGCTCCACCTATACTGTACTTTTATGTTTATTTTACATATCCCCATAATATCTGTATTTCAAGTCAGCTACTACAAACTTAACCATCCCCATTCACAGATTTAAAACAAAGTAGCAAATACCTATAACAACAAAAAAGGTCTGGAAAATAAAATTATTTTCCCTCTACCCCTATACAGATAAAGAATTTCATCTCAAATCAGTAAGAGTCAATGGCGATCCATCAAAGAAGCAACAATGTATATTGTCCTTATTTTTATGTGTGTGTGTGTGTGTGTGTGTGTGTGTATGTGAAAAAGTTGGTAGGTTGACATATAAAAAGAATGACATCACTACAAAATTCTCTATATGGACCCTGAGTTTCAGTAAATATGAAAACACCCTTCAAAGTGTTCTTACACCTTAAATGAAAAGATGATAATGATTAGAGAATTGAGTATACATTCATTTTGAAAATGTATCTCTTAAAATATATGCAAATAAATTACTGGATTTATCATACATATAAAAATAACTGGAAGGTAAATTGACCTATCTGAAGTAACTGCCAAGGAAGAAATACTGAAAATTAGAGAATAAAGTAACTTGCAATTTTTGAAAAGAAAATGGAAGAAAGAAACATATTTACAGGTCAAGTTCATTAATGAACATTGATGCAGGTATTTTAAATTAAACCATATAATAAGAGAATATTTTACAACTTCGGATTTATACCTATGTAAAAAGAATCATTTAATGTTATGAAAACCTTTGTAAAGAATAATCATAAATAAGAGAAAATGTGATTATTTTATTAGAAATAGAAAACCTGTGATAAAAATAAGCATTCATTTATATTAAAAACCCTCAATTCCAACAAGCAGAAAATGGTCCTTCTTCATATGATGAAAACCATACAAAACCCAGAAGTATAATTATTTTTAATAGAGAAATTCTCAAGTCTTTCCTACTACTAATTGAGAATAAATCCAGGATATTTCTTTTTGAAATATTTGACATTGTTTTAGAAATGCTAGTATAACACCCATTTCAATAGCAACTCTCCCAGAAAATAGAGATGTTGTTGCTTACTTGTGTCTGATTTTTCTTGATCCTGTGGACCATAGCATGCCAGTAGTGTCCCTGGGATTCTCTTGGCAAAGATACTGCAATGGTTTCTCTCCATTTTTGCTCCAGTGAATTAAGATAAACAGAGTTTAAGTGATAACCCCAATGTCACATAGTTAGAAAGTGTCTAAGGTTGGGTTTGAACTCAGGTCTTCCTGAATACAAGTACAATTCTGTCTCCCTATCATTAGTCTGTCTTTAAAAGGATACAGTTTATAGGGAGAGGCAGTTATTTGTTGATTGAAAAATGTTAAATGTCATTACAGGAGAAAAATTATTTGAGCTATGTAGAATGGACTAAGAGGAGTTAATGATAATAAATCAATAAGCATTTATTATGCACCTGCTAAATTTCAGTACTGTGCTAATGACTTAGCACATAGAGAAAGGGAAAAAATACCCCTTCTCAAGGATCTTAGAGTGTAATGGGGGTGGAGGTTACAACATTCAAACAAGCATATATAATCAAAATAAATATGTTAAATTGAAGATAATCAACAGAGGGAAGGCACCAGCATCAAACAGGATGAGGAAGGGCATCTTGCAGAAGGCAAAATTTCATTTGAGACTTGAAGGAATACAGGGAAGTGTAATAGTAAAGAAATTTGAAGATCCTTTTGTATTGCTAAGCTAAAAGGTATTTAGCACCTAATTTCAAATTAAGCCTCTATTAAACAAAGAGAAGATATGAACCCCTGTTGCTGATGTACCAGGAAGGGGCTAAACAGGGGGGAGCAATACTGTATATAAGGAAAAGAACCAGCTGGAAAAGTCAGAATTTCCTGGTAACTTTTGGTGCTTGAGCTTCTTCTGAGGGCCAGCCAAACTGCAGAGGTTTCCAGAGGGCCAGCCAGAGCTGCCAGAAGGAGCATGAATGTGGTTCCAGTACTTTGTCTGTTTATGGCTTTGTTAAGGCTTGACTTTCAAGGAATAGAATCTGTCAAGGATTTAAGGTGGACTGGACACTGTGAGCTTCAGTGTGGAGCAGCAACTGCATGGAGAGCTGGACAAGAAGATGGGAGCTGTCTGCCTTTGAACCCAGGTTACAGTCAGGTGAATTCAGGTAAGAGCTGGGACCATGTGTCTTGACTCAAGATGAAAAGACTTCTCTGTGGATACTGAGTAGTGACTGATAAAATTGTAAATTACTTGTGACTGAGGGATGGATGGCCTGTGTATTTCCCACTACCCCTTAAAAGAGTACTGAATAGTGACTGATATTGTAACTTAATTGCCCCCCATGGGTGGAGAACTTTGACTCTCTCAAGGAGGCCTTGTCTCCTCAAGGATGAGTGAGTTAAGGATTAAGGAGGCTCTCCTCCTTGAAACTGATTGAATTAAAGACTTAACTAAATGATTGATTGTCTAAATGAATGCACCTTATTTAAAAGAGAACCATTGAATGATTGAGTTACCAAGTGACTGATTGACTGAATGATTGTACTTTGTTTAAATTATGGGAGGTGGAGCCAAGATCACTAAGGAAAGGCAGGGATTCTCCGGAGATCTCTCCCAAACCTTCCAAATACATTTAAATAATGACTCTAAACCAATTCTAGAGTGGAAGAACCCACAAAAAGGATGCAGTGAAACAATTTTCCAGACCAAGACAACTCAGAAGGTCATCAGGAAAGGTCTGTTGCACCAGGGTGAGAGAGAAATGCTGTGTAGTACAGGTTTTAAAAGTGCAGACCTGGCCCAAGAAAACCAGGAATAGACATCTAAGCATGTGAATAAGTGGCAACAGTGGAGGTTTCCAGACCTCTCAGTTCACAGACACCAAAGACAACTTCAAAGGTCAGCAGGAAAGCTGTCACACCTGGGTGGGAGTGGAGTACAATCTTCCACATAGTCTCAGCTCAAGCAAACCAGCAAGAGTTCTTGGGAGCAGTTAATCATCCGTTTCTGCCTCTGGAGCTCTCAGGACACAGAGGATAAAGGGGTCAAATAACTGGTCAGAAGGAAGGTTGTCGGGAGACCCCTTGCTAGCACTGGGGACAGGATTCTGTTGCTTTGCGCATTCTCAGATCAAGGTTGTAGTTCTAGGTGTCAGTTCCAGGTAAAGTACTAGCATGCCAGAGTCTGTGACTACAGTAGAGCAGGGACCCTCCTCAGTTTCATGAGAGAAAATAATACTTGTGGTCACTTATAGACCAGAACACAGGCGAGGAAACAGTAAACACCTTTCCTTAGATGATACCATCTTGGAAGAAATGAAAACATATAATTCCCTAGAAGTATCTCTGAAAATAGCTATACAAAATCCCTGAAGCTTGGGACAGTGCACCATCCACACTGGAAGTAGTGCCCTACTTGAACAAAGCCAAGTAAAAGTCAAGTAATAGTCAAGAAAATGAACAGGCAAGAGAAAAAATAAATTCTGACCATAGAAAGTTACTATGGTGAAAAGAAAGATAAAAACAAATTCTCATAAAACAACAAAATTGATGATCCTTTACCCAAAGCCTCTAAGAAAATTATGAATTGGCCTATGGCCACAGAAGAGATAAAAAATGAATTTTTAAAATCAAGTAAGAGAGTGAGAGTAAACATTAGGAAGAGACATGAGAGTGATGCAAGAAAATCATGAAAAAAAAATGATCAGCTTCATAAAAGAGACACAGACAAAAGAAAATACTGAAGAAAATGACTCCCTAAAAAACAGACTTGGCAAAATGGCAAAAAGTGTACAAAAAAATTAATGAAGAGAAAAATCCTTTGTAAAGCAGAATTGGTAAAGTGGAAAAAAAAAGACTTTTAAAAGCTCATTAAAGAAAATAATTCCTTTAAAATTATAATGGAGTAAATAGAAGCTAATGTCTTTATGAGAACTCAATAAAAAAAAAATAAAACTAAAAGAATGAAAAACATTGAAGACAGTGTTAAATATCTCATTAAAAAAAAACAGAACAATTAATCTGGAAAATAGATCCAAAAGAAATCACTTTAAAATTATTGGACTACCCAAAAGTTATGATAAAAAAAGAGCTTAGGTATTATCTTTCATGAAATAACCAAAGGAAAAATACCTTAATATTTGAGAACCATAGGCTAAAATAGAAATTGAAAAATCCACTGATCATCTTCTGAAACAGATGCCAAAATGAAAACTGTCAGAAACATCATAAGTAAATTCCAGAGCTCCTATTTAACTGAGAAAATATTGCAAGCAACCAGAAAGAAATAATTCAAGTATAGTAGAACCACAATCAGGATAACACAAGATTTAGCAGTTTCTACATTCAAGGACTAGAGGGCTTGGATTGTGATATTTTGTATGGCTAAGGAACTAGGATTCCAGCCAAGAATCTCCTACCCAGAAAAATGAATATAATCCTCCTGGGAGAAAAATCAACATTCAATGAAGTAGAGGACTTTTTGCATTCTTGACAAAAAGAGAAGAGTTGAATAAAAAAAAATTGACTTTCAAATATAAGAATCACGAGAAGCATAAATAAGTAAACAGGAAAGGGAAATCATCAGGGATTCAATAAGGTTAAACTGTTTACACTCCTACATGGGGAAGATGGCACTTGTAACTTAAAAGAACCTTCTCACTATCAGGGGTGATACCAGTATATATAAACAGATGGTATAGATGTGAGTTTAATATGAAGTGATATCTAAAAATAAAATAAAATTAAGGGGTGAGAGAGGAACGAACTTGGATAAATTGAAAGACAGAAGTAGAATGGGGCAAATTTCATGCATGGAAAAAGGCAATTGGAGGGAAACTGGTGGGAGATGAGGGTGAGTAAGTTAGCCTTATGTAAGATTAAGGAGATTCAGGATTCTCGTCAATGGAACACTCAGCCCTTCAAAAGATCCAGTATAGTTTATTTAGAATATAAGCAAGTGGAAAGGAAGCCAGAGACAACAGAATAAAGGGTTAGGAATAGTAAGATAAGAGCAACTATGATTTATATACACATATATATACACACACATCTATGATCATCACTGATGAAGGGAAGCAATAACACCTGACCACTCATCAGGTCCTGCTCAGGACAGGCAGGGCTCCAACTGCTTAGTGGAATATATCTATACATATTTACAATCATCACTGATGTGGGGAAGCACCAACACCTGACCACACAAGCTGGGGAATCCCAGGTACAGCCATCAGGGTTCTGCTCTGGAGGGTCCCAGGCAGGACATCTCCTCCATGGGCAAGATTCCAATTTGGGGTCTGAATCTTACAGTTTAAGTAGTGCTGAGAACAAAGAAGGCATACTGCCAGGTGTTTTTTTTTATTTTTTTTAGCAAGCATCATCTTGTGTGAGGCCAGGGAGGGAGGTCAATCCCTCCAAGGCCCCCCCCCCACCAAGAAAAATGTTTCCTTGGAATGGCTAGTTCCAGGAGTTGGGCAGTTAACCATATCTCTTCTCAAGATTCTGGCCAGGCTCCCAGGAGAAGCCCAGCCCTCATGTTCCCAGCATATTCTGTTCCAAAACAACTCAGGGTAATAGAAAAGTCTTGTTGAGTTAGGGCCTTGGTTTATATAATCTTATTCCTTACAGAGGAGTTTACCTTGTCCCTTCATTCGGCCTTAAGATTATACAAAGCATAGGCTGTTCCTGCAAATGGGGTCATGGATATATAGGTATATACATACATACATACATACATACATACATAAATTCATACATACATACATGCATACATACATACATACATACATATATATATATATATATATATTCCTTATCCTAAAGTACATATAGATGTTACATAAAAATAAAAGAATTAACAATATGCTAAATAATAGATCATACCAGTGGTGATTAGTATTTAAAGTGATTAAATGAGAGACCTCTAATAGTTTATTAGCAACTATATGGGTTTATATTTGATGTTCATTGAGCACTCATTGATTTTTCTCCAATAGTTGCCTCAGTTCCCAAGAAGAATTCAATATAGAAATTAAGGTTTCAAGGGAAAGATAGATGTGAGGTAAGGGCAAAGGCTTAGTGAACAATTCAAAATTAAGAGTATTCCTCTTCATCAGGGGAAAAATAGAAATCATTACCCTGCCAACGAAGATAAGTTATATTATACAGGCATCCAAAATTAGGGGCCTCTTGGCCTATAGAGAATAAATCAGTCTGGTTATTGAAGGTTTCACAAATATGTTGACTAGATACTTCACATAACTTAGAAAAGTTAGAAAACAGATACAGAATCACATCACACAGGTTGGAGGAATGGTTCAATAGGCCAGGGCCATCCCACAAACTAAGTCATCATTACAAACTAGGATTCAAGCACAGGCACCCCCACAATTCCCCCCTTAAACAGATGGGACCCAAAATCATTTGAAATAAGGGAAAAAGGTTTCTGCTTCCCAAGCGGCTTCATACTGAGTGAGGGTGTAGAGCTGTCTCTGCTTCATAGGCTCTCACCATCCAAGCGGCTGGATCTGCAGCCAGTGTCCAGGGATGATGGGTCATGGTCCCAGACCGTGGTTGGGATGCAGTCTGAGATGTCATCTGCAAATGAAGGGAGCTGAGCCTAGAAGAAACAAATCTAGTGAAGAGATTAAAAACACAAAGGCCAAAAAGGAGTGGGAGGAAATTAACCAAAAGTAGGGTGAGTATTAGTATAACCCATTACTCAGACCATTTTCACATAGACATGATACGTCATAAGTTATTATTCTTTTACCTACATAACTGTACAGCCTTAAGCCAAAGAGGTTCCTGACTTGAATCTCACAACTGAATAGTAGACATCCATCTTTGTTTCAAAAAACTTGTTTATCCTTTGATTTTATTCACTCTTGAAGAAAAAGATACTTCAGAAATTGAATCTTTTACATATACATTCACTTACAAATAATAACTTTTGCTTAGTTCATGGAATAACTATAAATTGAGATTAAAACAGCAAGATGTCGTCTGCTTTACAACTTATTACATCAGTGTAGCAATACTCAATTGAAAACTTTGTAAATCTTCAGAAATTGTCATACAAGGGCTTTCAAAACATCTTTTCTAACAGTAAGGGGGATCAAAGTAACACAAAGAGAATAAAAAGCAATAAGCTAAAGCTATAGCAGTTCCTGTGCAGGCCTGGTCTGGATTCTTGGAGATGCTGCCTGCATCTGATGTCGTCTTATCCAGGCCCCTTGGCTCAGATGTTCACTCAGGAGCAGGGTACAAGCTGGAGTAGTCAGGCCTGACAAGGGCTCACAGAAACATGATTTAACACCAAAGGTGCATAGAAATGGTTCAGTTTCCTAGCCGTGCAAGGCTAGGTTTACAAAGAATCACAAGAAGTTTAGTTTTCTAGCCAACAGGGGTAGGCACAAACATTTCAATAAAGTTTCACAAACAGTTACAACATTGCATCAAAAATCCTAACTTTTGATCTTATTACCAAACATGCTCAAGTTTTGAGTTTCCATGATAGAGAAATTTTTGAAAGCCAATCTTACACACCTATATAGTTTTTAGAAGAATCAATCAGATCCTATTGCTTTCCTCAAAATTTTTGAATCAAGTTACAAATCTTTCTGCTTTCTAAAAATACTTCCTCACAGACATTCAACATACTTAAATCTTTTCAAAACTGATGTCAACTATCTGGTGACAGGAGGGGCTTGGATAAACCCTCATTTGTCCCCAAACCTTCTTATCTGTCTTCCATATTTCTAATCAAACCTTTATTTGTCTTTACAAATCTCTCAAAACCATTATCCAATTTATTGAGCTTTCCATTATATTTGTCAATCACAAAACAAGATGGTCCATATCTTTTACAGACTACTTGCTCTGATCATAGAAACTTTCTATAGGAGGGGGAAAAAAAAAAAACCAGGGACATATGACATTCCAAATATGATAGGATAAATCATCCTTGGCTCTGTTTAAATTCAGGTAAAGTCACAGATATCCATTCATGCAGTATCAGAACCATCTCACACCTAGACTCAGGAATAGGTGGGGAACATTCCTTTTCAAAGGAATTTCATGGGTAATTTCCAGAGAGATCATATCCCAGCTGATGCTAAGATTTCCCCTTCAGCCTTTACCAAATGTAGACTTCAACCTCTTAACAGTATAGGATCACACTCTCTCTGAGTAGCTTGTGGCATTTAATGCAGGCAACTATACCCAAATTCAGACTCCAAACACAATTTAGATATGGTCCCAAATGCTTTTTACCTCAAACAACAAGTTTCACTAATCACAGCTTAGAGCCAGTTTTAGCTGCAATAAGCAATGAAAACTTTTTCCAGGTCTCACAAATGTAAGGAATTCCATTTACTCTCATTACTTTCCCTTGTGGAATGACCTTGCCTAATAGAGATAGTTTCTAGGGGCTTTGGCAGTTTTACAACATGAGGAATAACTGAGAAGGACTTTAGGGAGCAGCTGGTGGTGATGCCCCTGCTTTTTAAATTCTCATACATGTAGGAGGACTGTTCAGAATAACACTCTTATCAGTATCTTCCTTTCTACATACAGTACCAATTAACAACTTCAGGTTTTAGCATTAAAACAGTTGCCCAAATGACTTAATTCACAGTCTTACAGGTGAAGCATATGATTTTTCAAAACACAATACTCCAAAACATTTCGAAAGAAAGTGTTTCTCTTACAACACACATAATACATGGTTCAAACTTTTGAAATAAAAACCCATTAATTACCAATCTGAGAACTTTAAAATTCCACATCGAGTTACACAGAAATAAAGTTTTCTTGTCCCTCCTAAATTATGTTTCCCATCTTTTTCATAACAAAGATCTTGTAAAACATTTCTTCTTAAAAATATTTTCCTTTTCCAAAAACAGTTTATCCTACCATCATTAACTACTATGCAATTCCTAAATGCTCTGGTCTTAAAATCTTTCCCACATAATTGACAAAACTTATATAATGAGGTTTCACAGATTTCCTTTCACATAATTACCAATAATTACCTTTCACAAGCATACTTTTGTAAATATTTGATTTATGCACTTACTTCAAATAGCTTGGTTAACAATCAAACAAGTTTAAACCATCTTAACTGAAACTTTCTTTTAATACAACTGTTTACCAGTAACAGGATCATAAGCAATTACCATGTTCTTAAATTTAAACTTGAAATCAAAACCAATTACTTACC
The DNA here is from genome assembly GCA_028646515.1 of Pseudochirops corinnae. Classification (NCBI taxonomy): domain Eukaryota; kingdom Metazoa; phylum Chordata; class Mammalia; order Diprotodontia; family Pseudocheiridae; genus Pseudochirops; species Pseudochirops corinnae. The sequence continues at coordinate 255,325,885 of CM053587.1, read as the reverse complement.
AATTGACTTATCACTAGAAATCAGTTACATTCTGGAATTTCACATAGATATGAATGTGGTAGTCCATAAACCTTCAAATTAACATAAATAAATCCTTAGATGAAACAAACTTGAAAGCCACATCCTTGTAGTAGCTGTGGGAAAAAAAAAAAAAGATTTTCAAGCAAGTTTCTCTGATAAAGGCTTCATTTCTCTAATATGTAGAGAAATGAATAAAATTTATATTAAAAAAAAGAGCCATTACCCAATTGATGAATGGTCAAAAGATATAAATAGTTTTCAGATTAAGTAATCAAAGTGATCTATAACTATATAAAATGTTCTATCTCACTATTGATTGGAGAAATATTAATTAAAACAATTCTGAGATACTATCTCACATTTATTAGATTGGCTAATAGGAAAAAAAGAGAAGATGACAAATGGTGGAGGAGATGTGTGAAGAATGAGACATTAATGTAGTTGTGAACTGATTCAATAATTCTGTAGAGCAATTTGAAACTATGTTCAGAAGTCTATAAAACCACGAATACGCTTTGACCTAACAATACCACTACTATGTCAGTATCCCCAAAATGATTAAAAACAAAAAAGATAATTAATCTATGTATACAAAAACATCCATAGCACCACCTTTTTTCTAGTTGCAAATAATTGGAAATTGAGGGAATATCTTCAATTTTGAAATGGCTGAATAAAATGTACTATGTGATTGTGATAGAATACTGTTGTGCTTTAAGAAATGATGGGCAAGATTCTCTGAGTAAAACCTGGAAAGACTTAAAAGAGCTGATGAAAAAAGGAAATGTACTGTGTATAAAATAATGGCAGCATTGCAAGATGATCAGCTACAAATGATGTAGCTATTGTCAGCGATTCAATGATCCAATACAACGCTGAAGAACTTATGATGGAAAATGCCATCCTTCCCCAGAAAACGACACGTGTCTGATGCAGATTAAATTGTACTCTTTTATTTGTTTTTTAAATTCTGTATTCTTCTTGAGGATTCTTTTTTTCCTCTGATTTCTTTTACAATACAAATATTATGGAAATGTTTTTTTTTTACTCCTTACTAATTATTTTTTTAAGTAAATAAATTAATTTATATATTTTCTTATTTACATCACTCATTTCCACAACAATTTGAGTTACAAATTTTCTACGCATCTTCCCCTTCCCATCACCTCAAAACAGTCAACCCACTGTATAGCCCCTTCCCTAATCTGCTCTTTCCTACATCCTCCCCCATTGCCCCAATCACTTTCTGGGAGGGGAGGATGGGTCTCTCTACACCAGTGCCTGTGTATCTTAATTCCCAGTTGCTTATACTTAATAATAATAATTATATATGTATATATATATAAAATATGTATTTATCTATATATATATGTGTATATATATATAATACACATATATATTTTTAACATTTGATTATAGAACTTTGAATTTTATATTCTTTCCCTTCCCCCATGCCACCCACCCCCACTGGAAGGACAAGTAATTCAATGAAGGCTGTACATGTGTAATTACGCAGAACATCTCCACAGTGGAAATATTGTGAGAGACTGATTATATGTCCCTCCTTCCTATCCCTCCCCCTCCTGTTCTATTATCTACCCTGTCCCTATCCCTTTACAGAAGTGTGTGCTTCCAGCAACCCTCCCCCTCTACCCTGTGCTCCCCTCCATCATCACACCTCTCATCCCCATCCCCCCTACTCATCTGTGTGCAAGATACTCAGTTTAGGGTTTATGCCATTCCTTCCCTAAGAGAAATTCAATGAGAGTAAGGTTGACTCTTTCCTTTTTGCCTTCCTGTTCTTCCCCTACATTGTAATAATTATTGCTTGCATCTTCTATATGAGATGATTAAACCCATTCTGTCTCTCCATGTCTCCTCTCATTCTAATCCTCTCCCACCTCAGAATTTTGCCTTTTAAAGTACCATTCCTGCCTATTCAATTGATCCTGTCCCATCTATGTACATGTATATACACAAACTCAGATGTGTGTTCATAGACATATATAAACCATCCTATATAGTCAAATGTGTATGTATACATACATATACATTTATATTCCCATTCACTTATCTTCATACTGAGAAAAGTTTCATAACTTACAATTATCATTTTTCCATATTGGCATGTAAATAGTTCAACTTTGATAAGTTCCTTATGATTTGTTTTCCGTGTTTACCTTCACATGATTCTTGTATTTTACTGTCAAATTTTCTTTTCAGTTCTGGTTTTTCCAGCAAGAATGTTTGAAAGTCTTCCACCTCACTGAATGATCATATTTTCCCCTGGAATATTACATTCAATTTTTCTGGGTAGATGATTCTTGCTTTTACTCCTAGCTCCCTTGATCTCTGGAATATCATATTCCAGGCCCTTTGGTCCCTTAATGTAGAAGTAGCTAGATCCTGGGTTATTCTAATTGTGTTTCCACAGTATCCAAATTGTTTCTTCTTGGCAGTTTGTAATATTTTCTCCTTGATCTGGGGATTCTAGAACCTGACTATAACATTCCTAGGAGTTTTCTTTTTGGGATCTTTTTCAAGAGATGATTGGTGAATTCTTTCAAATTCTATTTTGCTCTCTCATTCTAAAGTATCAGGGCAATTTTCCTTGAGAATATCTTGAAGGTTGCTTTCTAAGTTCTTTTTTTTTTTATCATGGCTTTCAGGTAGTCTAATAATTTTTAAATTGTCTCTCCTGGATCTCTTTTCCAGTTCAGTGGTTTTTTTCAAGGAGATATTTCAAATTGCCTTCTGTTTTTTCATTTGTTTGGATCTCTTTAATAGTATCTTGATTTCTCATGAATTCATTTGCTTCTATTTGCTCCACTCTAATTCTGAAGGAATTATTCTCTTCAGAAAGTTTTTGAGATTCTTTTTCAATCTGGCAAATTGGACTTTCTAAGGAATTCTTCTCCTCATTGGCTTTTTGGGCCTCTTTTGCCATTTGAGTTAATCTATTTTTTAAGGTGTTATTTTCTTCAGTCAGGTTGTTGACTCTCTTTTCATGATTTTCTTGCATCATTCTTATTTCTCTTCCCAATTTTTCCTCCACTTCTCTTATTTGGTTTTCAAAAGCCTTCTTAGGCTGATCTATGGCTAGTAGACATTCTTCAAGTTTCTTGGAAGCTTTTGGTGTGAAAGTTCTGACTGTTTTGTCTTCTTCTCTTTCCATACTTTGATTCTTTTTTCCCCCAAAAAAGGATTCAAAATTTCGATTGCTGTTCTTACTTTGCTTCTTCTGCCAGCCCATGCCTCCAGTCAATTACTTGATTTTTTAGCTCTGTGAAAATCTGCTTCTAGAGGGGAAGCTTTATCCCAAATTGCTGGGGTTTTTCAGGTGCCAGATCTATTGGCAGTTTGCTGCAGCCCCCACCAGTTTTGGCTCACAGAAAACACACCCCAGGACAAACATCCAAGACTGTGATCCGGATCCAGGCTGCTCAATGCAAGAGCACTTAGCCTCTGAATGCTTGCTTGACCCACTGCAATCTGCAAGCTGGGAGCTTCTGAAGCACCCACATGGAGACAGCTTTAGGTCCGAGGCTTCTGCTTCTTCCTTGCCCTTGAGGCAGTTCCCCCAGACTGCTTTTCTCCCCCAAATTTAGCTGAGTTCCACTGACCTTTCACTTAGTCCTGATTTCTTATGCCTTGATAAGTCTGGAAACTTCCACAGCTGCCACTGATCCACTCTCCTGAAGTATCCAGCTGCTACTTGTCCTGGGTGCCCTGGGGCCAAGCCGTAGTTTCAGGCTTGGCTGCTTTTGGCTCCCCGTGTGCTGAGATGAGCCCTTCGTACCAAGCTGCCTTCAGTGGGAGACATGTTTTTTTCTGCATTTTTGGGAATTTTAGAGCCTAAAATTTGTGTAGAGTCATATTTTATGGGTATTTGAGGTGGCTATGTGGGAGCTGCAGAACCTTCTACACCACCATCTTGGCTCCACCTTGCTAATTATATTGTGGAAATATTTTGCATGACTACACATCTGTAACCCATATCAAATTGAATGCCTTATCAATGAGGGATGTAGGGAGGAGAGGGTGGAAGTAAGAGAACTTGGAGCTCATGGTTTTAAGAATGGATACTTACAATTATTTTAGTGTGTAACTGGAGAAAATAGAATACTTAATAAGAAATAAAACAGAAAATGTTGTTCAAAATTACTACAACATGGAAAACATATGTAAAATAACAGTAAAATATGTTTGCAATCTGTACATGTATATTTATATAATATTCTAATAATATTCTGTCACTTTCTTTTTCATGGTTTACCAGGATTTTGATGTCTCAGCTGATGTGAATGCTTTTGCCATAGGCAACATCTTATATCTATTTGTATGGCCTGATCTACTTTCTTGTCTCTCCCAGGAGCTGACATTCACAAGTGTACTCTTCATTATTTATTGATTCAATATTTTATTTTCTCCCCTTGTAATGCTGGGGTATTTTCTCACAGTGTAATGAACTTATGATCTAGGACAAAAACAGTACAGTATAGAGTTTGTAGGATATTCAATAAGAATAAAAAAGGTGCAAAAGAAAAATTACATTTTCCCCCTCACACACTCTGCATACTGGCCTACTTGCTGTTCTCTCTACATTCCATTAAATTTTCCTCCATTGCCTTTTCATAGGTCTTTCCTCATAGCTGAAATGTGCTTCCTCTTTTATCATTCCTCTTAGAATGCTTAGCATTCTTTTATTCTCAACTTGTGTCATTCAACAAGTCTGTTATTTCCCTGACCTTACCATTTATTAGGTGTCTTCCCCTTTACCCGGAAATATTTTTCATGAAAGGACTGGAACTTTATTCCTCATGTGAATTTTGAATTGATTTCACTGTATTAATGCTGTTTCCTTCAATAAAATATCCTCATTGAGAATAGGAACTATTGTGTTTTGTTTCTTCATCTCCAGTGGCAAATACAAAGTGTAGTCATTTATGTTAGATTCTTAATAAAATAAATAATATATTAAATATAAACAATATAATGTAATTAATTAAAAATATCCTTTCAGGCATTCAAATTGATTCAGTTCTCAGTAATTTATGAAGAATAATGGAATACAAGTATTAATTATGGGGAAAAGTTAAAAGATTCTGGATTATTTTGATTAAAGAAGATGAGTATGATTTGCCAAGTTCATACTATGTACAGAGACAATGCTAGGTGATGAGCACAGAAGGAGAAAAATAAAAGAATCCCTTACATTTCCTTAGGGCAAATATAATTCAAAACAACAATGTATGTGCTTGTGTGTGTACACATACACACGTACACACACATATATACACTTAAATACACAATATTTATTTAAACATATATATTTATGCACAATATGTAGTAATACTATATACACATATAAAATGTATGTATACACATACGTCTATTAAAGAATAACTCAGTATGAAGAAAGAGACATGGAGATAAAGATAGAGAGATGGAAAGAGAGTAAGTGAGATGCATAATGGAGAGAGAGAGGGAGGGGCAGAGAGAGAGACACAGAGAGAGACAGAGAGAGAGAAACAGAAAGTCAGCCTATGGAATCTAAATTTCATAATGAATTTAGGTCAGCAATGCATTGCAAAAAGTTTTTTGAAGTTATACTTGTAATGCAAAGAAAATAAAATGTCAATATACTATTGATGTATAGGACAAAGAAAGAAAGGAATAAAGGAGTAACCACACAATTCTCACTTTTTCCCCCCCATTTTTATGACCAAGTATTGTGACATTTTATACGTGAAATAGAGGATGAAAAATTTTTTTTAATTGAAAACTAAGATATGAGAGATGCTAAGAGACTCAATCTAGTCTCAAAAAAAATCTTAGCAGCAGTCCTACATGAACGACACATGAGATCTTAAAACACTAGAGTATGGGATAGCTAAGATAATTTTAGCTTTGAAAATCATGGTGCATGAGTCATTTGTCACAGAACTGGAGAAAGACAAATGTTTCTATTCACAAAATAAAATGGGAAATATTATCTCTTCAAATCATTTTAACTAGCTTGATTGCAACTATTTGTATCTACAATACATTATTAAATGATGGTGTATGATTAGAAATGCATCAGCTTAAACAAGTCATCTCATACTAACCAAGTTTCTTTTCCTTTTCCTCCCCTTTTTCCATTCTTCTTTTCTTCCTTCTTTTCTCTCATCCTCCTTTCTCTTCATCCCTCCTTTTTTCTTGGTCCCTTTACTTCCTTTCATCTACCTTTTCTTCTCTTTTTCTTCTTCACTTCTTTATTTCTTCCTCTCTTCTTTCCTTCTTTCCTTTTCTAGAGTGGGGATTGACTAATAAAACAGTTGTAGTTTAATTCCTTGAAATCTATTTAATCTTCAAGAATTACCTATAAATGACCTATAAGTAATGTTCAATCATATCAGTTAACATAGATATCAGCAGTTACCTGATAGAAAGATACTGAAAGAAGAAATATTGCAAGAGATAGGTGACTGTATTGGACAAATCAGGTGGAGAATCTAATAGGAAGAAAAAGCTGTCATTATCAAAACAGTAGAACTGACCCACTTTACTAATGCTTGTGCGTAAAAGCCTCTGAATTTATAATGTTGATAAACAAATCTAAATAAACAAAATGTAGCATATCATCTTCAAAAGAAAATACTGAAGTTTGAGATTACAGAATGAGAAAGGAGATAAATTCAATCATTGTCCTAAACAAAACACTGTAAGTGTTTCATCTGTCATTGGTGGGTACAAAACAGAGTCCTTTAGTCTTTGATTTACAGTTATTACTTTTTCAGAATCTGGAGTTCCAAGATGAAAATGCCAGATGGGATATGTTTTTCAAAAGGCCAAGTTGACAAGTATCTAATGACAATAATATTTCAGTAGATGTTAACTTGCTTTGTTCTATGCCTCAGTTCTGATCTATAACACATCTTGTTATTCTAAACACTTAATTTATTCATCTCAGAAGATACTTACACATCTGCAAAGCATTTATTTACTTTTTTTTTTTTTAGAAACAGGTGCATGGATAGCAGGGAACCTATAAGAAGGATAACTTGTTTTGGATAAAAGTAACACAAAAGTTAAATTCAAGTGAAAAAGGGAAAGAAGATAGGAAGACAAAGAGTTTATATTATATCTTTTAAAAAGGTAGAGGACTGAGATAATTTCATATGTCTGTTAATGCGAAATCTAGTTTCACTTCATTAAAGTAACCCTCAGAAAATTTGGCAGGAAGATCAGAACTGCAACATTTGCAGTTGTGTATTATAACTACTACATAATGCATATAGTAATTTGTAAGATAATGCAGTTCTGATGCTCATTTCATACATCTTCAGATATGGACAATCAAAAAATTCATTAATTGATGTTGCCTGTCACCAAAGAGTAATTAATTTGCTTTTTGGTTTTGCTTTTTTCCTGAGTGTCAAGGATTTCAGTAGTTATAATTGGCACATTGCTCATACGATGTCACATTGATGATGTTTAAATGAAAAGCACTGAAAAGGATCACAATCTATTACTACAAATACAATGAAATGAAATACCTCTAAATATACACATCTTTTCAACCAGTGTTTACAGCACAGGGTCAGAAATATTTTACAGAGTTTGAAATAAAAGTATTTTATTAGTAATTAATATTAACTATTCACACTCAGAAATTAGTTAAGAAATCAAAAAAGTATTTCAGTGCATACACAGCAAACACTGTGTTGTATGTGCATAAGTTGTATGTGCATATGTATCTGTATATATGTATATGTACATATATGTGTGTATTCATTTACATAGAGCATACATACATGAATGTATATATGCATATGCATGTGTATATGTATACATGCATATATGTATATGTGTATGCATATATATGTGTGTATCTATATAAACAAAATCTCCATTAAGAAACTCACATTTTATTAGAGATGAAGGGGAGACAACAAGTGAAAAACTAATTACATGCAAGATACATAAAGAAGACAATGTTTGAAAGAAATGTACTAGCTTCTCCAGAGACTGCAAAAGAATATATAATCATGTGAGTATATGCCAGATTTGGTGTCTAAGTAGGAGTGTGATATACTGGACAAATTTAGGTGTAGATCAATGTAAGCAGAACAGAATAATATTGATATACTACACACCATCTTGGAGTAATTTCTATGTAACAACCCTTTGAAATAGGTGGAACATATGTGATTAACTTCATTTTACAAATGAGAAAATGAGGCTGAGAGAAGGTAAGGAAAGTACCTGTATGAATTAAATAGCAAATGGCTGAAGTAAGACTTAGGCTTAAATGTCTGGATTTTGAATCAATCTCTCTTCATGGAGGGAGCATGACAATACAAACTTGTAGGACATTGGTACAATTAGATTTCTGGCAAAGGAATCCTGATTCTTCCCGTAGTGTGTCAGAGGGGGAAAAATAACATTTCTACTCAGTTGCCCAATAGGTCTCTTTCAGTAATTATTCAATAAAAATTTATTGAGTATTTGCTATTAATCAATCAAGAAAGAAAGGGGGGAAAACTATATCCAGGGAGAGATGAAATATCCCACATCTTTGTGGATAAGTTCTAGAAATTATTGAAAAAAAATGCCATTTAACCAAAGCTAAAATAAAGTTAAAGATGGGAGGTTTTAAAAATAATTGAATATGATTTTTTTTTTGCCACAGTAATCCACAGAACAGTTAAAAGTGCTGTTTCCTGGTTTCCTGAAAGAAATCACAATATGGTTCCACTTCCAGGAGCCAAGTTGGCAGAGTAAGAATTAAGTCACTCTTACCCTCTCTTATTGACCTCTGAAAGTCCAGAATATATCACCCCAGGAAAAACACTGAAACATTTGCATCACTAGAAAGATGGGGCACAGCAGTCTTGTAGCTCAGGAAGAGGAGAGGCATTAAGACGAAAGGCCCCTTTCACTGTAGGGGAGGGGAAGCCTAGGATGAGAGATATCCTAGCAAGTCAACAGCAACCCCACCTCAGCAAACCAGGGGGAGAGCTTGAGCCCCAGGGAGGTGGAGCAGGCAAACTCCTATACCAAGGCCCTTCAAAGTGCCTCAGGCCAGACAAGTGAAATGGTAGACAACAGCTCAGAAAACTACCAAGTGTACTGGCTTTCTCCAGCAGTCAAATCCTGCAGTGCTTCAGTACAACTCCAGAAGGCACAACTCCAGGATGGCAGATATCCTCCATCAGTCAAACATTCAAGTGCAAGCCCTGATTAACAGGAACCAAAAATTCAAGTGCAAAGGTCCAGATAAGTAGGCATCCCCCAGTGGGCAGATTTTCACCCCAAAATCTCCACTATTGCTTACTATAGCTCAGCACCAGCTGAACTGCCAGACTCCTAAAGGCTCCAGCTTCCAGCACCTGAGGCTGCAGTACACAAACCCACTGATCAGATGGCAGATTCTCAACACAAGAAGCTTAGGTCAGTGCCACCTATGCTTTAATAAAAGAGTTCAACTATAAAAGCCAGGAATTAGTCAAACACCATGAACAAAAGGCAGAAATGAACAATGACCATAGATCCTTCTTAGGGGGATAAGGAAGATCAAGGCACAAATTCAGAAAAGAACAGCGTTGTCAATATTGTCACATCCAACACCTCAATGAGGAATATGAATTGGTTTCAATCCTAAAAATCCTTCTTGGAGGAGCTCAAGAAGGATTTCTAAAGACAAATAAGAGAGGTAGAAGTATGATGGGGGAAATAAATGAGAAGTATACAAGAGAGAGTCAATAGCTTGGAAAAGGAAGGACAAAAATTGAGTACAGAAAATAAGTCATTAAGAGGGGTGGAGCCAAGATAGCAGACTAAAAACAGAAACTTGCTTAAGCTCCCATACCGACCACCTCCAATACCTGTAAAATATGACTCTAAACAAATTTTAGAACTACAGAACCCATAAAGTGACAGAGAGAAACAAACCTTCCACTGAAGACTTGTGGTTGCTGTAGAGAGGGTGCCCTCCTCATAGCACTGACAATATTTGTAAAAACCTCAACAATTTGGGACACAGCTCTCTGCAGTCTGGAAGGAGAGTTCTACTGTGGCAAAGAGCATAAAAGTCAAGTAATTGACTGACAAGATGAGCAAGAAGAGGAAGTGCAATAAGAACATAGAATCCATTTGGGGGGGACAGAAAGGATTAAAACATGGAACCAGAAGAAGATAACAAGTCAAAACTCCGAAATCAAAAGCTTTGGATGCTCGAATTTTTAAATATATCCTTTTCTAGTATATATTATAATGAGTTTTTGACGTTAAAACCAATTATATTGTTTTTTTTATAGAGAGAGTAAAACTATGAACTTAGAAATTTTTCCCTTTAGTGATAGTTAAATTGTTGATGTCTAAAGGAAATAAAAAGAAAGAAATTTAAAAAGGTTTGTTTTTTGAGGGGAGGGATAATAAATTACATATTCAAGGGGGGAGTGGAGCTAAGATCGTGGAAAGTAAGCAGGAACTTCTCTAAGCTCCCCAAGAATTTCGTCCTTAAAAGCTAAAAAGTAAATTTGAGTGGATTTAAGAGTGACAGAACCCATTGGGAGATGGAGAGTGACAGATTCCCAGCCGAGAAAAGTGCCTACCCAGGTTGGGGCAGGGAGATCATAGAGCACACAGGAGTGGCACCAGCGCGGACCTGAGAGCAGAATGTGGCAGACTGAGAAGCCCCACCCAGCAGAATTACCCAGCTGAAGGCTTTTGCAGCCCTCTCATAGCAGAGGTGAGGACCAACGGAACTGGTAGGAGGGAACGCAGGGCCCATAGCAGGGTCAGCGTTTTTTCCTAGGGCTAGCAGCATGCTGCCTGGATTTTTGGAGCTACATTCCCAGACTTTCAGAAGTTGGGATGGAGGAATGAAATCTAGGGCTCTTGTCCCCCTCCCTGACACACACACAATAAATCAAATCAAGAGGTAAAAGCCCCACCTAGAGTACATCCTTGCACAAGTCTAAACAGCCCCAGGCTTGGACATCATTGAGGAAGGGGGAAGGTGGGCCTAAACCCAAGTGGGTGAAGCCAGCAAGCTGAAACAAAAAAAGCCCAGGTGTGTTTTAGAACCACCTGGCCAATCAGCAAACCACAGCCCCACCCTTCTACTACAGTGAGCCTGCCTGAGAAGTAGCCCAGAGAAACAGGTGGAAACCAGAAACAGACTACCCTGGCCTCAGGTAACTCAGGGGAAACACAGAGAATCCTGGCCCTGGATTCAGTCCACATACTCAAAGGCCACAGCTCATGAAGTCAACAAATAAACCCCTACCTCCCAGCCTGAGAAACCCAACCCGGAAGCAGATATCCACTCTAAAAATGCAGGATACAGCCAACCACAATGGGGAAGAAGGAAGCTGCAAAGGCTAGAACCGTCAAATCATTCTATAGTTAGCAAGAACCACCAAACTCAGAAGGCAACACGGACTTTAGGAGACCACAGAAGGAAATGAGAATTGGTCTCCAGGCCAAAAAGCATTCTTGGAGAATTTCTTGGAGAATCTTAAGAGGGATTAAAAAAATTAAATTAAATTAGAGAGGTAGAAGATAAATTTAAATCTACACTGACCAAATTGGAAAAAAATTTCACAGAAGAAAACAAAGCTTTAAAAAGTAAAATTGGAGAACTAGGACAGGAGGTCCAAAATCTAACCAGCAAAAATACCTCCATAAAAATGGAGCACCAAAAACTAATTGAAGAAAATAATTCACTAAACATTAGAATCAGTCAAATTGAAGCCAAGGACTCTGTGATGCAACAAGAGTCAGTCAAACAAAACACAAAGATTGAACAATTAGAAGAAAGTGCAAAATATCTCACTGGAAAAACAATTGACCTGGAAAATAGATCCAGGAGAGCTAATCTAAGAATTATCAGCCTACCAGAAAGCCATGATGAAAA
>CM053587.1:255286288-255313456 GCA_028646515.1 Pseudochirops corinnae | reverse complement strand
GAGCATTATAAAATGCAAAATGGATAACCTTGAGTACATTAAATTGAAAAGTTTCTTTACAAACAAAGCCAATGTAACCAAGATTAAGAGGGAAGTGGGAAATTGGGAAAGAATATTTACAAATAATGTCTCTGATAAAGGCCTCATTTCCAAAATTTACAGGGAATTAAATAAAATTTATAAGAATACGAGTCATTCCCCAATTGATAAACGGTCAAAGGATATGAACAGGCAATTTTCAGAGGCAGAAATTAAAGATATATTTAAGCATATGGAAAAATGCTCTAAATCTCTACTGATTCGAGAAATGCAAATCAAAACAACTTTGAGGTACCACATCCTACCAGCCAGATTGGCTAAGATGACAAAACAGGAAAATGAAAAATGCTGGAGAGGATGTGGAAAAATTGGAACACTAATGCATTGTTGGTGGAGTTATGAATTGATACAACCATTCTGTAGAGCAATCTGGAACCATGCCCAAAGGCCTATAAATAATTGCATACCCTTTGACCCAGCAATATCCCAAAGAAATCACAGAAGTGGGAAAAGGTCCCATTTGTACAAAAATATTTATTGCAGCTCTCTTTGTGGTTGCAAAAAACTGGAAATATAGGGGATGCCCATCAATTGGGGAATGGCTGAACAACCTATGGTATATGAATGTAATGGAATACTATTGTGCTATAAGAAATGGGAAGAAGATGGACTTCATAATTACCTGGAGAGGCTTATACGGACTGATGCTAAGTGAGAAGAGCAGAACCAGGCAAAACCCGTACACAATCACAGACACATCATACATATGAGGACTAACCTTGATAAACTGGACCATCCTCAACAATGCACAGCTAAAGACAACTCTACAAACCTCAGGATGGAAGGAGATTTCTAAACTCAGAGAAAGATACAGAAAGACTATAGTTTAAATGGAGACTGAAGCAAAACACAGTATTGCTGTCTTTCATGTTTGTTTTTTTTTCCTTTTCCCAGTGATCACTCATTGGTTACAACCCTTCTATATAACCAAACTATTGTACAATGTGAAAGTATTTGCAGATCCTATACATGATTGAATGCCACCATGGTGGGGGGGAAAGGGAGGGGAGAAAATGTGAAACTAAAGTGAATGTGGAACTGAATCTTGTAAATTAAAAGTAAATAAACAAGTCAAAAAAAGAGATTAAAGGGAGTAAAATATCTTTTTTGAAATCTGAAAATTATGACTGCTAATTTAGGAACATGAGGAAACAAAGAATTAAGTGTATCACAGTCATTTATGCTCAATGTTTAAATGTACTGAATAGAATCTAATGAGAGAAGAAATAAATTAGTTTTATAAATATGTGGTAGACATATGGTGATTCATGCTGCACCTAAGAAATGCTGGTTCCCTTTCTCCAACCCTATAGAATTCCATGAGGTTTTTCCCCTAATTTTGGAACCTTTATGAGTAATCATTTATACAGCAGTAAATACTAAAATATGATGTGTTATATTCACTTGTTGATGGTTGGGATTACAATATATTAAGCAAGTAAAATGTGCTTAGAATTCAAATGCAGCTCTGTGTGGCATTTGTCAAAAGGGAATTACAGATCCTGAGTATTGGAAGGGCTCTCTGAGAGCATCTAGCTCTGAAGAAAAGCTGTCTGTATATTATTTTCTACAATGCTACTGACAAAAAGTGAAAATACTTCACTTATCTAGAAGATATAAAAAAAATAGAAACATTATGATTAAAATTAGCAAAAGCATTTGAATATGCATGGATAAGATCATTATTACTCCGAAATTTTTCCCTGTGACATTACCATCAAGCACTAATTATTTACTTTTTATTTGCTAGTTACTGTACCTGGCCCTGATAATTCTAAGACAAAATTGTTGGCAAACTCTTGTCTTAACAAATTCACATTAGGGAAGAGAAAGAAATAGTCTATATAGTAATATATAATAAATATATACAAAATAAATAACAAGAAATTATAAAGGACGAACAAGGAATTGGAAAATAAGTAAATATCTGTGTAGAAGGTGGAATTTTCACTGAGGTTTGAAGAAAACTAGAAATTCTAAGAGGCAGAAGTTCAGTAGGACTACATTCCAGATATAAGGGAAAACCTATGCAAATGCCTAGAAATAATAGGTGAAATGCCATTTGTTAGCAATAGCCAGGAGGCCAAATAAACTGTTTATTGAGAACAAAAAGGTCAAATGATTTGTGTAGGGTTATACAACTAGTTAGATAAAAGGAATCAGAAATCTAGTTTCATATCTGCTAGTTTTGTCCTATATTGTATCTGTGGTCCTATATAAAGTTATATGGGATTATATAAATAGACTACCGCAGATGTTTCCTACCGACTTGTGATCTAATCAATAGCATATGGATGTGTGCTTATACATTTAAAATTAGACTTCCAATTGATGAAGTTTGTTAACATAAGCGTTCAGAGATAAAATTTTTCTTCTGAGAATTGCATTTTATGGGATGCCATAAGTATTGATATATTTACTAAGGTTCCAACATATTTTATATAACTTGTATTGTTCTTATGATGGGACTTTTACTCCAATCATCTTAAGCATATATCCCATCAAAACAAGATATATAACCAATTTAAGTGGAGTAAAAACTAATTCCTTAACAATATACATGTGTATTCATCCTGAGACATAGTAATCTGTTGGTGAAATAAATGTGCCATCTCATTGTTGTGTATAGACTTTGGAAGTACTCTATTTCATTGAATGTCCTACTCCTCTCCTGAAAGATTAGGCTCAGTTTTGCTGGGTACTTGTTCTTTTGCTTGTAATCCAAGCTTTTCTGACATCCAGAATGTCATATTCCAAGTCCTCTGATCTTTTAGTGTAGAAGCTGCAAGGTCCTGTGTAATTCTCACTGTGGTTGCACAATATTAAAATTGTTTCTTTCTCGCTGATTGTAGTATTTTTTTTTCCTTCACCTGATAATCATGGAATTTGGCTACAATATTCCTAGGTATTTTCAATTTGAGATCTCTTTCTCGTGGTGATTGGCAGATTCTTTTGATGACTATTTTATCTTCTGGTTCTAGGATGTCAAGGTAGTTTTCCTTGATATTTTCTTGAAATATGTTGCTTAGGCTTCTTTTGTCTTTTTAATCATGGCTTTCAAGTAGACCAGTAATTCTTAAATTATCTCTCCTATATCTATTTTCCAGGTCATTTTTTTTTTCCAGTGAGGTATTTCACACTGTCTTCTATTTATTCATTCTGATTTTTTTAATACTGATTTTTGATGTCTCATATTCATTAATTTCTACTTACTCAGTTCTTATTATTAATGAACTGTTTTCTTCAATTAGCTTTTGCACCTCATCTTTCCATTCGGCTCATTTTATATTTTAAGGAGTTCTTCTCTTCAGTGAACCTTTATGCCTCCTTTTCTATTTGGTCAATTCTACTTTTTAAGAAATTGTTCTTTTAGTGTACTTTTTTCCCCAGTTGGTCAATTGTATTGTTTAAGGACTTGTTTCATACAGTCAATTTTTGGCCTTCCTTTTCCAAGTTATTGAATCTTGTTTGCCTACCTTTTATTTCTTTTCCCAATTTTGCTTCTACCTCTTTTATTTGACTTTTAAAATCTTCCCTCGACTCTTCCAAGAAGGTGTTTTGAACTTGAGACCACTTCATATTTTCCTCTGAGATTTCAGATGTGTGTATATTGAAAATGTTATCCTTTTCTGAGTTTTTTTTTTTTTTATCTTCCCTGTCCCTATAAAAAGAATATATGGTAGTTTTCAGTTTCTGCTTCTTGCTCATGATGTTTGCTCATTTCCTGATCTGGTCACTCCTTCGTGTGCTAGGGCCTCAAGCGATAGCAGCTGGAGCCTGTAAGTGTTTGGCAGATTACCTGGTGTGAGCTGGAGTCAGCAGCACTGAAACTCTTGAGGTGGGGGAAGTCTGCCCTCTGGATGAAACCTGTTCATCAGAGCTACTCTGAAGCACTGCAAGATTTGGCTACTGGAAGGTGCCTGCCTACCTCAAATTGTGCTATCTGGAGTTGTGCTGAAATTCAGGGAGGTTTGGCTGCTAGAAGATACCTGCCTTCCAAACCATGTGCTAGTTTTCTGAGCTAGGATCTACCAGTTCCCTTACCTGTGCCAAGGCATTCAGGGGTCATGGTGTTGGTGCTTGCCTGCTCCACCACCCTGTGGCAAAGAATCTCCCATTAGTTTGCTGAGGTGGGGCTTGCTGCTGACTTGCTGGCACACCTCCAGTCTCATACTACTCCTTTCCACCAGAGGGAGAAGGACCTTTCCCTTTAATCCCCCAAGCTTCCTAGGTCAAAAGATTGCTGAACAGATACGTATATATTTTGCTGCCCCAGCTCTTCTAGGATTTTTTTCTGGGACAGTATTTTCTGGTTTTTCAGAAGTCACTAATTCAGAAAGAGAGTTATTTCCTGCTTATTCCATCATCTTGCCTTTTGGAAGTCTGTTGGAGCTTTTTTTGTCCCTAAAAAGCTGATTAGTGGGATATTCAATATTTTTTTCTAAGATAGCTCTATAATGCATTCTATATCCTCATTTGTTCATCTGGGTTATTTATAGTTTTTGTAAATATTCATCAGTTTTGCACAGATTGTGAGATTTATTTGCAGGTAATTGGGCAAAATGTTTCCTAATTATTGCTTTATTTTTGTTGATGATGGTAATTTCACCATTTTCAGTTTGATACTAGATAGTTGGTTTACCTCTTTCTTTTGTTTTCAATCAAATTAGCTAATGGCTTATCTGTTTAATTGTTGGTGTGTTTTCTTTTTTCCCACATAACCAGCTCCTATTTTGATTTATTTAGTGTTTTTCTTACATTAAATTTTATTATTCTTGACTTTGGTTTTCAGGATTTCCAATTTAATATTCAATTTGGAATTTTCAAATTATTTTTTCTAGTCCTTTTTAGTTGCATGCCCAATTCACTGACCTGTGCTTTCTCTATTTTGCTGATTTAAGAACTTAGAAGAATAAATTTTCCTCCACATACTGCTTTGACTGCATGTCATAAATTTTTATATGTTGTCTCATTATTGTCATTCACTTCAATGAAATTGTTAATCATTCTCATAAGTTTTTTCTTTGACTAATTTGTTCTTTAGGATTAAATTATTTGGTTTAATTTTCAATCAATCTTTGCGCTGTTCTTTGTTGATTATTGCATTGTATTCCAAAAAGGATGCATCTAATATTTCTATCTTTCTACATTTGATTTTTAGATTCCATGTCCTAATATGTAGTCAATTTTTTTATAGGTGACATGTGCTGCTGAGAAAAAAAGGTATATTCCTTTCTATCTCCATTCAGTTTTCTCCAAAGGTCTGGTATATCTAACTTTTCTAAGATTCTATTCACTTCCTTAATGTCTTTCTTGTTTATTTTTTCATTGGGTTTATCAAATTCTGAGATGGGATATTTGAGGTCATACACTAGTATAATTTTGAGTTATATTTCCTCTGGTATATCAATGAACTTCTCCTTTAAGTACTTTGGATGCTAAAGTACTTGATGCATATTTGTTTAATATTGATGTTAATTCATTTTCTATGTTACCTTTTAGTGAGATGAAGTTTCCTTTCTTACCTCTTTAAATTAGATCTACTTGTGCTTTTGTTTTGTTTGATATCATAATTGCTACCCTTCCTTTTTTTTTTCACTTCAGCTGAAGCATAACAGATTCTGTTTCCGTCACATAACATTACTATATGTGTATCTCTCTACTTGAAGTACGCATCTTGTAAAGGATGTATTAAAAGATCCTGGATTTTGAGCTATATCACCATCTACTTCCATTTTATGGGAAAGTCCATCCCATTCACATTCACAGTTGTGATTACTAAATGTGTTTTTTCCTCCATCCTATTTTTTCCTAGTTGTCCTCTCTTTCCTTTCACCCTTTTCCTCCACACTAGTATGTTGTTTTTCTCTCTACCACCTCCTCCAACTTACTTTCCTTTGTCTCAGTCCTCCTTCCACCGCAATCTCATTCTCACCTACTTCCTTGTTGGTAACATAGATTTCTATATTGAACTAATTGTGTATATTGTTCACTATTTGAACCAATTCTAATGAATGTAAGGTTCAAGTCATGCCCACTGACCACCCTTCTAAGTACCTTTTCACTGCAATTTACCTTTTGTGCCTCTTCATGTGATATAATTTACCTTCTACATCTCTTCCTTCTGCACCCCATATACACCTCTTTCACATCCCTTAATTATTTTTGGTGTTGTTGCATCAAATTCACCTTATACCCATAACCTCTGTCTATGTATATTGTTTCTAGCATCACTATTAGTTGTACAATTCTTAAAAATTACAAGTATCACAGTGCCATGTTTGGATGAAAACAGATTAGCTCTATTGAATCCCTTCTGTTTTCTTTTTTGTTTTTATCTGCTCTTGAATCTACCTATTGGATACAATATTTTTTGTTCACCTCTGGTTTTCTTTTCATGAAAGATTGTAATCTTTTTTCTTCATTGAATAACCACTTTTTCCTCCTTGAAATACTATGTTCAATTTCACTGGTTAGGTGGCCCTGGTTGTAGTCCTAGCTCCTTTGACTTGTGGAATCTCATGTTCCAAGACCTCTGAGCCTTTAATTTTGTAGTTGTTAAGTTCTGTGTAATCCTGATTATGACAATCAGATATTTGAATTGTTTCTTTCTGGCAGCTTACAATATTTTTTCATAACCTGATAATTCTGAAATTTGGCTATAAAGTTCCTTGGGGTTTTCATTTGGGGTTCTCTTTCTGGAGGTGATCAAGGGATTCTTTCAGTGTGTATTTTCTCCTCTGTTCCAGGATATCCAGGTAGTTTTCTTTGATAATTTCTTACAGTATGATATCCAGGTCCCCCCGTTGGTTATGACTTTCAGGTAGTCCAATGATTCTCAGTTGTCTCTCCTCAATCTATTTTCTGGGTCAGTTGTTTTTCCCGAAGATATTTTATATTTTCCTCTGTGAAGGAACACATTTCCTGAAATTGGAGCCTTACAAAAAGGAAAATGTGCTGCCCTAGAGAGTATTAGCTGGACTATAAAGTAAGGTCTTTAAACAGGCTCTACACAGCTGTTTTTTGGAGATGACATAGACAAGGATGTCATTCAGCTACACCTTACATTTTTGAATGCTTTTGAGATCCCTCCTACTTTGAACCTCTCTGAGTTAATCAGTAGAGCTCTGACAGTTTGTTTTGAGTTCATTAATTTTTTGAAAGTGTCATTAATTTCCACAGTGCATAAGGTTACTCTTTTCTTTTACTTCCTTTCATGAAACTACTTTGAATTTCATTTTAATATCCTTATTATATTTTCTATTTGCATTTCCATCCAAAAGTAATGTGTTGTGGGAAAAAAATGATTTAAGTTATTTAGAAAAAAAACAGTTTGTAACAATGGATAAATCTTAAAGTTGCAGCCTTCTGAGAGCAGCTAAGAGAATCAAGGTTTACAATAAAGTCTTAATCAGGATAGAAGACAGAACTTGGAAGGCATTTTCTCAAACAGATAAAAAGTGCAAAAACCAAAACTAAAATTGTCCAATGGATTGCATTGAAAACAGACAAGGACTTTAAGCATCTTAAGATTGTCATAGTTTTTTCCTTATCAACCAGATAATATATTATAGGATTCTCCCAAATTTATCCCTTACTAAGCATGTGAAACCTCAAAGTTGGATGTGGATGAAAATTAAGCATTATGGTGTAGTGAAATGAATTTCAGTTCAGGTTTTTACACATTAAATTTTCTCAACTCACATAGCCACCATACTAGTTTAGGACTTCATGCCTCTTACATTAGCTATTACAATAGCTTTCTAATTCATTCTCCTGCCTCAAAACTCTTCCAATTCTAATTCAACCCCCACTCAGCTGTCAGATTGATTTTCCTAAAGCACAGACAGGTCTGTCCATGTCTTCCCACTAATCAATGAGTACCAATATCTCCAGATTGCCTTCAGAGGAAAAACAAACAAACAAAACAAAATATCCCTAGCAGTTAAATCTCCTCATAAGTTCAACCCTTCACATCTTTTGGATCTTTATATTTTACTCCCATTCCTATGTTACTATCCATACACGATGGCCTATTTGCTGTACTCCAAACAAAACCCTCCATTTATTTTAAGCCGTTCTTTTGTATTAGCTATCCCTAATGTACAGAATGCTATTTCCCTCTATGTATCTTCCCCTTGCTTTTCTTGCCCTCAAATCAAATCTCACTTCTTTAAAAGTTCTTTCCTACTTCCATAAATGCTAGTGCCTTACCCTCTTCTCTGACATTCAATTTACTCTGTATATATCTTTTAGTCAGAGGATAGAAGTGAAATTGATGATGGGAGGGAAGATGCAAGATTTTGCAAAAGGGAAGGAAAAAAAAGAGAAAAAAGAAGTTTAAATGATAACTTGATTATATACTTAATAGGAAGTTGTGCATAAAAGATTAGCAGTTTCATTTGCTATCATCTTTTTTATAATATTGTTTAAGGAAAATGCTTATTTTATCCTAAATAAAAAATAAAATAAACAAAAAGGACATAGTGGAAAATTTGTTTATATAAAGTTGAAAAATATTTATTCTGATAAAATCAAATGCAAGTTGTCATTATCTGGGCAGAGGATTGACCACTGCTCTTTTAGTTTGGATTCTGGTCCTTAGCCAGGAAAGCCTCCAGATCTCTTGTAATCAATACTACTTCACAGTGTCCCTTGGCCCTTGGAAGTTAAAATGATGCTGCTTCTCCCCCCTTCTTGACTGGAAGTCCCCCTCTCCAACCTTGAACTGTGACAAAGAAGTCAGTATAGGCAATGTAGTTGCCAAATGCTGTCTGCTTCTGCATCCAGTGTTAGCAAAGGAATTGCATGTAATTTCTTGTCAGTTTCCAGGTCCCCTTACTAACACTGACTTGAGAGCTCCTGAAGCTTTTCTGGCTTCGGTACCCATCACCTTAGTCCCACCATTAGTATTAAATTCATGTAAATTCTGGGCCAGAATTTATCCTTATAACAGGTCTGTCCTTCCAACTTCCCAAGTTGTGTTGGACTGGAAGAATGTCTCACTTTGTCTTTTTATGACTCTGGACCTCCAGATTTTGATTTGAAATGTTACTTTAAAGTTATTTGGAAGGGAATGTTGGAAGATATCAGTCAAGTGCTTATTCTACTCTTCCACCTCATCTCCTCCCTTGACTGTTGTCCTTCTTTCTTGATGGAGACCAAAATGACATCACAAAGCCATAGTCAAGTTACAGCATGTCTGACTGTGGCTGATCAGACCAATAAGAGATCAGAATGTTCTACCATGCATAGTCTCTGTGAACACTTGGGGGTGGATTGTCTAAATTTGTGCATCTCCTGTTTCTTTCAATTATTCTTCAATGATAGGATACAGTACCTTCTCTGATGTGGGCATACCATTCTGAGTGGTCCTGGACCAATGCATTCCATGTCACACAATCAATTTGAAAGTTGTTAAGAGAAACCTTGGGAGTGTTCTTCTATTGCTTCTTCTGACCACCATGTGAAAGCTTTCCCTGTGTGAGTTCTCCATAAAATAGTCTTTTGGCAAATATACATTTTGCATTTGGAAAATGTGACTGGCCTATTGGAGCTGTTCTCTTTGAAACAAAGTTTAAATACTTGGCAGGTTAGTTTGATAAAGCACCTCGATGTCTGGTATCTTATCCATCTAAGTAATCTTGAGAATGGAAGTGAATCACTTTCCTGCCATGGTACTGGTATGCTCTCCAGGTTTCACAGGTATACAACAATGAGATCAGTACAACAGCTCTGTAGACCTTCAGTTTGGTAGTCAGTCTAATATGTCTTCTCTCCCCTACTTTGCTTTGGATTCTCCCAAACATTAAGCTTGCTCTGGCAATGCATGCGTCAACCTCCTTCTCGATGTGTACATCCCTTGAAAGTACAATACCAAGATAAGGTAACATATTCACAGCATTCAAAACTTCTCCATTTGCTTTAACTTATGGTTCCACTTATGGATGGTGTGGTGGTGGCTGATGGAACACCTGTTCTTTGTGTTAATTGTTAGGCAAAAATTATCACAAGCAGCAGACAATCCATCTTTTGCTAAATCTCAGCTTCAGAGGCTGCACCAAGTACACAATCATCTGGAAACAGAATATCATATACCAGCACTCCCTCCACTTTGGTGTCTTTTCAAGTTGAAGTATTTACCATCAGTGTAGTAGTTGACCTTGCTGCTGTGTTCATCCTCATGTAAGGCATTGGACAGCATGGCTGAAAACATAATATTAAAAAGCATGGTAGAATACACACACTTATTTCACTTTATTTCACTCCATTGTTGACTGGGAAAACATGGGAGCATTACCCATTATCCAGAACCTGGGTAACATGCTGTCATGAAATTTATGTACAATGCTTATATAGTTCTCCAACCAAAGATATTTTGACATGAATTTCCATAAGCCCTCACAACTGACAATATGAAAGTCCTTGGTCAGATCAACAAATGTTGTGCACAGACCTGTTTTCTACTCCTGGCATTTCTCCTGGAGTTGTTGGGCAGCAAACACCTTATTGACCATTCCTTAGCCATTTCTGAAGACAAACTTACTTTCAGGTAGATGATCATCTCACGTGAAGAATCAGCTTATTAAGGAGAACTCTGGCAAGAATCTTGCCAGCAATCATGAAGCCAGAGATCCCACTGTGATAGTCAAAGGACAATCTATTCCTTTATCTTTATAGAGATAGACAATAGAGGCATCATTGAATTCCTGAGGGATAACTTCTTTGCATAAGCAATGGGCCCCCTACTTTGTAAATTTCATCTGGAATACAATCAGCACCAGGTGCTTTCCTACATGAAAGGAGATAAATGGCATTCAAAAACCCTCTCTTCAGTTGAAAATTTGTCTAAAGAGGAATGGACTTCAACCTGAAGTATACAGTCAATAATTTCAAGATCGACTCAACAGACCATCGATTGATGGTCTGTTGAGAATATTATGGAAGTGTTCATTCCATCTCTCTAGGATCATGTTGTTATCACTAATCAATGTGGCTCCATCAGCACTGAGTAGTTGAGATGTGCCATTTGTCTTTGGCCCATAAATTGTCTTCAAGGCATATAAAAGCATTCTGGATTGTTACTATCAAAGTAAAACTGAATTTCATCTGCCTTCTCACTAAACCAAGAATCCTGCCATTATACCACCAGGAAGGAATCGGGGGAATAAGGATTTCTTAAGGGCAAACTAGATGCTAGACACTTTACTAAGAGCTTTAAAATAGTATCTTATTTAATGATCACCACAATTCTGGGAGTTAGGTGATATTATTATTCATATTTTAAAACTGAAGATGCTGAGGCCAAGTTTAAGTGACTTGCCCAGGGTCACACAACTGGCAAGTATCTAAGGATGAGTTTGAACTGAGATCTTCCTGACTATAGTCCCACAGTTATACTCTATATAGTTGTGTGGATCATTATGTACATGTATTTGTATAATTGCATGTTTATATATGAATATATAAGTATATATGTACATGCAAACATCCACTGTGTGTTCTGTGTACTTGTATACATATGTAGTTTTCTGGGGTATATTCATGTGTATACCTGTATTTAGATTTATTAATTCTTAGGAAGTGTCAGCATTATTTCATAAATGATTGCTTCAGATAAATCCAATCAAATATTTTTCTTTTTTATTTTATTTTATTTATTTATTTAATTGTTTTTAGTTTTCAACATTCATTTTCACAAGATTTTGAGCTACAAATTTTCTCCCCATCTCTCACCCACCCCTCACCACAAGATGGTGAGCATACTGAATAACCCTTCCCCCAGTCTGCCTTCTCTCATATACCCCCATCTCCCTCTTTACCCTTTTAAACCTTGCTGTCTCGTCTGGCAAAATGGATCTCTATACCCCATTGCCTATATATCTTATTGCCTGGTTGAATGCAAAAATAATTTTTTTAAACATTTGTTTTTAAAACTTTGATTCTAGATTCTTTCTCCTCTTCCCTCCTCATTACTTCCACTGGGAAGACAAGCAATTCAATATTTGATGTGTAGTCACGCAAAACACTTCCATAGTAGTCATATTGTGAAAGAATAACAATATTTCCCTCCATCTTATCCTGCCCCCTGATTTATTCTGTTTTCTCCTTTAACCCTGTCCCTTTTCAAAGGTTTTTGCTTCTTATTACCCTCTTTCCCCATCTGCCCTACCTTCTATTATTGCCCCGACTTATCCCCTTCCATCTACTTTCATTTTAATTGGATAAGATATACAATTGAGTGTGAATCTTATTCCTTCCTTAAACCAAGTCCAATGAGAATAAAGTTTACTCATTCCCTTTCACCTCCCTGCTCTTTCCTTCCATTGTAACATCTTTCTATTGTCTCTTTTATGTCATATAATTTACTCTATTCTATCTCTCCCTCCTTCTCCCAATATATTCCTCTCACCTCTTAATTTTATTTTTAAGATACCCTTCACAATCAACTCACCCTGTGCCCTATGTCTATGTATACTTATACACATATATACACATACACTCACCTGTACATACATATATGCACATATTATATACATATATGTATATATACACACAGACACACATGCATAATGCATAACTACACATATGTGTGTATACTTAGACACACACACATATATTCCCTTGAATGATCCTAATAATAAGAAAAGTCTCAGGAGATACTTTACAATTCAACTTTAATAAGTTCCTTATGATTTCTCATTCCTGTTTACCTTTTCATTCCTCTAGTGCTTCTTGGATTTGAAAGTCAAATGTTCTGTTCATCTCTGGTATTTTCATCAAGAATGCTTGAAATCCTCTATTTCATGGAATGTCAAATTTTACGCTGAAGTATTATACTTGGTTTTGCTGGGTAGATGATTTTTGGTTTTAATCCTTGCTCCTTTGACCTTCAGAATATCATTTTCCAAGTCCTTAGATCCCTTAATACAGAAGGTCCTAAATCTTTTGGTATCCTGATTGTGTCTCCACGATACTCAAATTATTTCCTCCTGACTGCTTGTAATGCTTTCTCCTTGACCTGGAAACTCTGAAATTTGGCTATAATATTCCTCAGAGTTTTCTTTTTTGAATCTTTTTCAAGAGGTGCTTGGTAAATTCTTTCAATTTCTATTTTACCCTCTAGAATATCGGGACAGTTTTCCTTGATAAGTTTTTGAAAAATGATGTCTAGTCTCTCTCTCTTTTTTTTTTTATCATGACTTTTAGGTAGTCCATTAATTTTTAAATGATCTCTCCTGGATCTTGATTTTTCATAATCTCTTTTGCTTCCATTTGCTCCAATCTAATTTGGAACGAATTATTTTCTTCAATGAGTTTATGAAATTTCTTTTCCATATGGCCAATTCTGATTTTTTGGGCATTCTTCACATCATTGGTTTTTCAGGTCGCTTTTGCCATTTGAGTTAATCTATTTTTTTAAGATATTATTTTCTTCCTTAATTTGGTGGGTCTCCTTTAGCAAGCTGCTGACTGACTTTTTATAATTTTCTTGCATCTCATTTCTCTTCCCAATTTTCTTCTATTCTCTTACCTGATTATCAAAATCCTTTGTGAGCTCCTCCATAGCCTGTGACCCATTCATATTTTTCTTGGAAGTTTTTGATGCAGGAGTTTTGACTTTGTTGTCTTCTTCTGGTTCTATGTTTTGATCATCTTTGTCACCAAAAAATGATAGTTTGATGGCATTTCCACTGTTTGCTCAATTTTCCTTCCAGTTACTTGACTTTTGACCTCTTTGCCATGGTAGAACTCTGCTTCCAGAGTGGAGTGTGTTGTTTACCAAATTTCTGGTGTTTTCTGTGACTATTGTCAGAGATTTTTCTAGGCCCCTGCCTCAGAACCATGAGGATGATTGCCTCTTCACAGTCTCAACAAGCTCTGTCACACTAATAGTCGTTATCCTAGGAAGGCCGCCAAAGATTGCAACCCAGATCAAAGCAGGTCAAAGCAAGAGAAGCCTGCATCAGCACCAGAAAGAGATTACTGCAATTTCCTTCTGGTCAACCACTCTATCCCCCAACCATCTGTGGGCCTGGAGCTCAGAAAGCAGCCACTGCTGCAGTGGCTGCCACCACCTCTGCCACCTCAAGGACAGGTATCAGACCTAGCTCTTCTCTCACCATGTTCAACAGAGTTTCCCCACTTATGTTTTACTTTCTTCATGGCATTTATGGGTTGAGAAGTCTGGAAAATGCCACAGTTGCCAGTAGTTCAGTCCCCTGAGGTTTCCTCCAGTCACTCTCTGCTGCAGATCTCTGCTGGCATGGGCCATGAAGGACTACACTCCACTCCCAGTCTGATGCAATACACTATCTCTGTTGTTCTACCAGGCTGGTTTCAGCTGGAGACATAGTTTACTCTCTCATTTTGTTGGTTCTATAACACTAAAATTTGTTTAGAGTCATTTTTATAAGTACTCGAGGGGGTTGGGGATGACCTTAAGTATTTTCTTACTTTTACTCCACCTTCTTGGTTTGGCCTCCCCTCCAAATATTTATTTCAATTAGCTTAATAGCAGAAAAGCTCCAAAATGGGCAAGGCCTAAATCTAAAGCTCTCTTGAAGTGATAACTTTTTAAATATTTGATAACATTAATATTGAAAATATAATCTTTGTTAAACAATTTGAGAAGTATTAACTGATAAAGGGTAAACTGTCAATATAATGAAATGAGAATTCTACATAATTTTTAATTTTTATATATTTATTTATTTTTAGTTTACAATACTCATTTCTACAAGATTTTAAGTTACAGATTTTTCTCCCCATCTTTCCCCTACCTCCCACTCCAAAAATAGAAAGCCTACTGAATACCCTTTCCTCCAATGTGTTCTCTCGTACATCTTCCCCCGTCCCCCTAACTTTTTAGTAGGGCAAGATGGATTTCTATTCCCCAGTGCCTGTATATCTTGTTTCCCTGTTGCATGTAAAAACAATTTTTTTAAACATTTTTTTTTTAATTTTGAGTTCTGGATTCTTTCCCTTCTTCCCTCCTTACCTGTCCCCACAGGGAAGATAAATAATTCAATATAGGTTGTACATATGTAGTTATGCAAAACATTTCCATAGTAGTTATATTTCGAAAGAGTAACTATATTTCCCTCCATTCTATCCCACCTCCAACTTATTCTGTTTTCTCCTTTGATCCTATCCCTTTTCAAAAGGGGTTGCTTTCAATTATGCTCTCCCCCAATCTGCCCATCCTTCTATCATTCCCCTTCTTATTTCCTTTCCCCCTATTTTCCTGTAGGGTACAATACTCAATTGAGTGTACATGTTATTCCCTCCTTAAGCCAAATTCAATACGAGTAAGGTTCTCCTATTCCCTTTTACCTTCCTGCTCTTCCTCTCCACTCTAACAATTTTCTCTTGCCTCTTTTATGAGAGATAATTTACTCTAATCTATCTCTCCCTTTCTCCTTCTCCCAATAAAATCCTCTCTCACCTCTTAATTTTATTTATTAGATATCACCCATTCCTATGCAACTCATCCTGTGCCCTCTGTCTATGTATACATGTACATACATATGCACACACTCACATACATATTTATACCCACATATACCCTCATATACATGAATATATTGAATATATATGTGTGTGTGTATAAATATATGTATATGTGAATACATATATATGTACATATATATAATATTCCTTTCAATTATCCTCATACTGAGAAAAGTCTTATAAATTACAATTATCATTTTTCAATATAAGAATGTACATAGCTCAACCTTAATAAGTTCTTTATGATATCTTTTTCCTGTTTATCTTCTCATGCTTCTCTTGCTTCTTGTATTTGAAAAGCAATTTTTCTTTTTAGCTCTGTTTTTTTCATCAAGAAAGCTTGAAAATCCTCTATTTCATTGAATAACCATATTTTCCCAGGAAGCATTATACTCAGTTTTGGTGGGTAGGTGACTCTTGGTTTTAATCCTAGCTCCTTTGACTTCTGGAATATGATATTCCAAGCCTTTACATCTCTTAAGGTAGAAGCTGCTAGGTCTGTGTTACCCTAATTGTATTTCCACAATACTCAAACTGTTTCTTCCTGACTACTTGCAGTATTTTCTTCTGGACCTGGGAACTCTGGATTTGCCTATAATATTCCTAGGAGTTTTCTTTTGGGGAATCTTTTTCAAGAGGTAATTGGTGAATTCTTTTAATTTCTATTTTCCCTTATGGTTCTAGAATATCAGGGCAACTTTGCTTGATAATTTCTTCACATATGGTGACTAGGCTCTTTTTTTGATCATGGCTTTCAAGTAGTCCAATATTTAAAAAAAAAAAATTATCTCTCCTTTATCTGTTTTCGAGGTCAGTAGTTTTTGCAATGAAATGTTTCATATTGACTTCTATTTTTTCATTTGTTTGGATCTTTTTTATAGTATCTTGATTTCTCATAAAATCAGTAGCTTCCATTTGCTCCAATCTAATTTTGAAGGTATTATTCCCTTCAGTGAGTTTTTGAAATTTCTTTTCCAATTGGGTAATTCAACTTTTTAAGGCATTCTTCTCCTCACTGGCTTTTTAAGCTTCTTTTGCCATTTCAGTTAGTCTATTTTTTAAAGTATTATTTTCTTCAGTATTGTTTTGGCTCTCCTTTAGCAGGCTGTTGACTTGCTTTTCATGATTTTCTTGCTTCATTCTCATTTCTCTTACCAATGTTTCCACTATTTCTCTTATTTGATTTTCAAAATCCTTCTTGAGCTCCTCCATGGCCTGTAAGCAATTCATATTTTTCTTGCAAGCTTTTGATGCAGAAGTTCCAACATCATTTTTTTCCTCCTGTTCCACGTTTTGATCCTTTTTTGTCACCAACAAAGGAATCTATGTTCTTATTATGCTTCCTCTGCTTGCTCATCCTTCCAGTCAATTATTTGGCTTTTGAGCTCTTTGCCAGGGTAGAACTCTGTTTCTAGAATGGAGAGAACTTTGTTACAAATCACTGGTGTTTTCACAGCTACCAGAGATATTAGGAGGGTGCCTCTCTACTGCTCCCACAAACTGTTGCACACTGGCCACATGCCCCAGGACCTAAGGCTGCAATCTAATTCCAAGCAGGTTAAAGCAAGAGTGATTACCCTCTAAATGGTCACTTGGTCACCCTACAATTATCTGGCCAGGAGTTCTAGAGGCAGCCACATGGCAACAGCTGCAGACACTGGGCCTCTGCCCCTTTTCCCCTGTGGGCAGGGGCCCAACTATGATCTTCCATGGCCTTGTTCCCACAGGGTTCCCTGTCCTTTTATTTTGTTTTTGGTGTTTATGGGTTGAGAAGTCTGGAAACCAGCACAACTTCTGATGATTCACTCTCCTGAAGTCTGCTCTGGCTGCCACTGATCTAGGCCACTCAAGGGCCAAAACCATGTGGGATTGTGCATGGCTCCCACCCTGATGCAATAGACCATTCTTGTTGGCCTGCCAGGCTACCTTCAGTGGGAGATGTGTTTCTCTCTGTCACGTTGTCGGTTCTGTAGTTCTAAAATTTGTTTAGCGTAATGTTTTACATGTATTGGAAGTGATTGGAGTGGAAGCTCATGCTAAGTTTGTGCTTCTACTCCTCCTTCTTGACTCCTCTCTCCCACCTCCCCCAATTCTACTTAAACTAATTTACTTATTTGGTGCCATACTAATCAAACTTCTATAAATTATTTTGTACAGTTAGAAAGTAATAACAAAATTCATCTAGAAGAATAAAAGGTGATGACTATCAGAAATGAATGGAAAAAAAGGGAAAAAAGAAAGCCTAGTAATAAAAGACTTAAAATTATATTATAAAACAATAATCATTAAAACATTATTCAATAAGAAATAGAATGGTTGTTCAAAAGAATAGAATAAGTAGAAAAATAACAGAAACACATTTTTACTGTAATATATTGTTTGATCAATCTAAAGAACCAAACTTTGGAGGAAAGTAGTTTTTTAGAAAATTTATAGGAAAACTGGAATACAAGCTTGCAGAAATTAGGCATAGAGTACTATCTCATACACTGCCAAAATACAGTCAAAAGTTGCACAAGGTTTGGACATAAATTATTGTTAGCAAATTAGGGAAGCAAGGGGAAAAGACGCTTATCAATGCTAAGAACAAGAAAAGAATATATTATGAACCAAGAGAGAGATAGGATCACAAGAAAGAAAATGAATTATTTTGATTACATTAGACCTTTTATTTTTTTCACAAACAAGACAGATGTAGAAAAAATTTGAAGGAAAGAAATAACTTTGGGAAATCTTTAAGCAAGTTTCTCTGATAAATATCTTATTTTTAAAATATATAGGGAATTGAGCCAAATTTATAAAATAAAAGATTGATAAATTGTCAAAAAATATGAACAAGCAGTTTTTAGAAGAAATGAGTTATTGATAGTTATAAGAACAACTTCTAAATCATCAAAAATGAGAGAAATGCCTACAAAAAACAACTCTTGTCTACTATACCCCACCTATTGGTTTGCAAGCATTATAGAAGAGGAAAAGAACAAGCAATGGAAAGGATGTGGGAAAATTGAACACTAATGAACTCTTGGTGGAGTTGTGAACTGATTCTACAATTCTGGAAAGCAATTTGGACCTTTGCCCAAAGAGATACAATACCATACATATCTTTTCACTCAACAATAACACTATTAGGTTTCTATTCTAAAGAGATTTAGGAAAAAAAAAACAACTAAATTGGAAAATGACATATATGTGCAAAAATATTTTGTAACTACTCTTTTACTTGTGACAAAGAATTGGATATTGTAAGGATTTCTTATGACTGAACAGGATATATTATATGTTTTTGATTTAATACTATTATACAAGGATGATGCTCAGGAAAAACTGAAATGACTTTTAAGAACTGATGCAAAGTGAAATGAACAGACACAGGAGAATATTGTTTACAAAAAACAGCAATATTGTTTGATGATAAACTGGGAATTAGCTATTCTCTTAGTTAATTTCAACAATACAATGATGAAAGACAATTCCAAAGCATTTATGATGAAAAATTTTATTCATCTCTATCTCTGATGGAATCTGAAGGCAGATTGAAACATGCTATTTTAGTTTTCTTTGTCTTCACTTTCTTATGTTTTCTTTCACAACATGACTAATATGGAAATATGCTTTTCATGAGTGCACGTGTATAACCTGTATCAAATTGTTTGTCTTATCAATGTGGTGTGAAAGGTGGCATGAAGGGATAGAATTAGGAACTAAATATTTTTAAGCATCAAAAATTATTTACATGTAAATGAAAAATTACATATGTGTATAAGGATATGTATATATGTGTGTATATATGCATATATACAATCATATGTGTGGAACAAAAAAAGAAACAAACAAGTTGATGGTTTCAGAAAAAAAATCTGGGAAAACTTTTTTGAACTGATGCAAAATAAAGTGAGTAGTAAAAGGAGAATAATGTACACAATAATACAATATTGTAATGATAATGAATTGTGAAAGACTTAGCTACTCTGATCAACACCATGATTCACAGCAATTGTAAAATACCTTTGATAAAAATGCTACCTTCCTCCAGAGAGAGAACCAATGAACTCTAAGAGCAAATATAAGCATATTTTTCACTTTGTTTTTCTTGCTTTTTTGCAACATCTTTAATAAGAAATATGTTTTGCATGACTTTGTATGCATATTGAGTATTATATTGTTTGCATTTTCAATGCATATGGGATGGGCTGGAGGGAGAGAATTTTGTAACTAAATAAAAAACTCTTGAAAATAAAAGAATGCATAAATTCTAAAAAAGAATGCACACACAGAGAGACACAGACGCACATACATATACACCTTTCTGTCATTTTCCTTCTTCACTTTTTGAATACTTAAACATGTCCAATGCTTTGGTGAGAACTGTCTTACAGGACCTGAAAAAATTCATTTGGTAGAAATATTTTAAACTAAAGGTCAACTATATTGGCAGAAGAAACCTTGGGAATACTTTTTTAAGTGGTTACTTCAGAAGGTGGCTTGTCTATTTGATATACTTTAATTAAATTATTGGAGAATATAAAATGAAATCTGTATCACTTGAAATTTAGATGAACATGGAAAATTTTGACTTCTAAAACTAATTGCTCTCCATCTGCCCTTCAGAGGTGCTGTATTAAATTTTCATTTGGTTTTCATGTCAATCTGTTCTAATTCATGCTGTCACTATCACAGCTGCAAATGTATTTTAGTCTAGTAAAAAAGGAGCATGCAAAAGTTTGCATTAAAGTGATAGTACTACTCGAAGGAAACATTGAAGGTTCTCATTGTATTCTCTTCATTTCCTATTTGTACATTGTGAAAAATTTGTTTCCAAAGTACTCTATGGTCATTTTCATAGTTAGCTCTCCCGTGCTTGTATACTATCATTAAATGTCTTATTTTAACATTAAGAAATCTGAATTAAATAACAGGGGAACAAGGTACACATAATTGCAGAGTAAATCTGTGTTATCTTGAGTGTTAGTATAAAATGAAAGGTCCTTGATGAGGAGATTGTTGTTGTTGTTTTTGTTGCTGATGTTGATGCATTTTTATCTCTATATCCCCAGCTTTGTCCCTTCAGCAATGGAATACATATCTGTGCATGCATTTAAATGGATTGGTGCTAGAACAGAAATCAAGAAAAAGTTTGCTTTGGAAAATAATTTGATAAGATATACGAGAAGCAATGATTTTAAAAAGGAAGATAATGATCAGGGAATAGTTATGGACATAAATTACTAGAAAATGACATTTTAATATAAAAATAATCTATGTATTTTCCTTATAGACTGTATTTTCAGCACAAATATGTTTCTTCCTACTCCACCCATCTGCCACTCTTTTTCCCTTGCTGTTCCATTCTAATTTTCCCCTATCTCTGGAGGGCAAGTGGCATCTTACTATAAGTGAAGTAGTGGAGTTGGGTTGAGATACTGGGTGTACATGTATAAGTACATACATACAGCAACCTGCAACTTATTTATTTATCCATCTTCAAGGATACATGAAAAGGAAGTCTGGGCAAATCACGTTATCTATCTATCTCTCTTTCTATCTACCTATCTATCTATCTATCTATCTATCTATCTATCTATCTATATCTCTATCTATTCTAGGCCACATCCTGATGTTATTTTTAGATATTTTGTATAGAATTTGGTGTAGATTGGAGAGTGAGGACCCTTTTTTCTGAGCATTAAATAAGAGAAAAAGAAACCCTAGTCCCCTAGGCCATTAGATATCCTGAAAGGAAAAAAAAAAGAGTTGTCACTGGCTTTATGTTGATACTATTCAGAGTGTGCTTAAGTCCTTTCCTCTTCTCTACTGTAAAAGAAATTTAGTGCTCGTTTACTAACTGGCCAACACTGAATAAATTTGAAAACATTCCTTATTGCCCTTTCTTGCTATACTGTGTAGACACAAGCATTTCCCTAAAATAACAAAGTATTTATATTGTTTTACTCTGTCAAAAGGGCAGAAACTCCTCCATGTTTATTGGTTCAAGAGTTTTACCTGAACATAAAGAACCAGAAAGCACTCTAATATAGCCATCTCTAGTTCTATATAGGAAAGCAGTATAGCATTTTACCAAAATCAGAGGATCTGCGTTGAATATTGACTATATCATTTATTTCCTCTTTTACCTTGGGCATGTCTCTTCACTTCTGCTCATCAGTTCTTGCATGTGTACAATGATGGGTTGGATGAAATTAGGTCTAAAGTCCCTCGCAATTCTATATCTGTGATGTTATGGTCTTTCTATGCTCATCCTTGTTACTGAACATTTTCTTCTAAGAATCTTTTAATTCACTGGACTAAGACACATGTAGAACCTCAGGGAAATGGAAATCTACCAAAGTTAACAAATGTTCTACCAATAAATATGTTCAATCAGTCTCAAGGTGATTGGGAATCACTTTTTCAGAGCATTCATAATTCTGTTTGATTTGAAGATTGCACAAGTTGGAGATCTTGTACCAAGTGAGATAGGGATTGTTCAGTAGCAATATGCAGTTGATTACAGTGAGTAAATCTGCTTACCTAGGGAAAATGTTTTCCAGAAACACTTTTATTGTCATTCCCCATCTCTTCCTTTCTCCCATACCTAATCAATACACCCAAATCTTTCTTTCTTTACACTTAGTTTTTCCTTTGCTTATTTGCTTTCAGTAACACCAGTCTAGTTTCTTATCTTTACATTATAGATTATTCCTTCAATATTCTTATCTGGTTATCTTATCTTATTTTCTACCTATTCACATCTATCATTAGAGCAAAAAAAATATCTCTTTTCAACAGATGATTTTTACTAACTTCTTGCTGTGAAGACAACCTTACAGTGCCTCCTCATTGCATGTTGTATAAAATATAAGTATTGCCTTTATCTTATAATTGTAGCTACAACAGCTGGGAAACTCTTGTTAGCTTATTAACTTCATGTTTTTGTCAGTCAGTCAACAAGCCCTTGCTGAGCATCTGACAAAATGCTAATCACTGTGGTTATTTAAGAAAAGGGGGTAAAAACACAGTTTCTGCCTTCAGACACATTGCTATTCAATGAGAGAGACAAAGTAAAAGTAACTAAACACTTTGCATAGTATAAATAAGAAATTATTTCAGAGGGAAAGAATAAGTAGTTTGGATAAAGGAGATGAGGAAAGGCCTCCTACAGGAGCTGGTGCTTGTTCTGTCTTGAAGGAAAATAATGAAGGTAAGAGGCAGAGGAATTTACTTAAACAGTACTGGAAATGTATCAACTGTGGATGAAGATGATTGGTTTGTAATATTATCAGTGGTATTGTACAGCAATACTCTATATGGCTCACATCAAATTAATTATCTTTTTGATTAGACTCACCTTCATAATTTCACACACATAAACACATATACACACATACATACATACACATGTGTATGTGTATATACACATATATGCATATAAATTTATACACACAAACACACACATATATACACACATATGTAGGTATACATGCATATCTGTGTATGCATGCATATCTTCCTACCATAGCAACTCTTTAGAAAAAAACTTCAGATGAGGAGTAGAGTATCACAGAATAATAGCATTATATCTCTTAGACTTGGGAAGGATTAGAGAGTTTATGTGTATGTGTATATGTGTGTGTGTGTGTGTATTCACATACACACATACTTGGTTTGGTTTTGGTTTAACCTCCATCTTGTATACATCAGGAAACTGCGACCTGGTAAAGTAAAATGACTTGCCAAATGTTTACATATAATATGTGACAAAGTCAAGAATTTAGTCCAGGTTGAGTCACATCAAAGCCAGCATGCCTTTATATACACCATTCCAGGACCCATGAGATTAAATCATGGATCACTGAAATAAGTGAGAAACAGTTATTTTAACCACAGTTCCCTTTACAACATCTAAATAGAAAGCTATGCTGAATTCATTATAAACCTTTTTCTAATGCCCTAGATCTTTCATGACTTTTGCTGAGTTCATGTTCTTGCTGTTTTGAAGACCACTTAGAGTACCAGCTCTTCATGTTTTAAGTTTGAGAATAGCTGTGGTGTCAGAGAGAGAAAGACAGAGAGAGACAGAAAAAGAGAGAGAGACAGAGAGAGACAAAGAGAGAGAATAGACTCTTATAAAGCAGCCTATAGCAACTTCCCTGAGAGAAGTAATTAATTTGTCACCTAGTGTTCTCTACTTAATTATCAGAGCCTCTCTTTTCTTCTACTTCTTTCTTGCACAAATAAGAGTAGCTTTCTACAACTTTCTAATTTACTTGGCTATTTTTCTTCTCCCCATGGCTCTATTCTAGCTGGAAGAATCAAATTTACCACCTTCTCTGAGTGCAAGTAAGCAGGAGACGGTTGTAACTTCCCTAGGTCTTCAAAAATGTCCTAATAGTGATTTTCTAATCAGAAGATTTTGTCTTCAAGTGATTTCTCTTTTTCTAACTCCCTGCCCTTTTGAAGATTAGCATTGTTGTAGAACTTACCTTGACACAGAATTTTTAGGAATAGACATTAGCTATCTTAGCATGCTCTCAACAGTTTTTGCTCCTGGCTTTAAATGGAAATTTTGTAAAAGATCCAGGGTGCTTTTTATCCTCTAAATATTTAGCAACATATTTAAACCATTTTAAAAAAATGTTTATAGTATTATAATAAACCTACATATGTATGTATTCAAAAGCTAAACTCTCAATTATTCACATAGCCCAATTCATCAACTCCTTTAACTTTTTATGTGATATTTTTTAACCTGGAATAATTCTATTCTACTATACATGAATCCACATCAAAAAAAAAAATCTAACACAAAATTCATGTCATCACAAAATTGTAGAACTGGGAAGTGATACATGTAACATAAAGTTCAACAAGTCTGGAACTGACCCTAAATCTCTTCTATGCCATCCTCAGCAATTAGACATTCAGCTTCTGCTAGGTGTTTCCTTCCTAACCAGATTAGATAGCAAAGTGGTACAGTGAACAGAGTACCTGGCAAGGGGTAGGGAAGACTTGAGTTCAGATCAACACTTGGACACATACCAGCTATATGACACTGGGTAAGTGACAACCTCAGTTTCTTCATCTGTAAAATAGGAACAATAATATCACCTAACTCCTAAGGATGTTGTGAGGATCAAATGAGATAATGATTGTAAAATGCTTAGAACAATCCCTGACTTACTGTTAAGTCCTATTTACATTATAGCTATCATGTTTTTTTATTCTGCTTCCAGACCTCCAGTGAGGAGGGTATTGCTACCTTCTGAGCCTTTATTTTTATACTTTCCTAGAAATGTTTCAGAATTCCACCTGCTTCTGTAGGTAGATAATAATTTCAAAAGTTAACGAAAAATCTATTAGTTAAGGATATTTTTCATTCATTTTCTTGACTGAGAGATAAAAACAGTTAAATTGATCACATGTAGTTCTGTCTATCCATTTCTATCAATTTTCTTATAATTATGAAGAAATATGCCATAATGGAAATTGGAGTGGGCTTCAAATTAGAAGGCCCAAATTCAGATCTCATTTTTTTTATTCAATTGATCTATAAACTTGATTCAATATCTTGGAAGGAAATTCCTTGTAGAGTACCTAGGGTATGCAGATTTATTTTACAATCTTTCTCATTTTTACCAGTAGAATTGATAAAGGTATAACAGTTATGTTTAACAGATCTCCCTATCACAAAAGCAAAGGAAGGATAGCTGACACACTGGGAAAATTAGTCAAGAATAATGAAGTTCTTAATAATGTAAAGTATCCAATTACTTTATCACTCTGTACTCATAGAAATTAAAGTATAGATAAAAAAATACAAGCTTGTAAGCAGAATTGTGGGGTAGTAAATGCCACATTAGAGAATGTAGAAAAGTTTATGAATGACTAAAGGAGTGAGAGATGAAATTGCACGAGGATAAATACAAAATCTTATTTGTGGATCAAAAGTCAATGTCATATACAAATAAACAAGTATTTATTAGGAGTTTACTATGTTCCACATGTACATAGTAATAAACAAAACATAAGTAAGATGTTTTCAGACAGTAGTTTAAAAATCAAAGTTCCCATGTAGTAATAATCCAACATGTCAATTATATTATGATGTTATGTTGTAGCCAAGAATATTAAAGTAATATTAGGTTATATTAGGATATATACAAGGAATGGGTTGTCATCCCCAGCAATGCCAATATTTTGTTTTATCAACAAGACTCATAGCTAGAGTATTATGTTCAGTTGTGGATATCATTTTTTGAGAAAGACTGTAGAAAGACTGTAACTGTAGGAAGAAAAACAAGATGATAAAGTGCCTTAACTTTGTTTCATATAGAATCATGTGAAGGAAACAGGAAGATTTTTCTTAGAGTATGGCAGCTATCTTTGGGGATTAAAGGTCTATTATATGATTCTGTAGGAAAGAACAAGGAATAAAAAGGGTGAAGTTTAAAAGAGGAGAAAAATTTCATAAAATTTTTGGGTAACCAACAACATAATAGTCCATTTCAGAAGATATTTAAGCAAAATCTAGATGATTCCATGTTGAGTATTTAGAGAAAAAAATTATTTAGATACTGGTGGGACTAAATGGCTCTTATTCTTTCTAACTCTGGTAATCTGTGATTCTGTTATTTCATTTTAATGATCTGTAAAAGACTAGTATTCAATGAAGCCTTGTAGATGGAGTATTCTTTGTTTTTCATTAAGGTGTGGGTTAAAAGTCCAGCCACTGATAAATACTGCTTGTGTGGTACTGGGAATATAATAACCTATTAATGCACCTCAGGCAATCTTCTAAGACTAAGTTGAAGAACATTGATTCTTTAGGAAGAAGGCTTTAGGCAAATCTCACCTCTGATATTTCATGGCTACTAAGGTCCTTGGGAAAGTCATATAAGCTCTTTGTCCCTATTTCCTCTCTTTTGGTTACTGAAAGGGCTAAGAAACAACCCAGTATTGGTACATGGAATACTGATAACATCAACTTGAGAAGAAATGCATCTTTTGAAATAAAAGTGCTTGCTTGAGGAGAGATAGACTATTCTTATACAACTAAAGAGAGAACAGTTTTTTTCTTTTTTTTCTTTTTTTTTTTGCTCAGCATTTTTTTATTTTAGTTTACATCATTCATTTTCACAAAATTTTGAGTTACAAATTTTCTTCCCATCTTTCCCCTACCCACCACCCCAAAACAGCCATCCCATTGTATGCCCCCTCTCCCCATCTATTCTCTCCTATGTCTTTCCCCCTCACCCCTCTGACTTACTGGTAGGACAGGATGGATCTCCCTACCACAGTGCCTGTGTATCTCAAGTTCCAGTTGGATGTAGTTAATAATAATAATAATAATAATAATAATAATAATAATTGTGTATATATACATATATATTTTTAACATTTGAATATAGAACTTTAAATTCTAGCTTCTTTCTCTTCCTCCCTCGTCACCCACCCCCACTGGAAGGACAAGCAATCAAATACAGGCTGAACATGTGTAATTATGCAGAACCTCTCCACATTGAGCATATTGTGAGAATCTGATTACATGTCCCTTCT
>CM053587.1:255265208-255285788 GCA_028646515.1 Pseudochirops corinnae | reverse complement strand
TACATGTCCCTTCTTCCTATCCTGCTCCCCCCCCCATCCACTCTCTACCCTGTCCCTGTCACTCTACAGAAGTGTGCGCTTTCATCAACCCTGCCCCCCCACCTTGCCCTCCTCTCCATCACCCCACCTTTTATGCCCCTTCCCCCTACTCTTCTATGTGGCAAGATGCCCAGTTTAGAATTTATGTCATTCCTTCCCTAAGCCAGATTCAGTGAGAGTAAGGTTGACTCTTTCCCTTT
Organism: Pseudochirops corinnae; assembly: GCA_028646515.1. Lineage (NCBI taxonomy): Eukaryota > Metazoa > Chordata > Mammalia > Diprotodontia > Pseudocheiridae > Pseudochirops > Pseudochirops corinnae. The sequence continues at coordinate 255,285,549 of CM053587.1, read as the reverse complement.
TGCCTTCCTGGAGAACAGTTGTTTTCTCAAAGCCCTGCCTGAAGGTAGAAATAGCTACAAGGAATTGTTGTTCATCTCCATAAGATTATTTTTATGGTTTTGAATGTTATGACTGAGAAGCTTCAAATAACATGTTTGGGGACTATGAGAGAATTTCTTGTTATTTGTACTCATCTCCCAAAAGAATGTGAACTCCATGAAAGCTGGGACTGTTTTACCTCTCTTTCAATCCCCAATAGTTTAGCAGTAGGCCTGACACATAAATTATTCTAAATGAATGTTTCCTGATTGATTGACTGTCCATTTCTGTACCTAATAGAACTGTTGTGTTGCACTCTTTCAAGTTGTAGGAGACAAGTTGCGCTTCAAAAGAAAACTGATTTGAATCATTTGAGCCAGAGAGTGTCAGATGAAGATAGAAGGTGAGAAAATGAAAAGCCAGAAATTAGAAAAAAATGAAGTGAGAGTAACCATAGGAAGAGAGAAGCTGATGGTGTAGTCTGCTTGAACTGAACAGTGTGATGGAAAATCAGAAGATATGGGCAGTTCCTTCAGGCTGTCTCATAAAGGAGCTGATAGAAGGCAGTAAAACTGCAGCTGCTGTTCTCATTGGAGGAGAGCAGTAAAGATATTAGAAGATGATTGGGTAAAGTCAAATTCTCACACTGAACTGCTAATTGGATTTCCTTGTACTCCCATCTACAACTGGAAAGAGAAGAAACATTTTAAGAGAGACTGTTATCCTTTACTTCCCTCTTTAGTTTAATAGAGGAAAATAGGGAAAGGGGAAAAAGAAGTTTTGAGAATATCTTACTAGTAGCTGTGCTGTTATTATTTTTTTATTTTTTTGCTAAAACAGCATCACACTTTCTCAGCTACTTCGAAAAATAGTGTGGCATTGCTTCTGTGGTCTGAGAGTAGTAAAAAAAAACATGGCTTTGACTAACATGAAAACTGTGAGCAAAAATAAACAGCTACTTGAGAAGCAGTTTTGCCTAGCATGTTTTGACTGATATAGACTTTTCTCTAAGGAGATCAAAGACATTAGGTTTTGGAGTGCAGAAACATGAGTAGTTCCAGGTATATGTATTTCTCTCCTCGTTTTCCTCACAATGAGGTTATTATAAGTGTATTCCCACTATTCCACACAGATATTGTGTGTTGTAGCTTAGAGACTGTAATTCAGGTATATGAGTGTACCATAAGATTTTATTTCTGATTTTTGTCCTCTAGTGAATAAATTCTACGATTATTCTTAATTTTGTGTTCATGTTTAATAAAACTTACAGTGATGGGGAGTGAAGATAGTGGAATAAAAGCAGGGACTTGCTTTAGCTCTCACTCCAACCACCTCCAATAATTGTAAAATATGACTCTAAACAAATTTTAGAGCTATAGAACCCACAAAGTGGCAGAGAGAAAGGAATCTTGCATGTTTGAGTCAGTAGTGGAATTGTAACTGATTTTGTCTAAATGAGAAGCATATCTTTTGGGGCTCAGTCTTTATACTGATGAATAGGAGTACACCATACCTTTACCAGGCTTTTCCATAGAACTATGAGAATGAAGATGTAGCAATGAATTTATATCTATGGCCACTCCCTGGAGTATCCAAGATATGATGATGTGACAAAAAAGTTGAGGATGAATGAATGAATCCCAAGAAAAAGCAGGAGTTTTTAAGGCAATTCATTAAATGCTATGCTTGGACTTGATTTAACACGTGAGATTTCAAGAAGATGTCCTGTAAAGTCTCTTCTAGTTCTAAGTCTAAGATCCTATGAGTCTACATTACTAGAGTCAGTTTCTTTGCTGAGTTTCCAATACAAATAAAATCACAAGTCTAGTTGAAAAAAAAACAAATAAAAATCAGTATAGAATGTTATATGAATTGTGCATGTAATATGGATGATAATGAATTGAAGGAATTGTTATTAAGATATTATGTTAAAATCTTTAAAGCCTCATTGCAACACCATTGGATTGGAGGTAACCTTGAATTTTGAGGAGATTGATAATGAAATACAAATTCTATTGAGTTACCAAAATGGTACTATTTGAAGTATAGGCTTTGCAATGGAGATTGTATCTGTGAGCAATCTATTAAAGAATTAAGATATTTATATCATAATATTGGTGGTAAAGAGATGAATATTTTTGACCACAGCAACTCAAACATATATTCTAAGATTAGGAAACATTGGGACATGTTGGATTGGTATTCAGTAAAGTTGATCACCAGATACTTTACACAGAGGTAGAAATCATTAAAGAGGAGACAGAGGACAAACAATGATCCAGATACAATGAAAACTTATGATCCTTCCAGTCTCATTGATATCACTTATGGCATGAGAAGCAGAAAATCATGGCTCTGAGACTACACTTTCCTAACCAATTGCCCTGTCTTCTTACCTGTCTTCTTTTCTCCAGAGATATGGTCACGAAAATGATTTTCATCTCAGCCATCCACCACCTAGACCATTACAATAACCTCTTCATTTCTCTATTTATGGTCTTTCTTCTTTCTAATCAATCTGTTACAGAGGTTATAGTGATATTCCTTAAGCATAGGTTTCATCATGCCACTTTTTTACTCAACAAACTCCAGTAGCTCCCTATTGCCAGTAGGAACAAATCTAAATTGCTCCTCATTAAACATCCTTCATCACTTTATTCCAATCTACACTTATTTTATTTCATTTTTTGCTTTATGGAGGGCAATTGGGGTTAAGTAACATACCCAAAGTCACACAGCTAGTAAGTGTGTCAAGTGTCTGAGGCTGGATTTGAACTCAGGTCCTCCTGACTCCAGGGCCAGTGCTCTATTCATTATACCACCTAGCTTCCCCTCAATCTACACTTTTAGTCTTGTGATACATTATATCCCTCTACACACTCTTTGGATTAGCTAAACTGACTGTCTTTCTGTTTCTTATATGCTTGATTTCACCTGCCACATTTCTGCCTTTGTACAGACTGTCCTTGATTCTGTAATACACTGTATTTCTTAGAATCCTTGTTTTCTTTCAAATCTCAGTTCAAAGACCACCTCCTATATGATATCTTTAATGATACTCCAATCTGTAACCTCTCTATTCAAAATTAGCTTGCATATAATTGGCATTTCTCATAAATGCTGTCTCACCATGTAGTAAGTAAACTTCTTGAGGACAGAAAAATTTTACTTTTGTCTTTTTATCCCAAATGCTGATGTCTATTCTTTATTTCATTCATTCTTTATTTCCCCTATCCTGAAAGATTGAGCTTTACTAAAGAGAGCAACAATCATTTAGTCATACTTCTAGAGAACATGAAAATAGAGAGAGTGCTGGATTTGGAGTCAGAAACACCTGAGTTTGAAATCTTCCTCAGTCATTTGGTAGTATATGAAAAAAAAGAAAAATCAAACGAGATAATTTGAGATAAAATGAAATAATAGACTTTGAAAATTGTAAGTGCTATGTAAGTACTATCTATCTGTCTTTCTGTCTGTCTGTTATTATGGGAGGCATGAGTGCTATTAATTGTAATGTGTTCTTATTTTATAATTATGTGTAGGAGTCCTCTCCTTCATATCCATGCTATTTTCCAGCATTCTTCATTCTCCATAAGAACTAAAAGAAAATCTGGTGTTTTGAATAATAACAACAAAGTTAACTAATCATGACAGGAAAAATCCTTAAGGATTCTGAAAAACAACTTCATATGCTCAGCATTCTCTTTACCCTTCTATATCTGATCCTGTTAGTCACAAACTCATATTCTCTCATGATAGTCTACTTGTTTTTTGAGTGGACAAACATATTCTTAAAGTCCCTTGCCAGGCATTCCTGCATCCTGGCACTCTTCACTTAGGTCCTTCTTTTTTATTTATTTATTTTTTAGTTTTCAATATTCATTTCCACAAGATTATGAGTTACAAATTATTCTCCCTGTCTTACCCTTACCCTCCACTCCCAAAAAGCAAAGCTACTGAATGCCCCTTCTCCCAGTCTCTTATATCCTGTCCCTCCCCACTTCCAACTTTATAGTTGGACAAGATGGATTTCTATATTACAGTGCCTGTATATCTTATTTCCCAGTTTCACATAAAAGACAATTTTTAAATATTTGTTTTTTAAAACTTTGAGTTCCATTTTTTCCCCCTTCTTCCATCCTCACCCATCCCCACTGGGAAGATAAGCAATTCAATATAGGTTGCACATGTGTAGTTACACAAAACATTTCCATAATAGTTATATTGTGAAAGACTAACTATATTTCCCTCTATCCTATCCCTCCCTCCAACTTATTCTATTTTCTCCTTTGACCCTGTCCCTTTTCAAAAGTGTTTTCTACTAACTACTGTCACCCCCAATCTGACCTCCCTTCTATCATCCCTCCTCTTATCCCCTTGGCCCCTATTTTCCTGTTGGGTTAGATACCCAATTGAGTGTGTATGTTATTCCCTCCTTAAGCCAAAATCAACAAGAATAATATGGAATAGTTCCCTTTCACCTTCCTGCTCTTTGCCTTCATTGTAATAGTTTTCTCTTGCCTGTTTTACATGAGATAATTTATCCTAATTTATCTCTCCCTTTCTCCTTCTCCCAATAAATTGCTCTCTCATATCTTAATTTCATTTTTTAGATATCATCCCTTCCTATTCAACTGATCCCGTGCCCTCTGTCTATGTATACATTTACATATATATGTACACACTCACATACATATTAATACACATATACTCCCTCCTATACATATGTAAATATGTATGTATACATATATATTCCCTTCAACTATCCTCATACTGAGAAAAGTCTTATAAGTTGCATTTATCATATTTCCATGGAGGAATATAAATAGCTTAACTTCATTAAGTTCCTTATGATTTCTTTGTCTTGTTTGCCTTCTCGTGCATCTCTTGCTCTTGTATTTGACAGTCAAATTATCTTTTTGACCTCTGTTTTTTTTCAAAATGATCGCTTGAAAATTCCTTATTTCATTGAATGACCATATTTTCTCCTGTAGCATTATACTCAGTTTTGCTGGAAAGGTAATTCTTGACTTTAGCCCCAGCTCCTGTGACCCTTGGAATATGGTATTCCACACCCTGTGATCCCTTTATGTAGAAGATGCTAGATCTTGTCTTATCCTGATTGTGTTTCCACAATATTCAAATTGTTTCTTCCTGACTGCTTGCAGTAGTATTTCCTTCCCCTGGGAACTCTGGAATTTGACTATAATTTTTCTAGAAGTTTTATTTTGGGGATCTTTTTCAAGAGGCAATTGGTGAATTATTTCAATTTCTAGTTTGCCTGCTGGTTCTAGAATATCAGGGAAATTTTGCTTGATAATCTCTTCAAAGATGGTATCTGAGCTCTTCTTTGATCATGCCTTTCAGGTAGTCCAATTATTTTTATATTATCTCTCCTGGATCTTTTTTGTAGGTCAGTGGTTTTTCCAATTAGATATTTTACATTGTTTTCTAATTTTTCATTTTTTTGGATCTGTTTAACAGTATCTTGATATCTCATAAAGTCATTTGTTTCCAATTGCTCCAGTCTAATTTTGAAGGACTTATTCTCTTCAGTGAGTTTTTGAAATTCCTTTTCCAACTGAGCAATTCAGCTTTTTAAGGCATTCTTTCCCTCACTGGCTTTTTGGCCTTCTTTTGCCATTTTAGTTAGTCTATTTTTAAGGTGTTATTTTCTTGAGTATTGTGTTGGGTCTCCTTTAGCAGGTTGTTGACTTGCTTTTCATGAGTTTCTTGCTTCATTCTCATTTTTCTTCCAAATTTTTCCTCCACTTCTGTTACTTGATTTTCAAAATCTTTCTTGAGCTCCTCCATGGCCTGTAACCAGTTCATGTTTTTCTTGGAAGCTTCTGATGCAGTTCTTATTTTGTTTTCTTCCTCTCATTCCATGCTTTGATCCTATTTTTCCCCCAAAAAGGAATCTAGGATATCCCTGATTTTGATTGGGTGATAGAATAGTTATAACCCATTTGAAGAAAACTTCTTCTTACAATGTATCTTATCTTCCCAGTTGGGAAAACTTCATGTGGGTCATTTGAGACCTTCATTTGTGTAGTTGATCATATTTGCAGTCATTCCATAATTAGCATAAGGAGGAATAGCAGAGGGTTGGAGAGTGAGCTTATTCTGAGATAAGTTATTCTGGCAACTCAAGTTTTAAAAGTTTCATTTCAGGGGCAGCTAAGTGGTGCAGTGAATGGATCACCTACCTTGGAGTCAGTAGTACCTGAGTTTATATCTGGTTTCAGACACTTGACACACTTACTAGCCATGTGACTTTGGGCAAGTCACTTAACCCCAGTTCCCCTCCAAAAAAAAAGCAAAACAACAACAACAACAACAACAAATAAAAGTTTCATTGCTGCCTACTTAGGTAAACACTGATTTCAGACTCTAGGGTAGCTCAGAGACATAGTATAACCAAGATATAAATCTATGACTATCTCACTCATTATCATATGAGAGAAACTCACTAGCTCTATCACTGCCATCAATAATTTAAACTTATAAACAACTGCAACCAATGAGCAAGTGAGCTCAAGAGCCTCAGGAACAGAAGCACACTAAAGACATGCTTCTAGACTCCTTTCCCAACCTCCACACCATAAGTGTAGGAGGCAAACCCTGTGGAGATGAGACTTGGTAACTTCCTCTGCTGGGAAGCTAGGTGGTTCAGTCGATAGAACAGTGAACCTGGAGTCAGGAAGAGCTGAGTTAAATCTCACCTTTGACAGTTAATAGCTGTGTGATCCTGGGCAACTCATTTAACCCTGGTTACCTCAGTTTTCTCAGCTGTAAAATGAATTGGAGGAGGAAATGTAAAATCACTCCAGTGTCTTCAACAAAGAAAGCCCCCAAAGGCATAACAAATAGTTGCACACAACTAAAAATGACTCAATAACAACAACTTTCTCTGTAGGTATTATAGCTCCAACTCCTTCCTCAACAGCAAGAGATACTCAAGACCTGAAGAGAATTTTTTCATTCCCTCTATCTTCAAAACGATCAAATGTTTTATGCTCAGATACCAATTTGGCTTTATTAATGGAAAAACATTAACTATATATTGAGATCTGCTTTGCAATCATACCCTGAGAACCATGAACATGTCAAAGCTGCTAGACATGTTGTATCTCATTTAAGAATATGAACTCCTTGAAAGTAAGTACTGTTTTATTTTATGATTTTATCTCTAGAACTTAGCATTGCTCATTGCACAGAGCAAGCACTTAATAAATTATTTTTATTCATTTATTCCAGCCTGTAGATATAATAATCATTTAGATGGTCTACTTCTATACTCTATCCATACTCATCATACATTTTCTTCAGATTTATTTCCAGTGTGACGGATAATGTACCATTTTTTTTTCACTCCTCCTTGATTTCCATTGACAATCCTATATAATTGCAGGCCCTGGGGGGGGGAGGGACAGGTTTTTATCACTATCCACCTCTATTCCAGTACACCTAAAAACTTTGTTTCAGTAAGGGTACCCCAAGTAGTTACCTGCATACTACATGGTTTATCACCTGTGACTTCTTCCATCTTGTGGGGCCTAATCCCATTTTCCCCATTATAATGAACTGTCAACATTAGTCATACATCAATCAACATGGGTGCATGGTTTTGGTTTCTCATTAATAGTTCATAAACTACTTTTATCACTCTAAAGGGAGACTCATTTACTTAAGAGCAGTAATTTTTATCTCAAAGACCACAAGTACTTTGTACTAAGCTAGACACATGATCAGTTTTTAATAGAAAATTGAATAACTGAACACTATGTTAATTACTATCTTCAAATAGAAACAACAGACTTAAAAACTTCTGGGAACTTGTTAAGACATGTTTTCACAATTTTACTGGTTTATTTGGCTCTCCTTTATTGTGAATTTTGAAACATCCAATGTCTAAGTAAAAAAAATCAATTCACAATCCGGCCTCAGACACATAACACTTCCTAGCTGTGTGACCTTGAACAAGTTCCTTTAATTCTGATTTCTCTGCCTCCCCACCTCAAAAAGACCAAAAAAATTAATAATATTCGAAACCAATTCAGTGTTGATACCTGATATAAATCACTCTTTATAAACAACATTTACTATCTGTGGTTTAAAACATGGAAAAAAATAATTGTAATTCAGGGGTGTAATGCATAAAGGGGTACTGCATAAAGGGCAAATTGCCATATAGTATACAAAAAATCCTGAAAGTAGTTTAAAACAATAATGGCACCTGTAGCAGACTGTACTTACTAATAAGAATAGTTGCAATTATTGTAGGTTTATACAAAAACCTACAGATCAGTTCTCACATCTCACTTCTATTCAATATGTCTGGTAGGGTTATATTGATGCTCCTGCTTATAAGGTCAAAATCACAAAATTACATTCTAACAAAGCCACCTTTAGGAATGATAATTTTCTAAAGCCTTTTGAAAACAGAACAGGGAATGTAAGTGTAACTCATGTCATCCAGATAGAGTTGGTATTGATTACTCATTTGTAATGAGCTATCATATATTTCAAGGGTCAATAGAAAGCAGTCTGAGTGTTAAGTTTTTGCTACAGTGTTCATAAAGGAACTTGTGTTCAAAATGGGAGTGCATTTTGACTGAAAAGATGTGGTACTCTCAATTATCATACTAAGCATCTTCTCAAGAGAAAAGCCATTTTTTTTTTACACTAGCATTACTCTAGCCATAGAAAATCATCATTTGAAAGGAATAAAATTTTCTTACCCCAAGGAACACTTGGTGAGTAAATAGTTTGCAGTATATGACCAACTAACACTTTTATGAAGGAAGCTATAAAGACATCATCAAGGACACATATCACTAGAAAATGAATTCTGCCTCTTATATAGTCAGAATGAAAGGTAATCTGATGAATACCTCAGCATGACCCTGGTACTGCCAAATAAGAATAAGACACAAAGGGGAACATCCATTGCAATAGGTTGATCCTCTACAAGGATTTATGGAAGGATAAGCATCATGTGATGAGAAATACTATTCACAATAATGTAAGTAATAACCATATTCATGAGTTCATGATTCCATTACTTTCGTGAAGGTTTGACGCTGGAAAGGAACAGAATAATTGTATTGTTGAGTGATTACTGCACATCTTCAGTTCAGTAGTAACATGGATGGTTGGCTCTGTTAAGTTTTAAGTTCTACCCTTGGTTAATTAAAAGTCATGGATCATAGAATTTCAGAGCTGAAAATGACCTTAAAACCATCTGGTCCAATCCCTTCATTTTGTAGAATTAAATGTTTGCTTAAGTGTTCTCTGAGGAGTGGAGAATAACTGGTTTAAAAGAATACAAATGTTGCCTGTCCAAAGAGTTTAGCTAGATACACAACAGAGAATGGGATTTAAACAATTAAGCTAATTCATAAAACAATTCACCGTGTTGGACCAAAAATGAAAGGAATAAGCTTTGCCATTACATGTTTTTTTTTTGGACCCAAATGAACCAATTAGTGTATCATACTTATCTGCTTCTAATCATTTAAAATCATAGGATCAGCACAAAAACTTTAATTCTGTCTGCCAAAGGCCAAGCTAAATCCCATGCCTTGTATTTCTTTCAGAATATGCCACCATTCTGGTTGAATAATTGTAATCTTTTGATTGTTGAAAAAAAAATCAGGTTTAAGGTTGGCAGTTGCATGGATCAAGTTGTCTATGAATCACAGAATACAGCTCCTTTGCATTAGCTGGACAGTATGTCTCAATTATGACCTTGAACAATGAGAACAGTTTCCTTTGCATCTGAATAATAGTTTTCCTAATGCTAATTCCTACAAAATTTTCTTTGTTCATGAACCTTGGCACAGAGCCATTCAGTATAGACACACAATTGTAAAATACTATTTTGAAAATTTTGAAATATCTCCTCCTTATCCCATAATCAACTTACTGTCCTGTATAGAAAGTCATTGAATTATACCTCTGGATGCCATCTGAGAGGTCATTTCACTCCCTTCCTTCAGGGATTTCCTTCCAAAAGAGCCTCATTTCTTTCCTAATGGGAAGCAAGTTATATTGTCAGAAAGTAATGTAGTTAATCTCTAGGAAAAATAAAATCAGGAGTTGAATCTGAGTGAAAAATATGTCTTGACACTTTCTAGATCATTGGTTCTATGTTTTTCTCCATAAGATACCAAATTGAATAACATTGAGACTTTGTGACCTTAAGGATGTAGTTTAAAAACGTTCTAGAATACACACACGTTGACTAGTAGTACCCACAAATATGCCTTTAACCTTTAGGCTACAAATGTACTGTTTTCTATGGTATATAATTTCCCTCTACCTTCTATTCCGTGTTGCCTAGGATTCTAGATAGGAAGCTAAAATGCTGCTGTTAGTGGTGGCAGGGCAAAGGAATTTTGGAGAGCAAATGATTCTCCTCCAATTTTTGAGTCAATAATTGTTTAGTCCAATCCAAAAATATCTACTAAATATCTTTCATGTACTAGGTTCTGGGGCTAAAAAGATGAAATGAAAACCCTTTGGCATTATGAAGCAATTTTTTTCAACAAGTAACAACTCAGTGGAAAAGATCATAGACTCTTAGAACCCCAGTAATTTAAGATCTCCACAATGGACATATTGTGATAGACTGACTATATTTCCCTCCTTCCTATCCCAATCCATAACTTGTTCTATTCTCTACTTTGTCCCTGTCCCTTTACAGAAGTGTGTGCTTCTAACATCCCTTGTCCCCAACCGGCCTTCTCCTCCGTTATTCCCCATTTCATGCTCTTCCCCCTTTCTCTCCCATAAGTCAAGATTCACAATTTAGACTGATTTGACATTCTTTCCTTAGGCCAAATTCAATAAGAATAGGGTTGCCCCTTTCCCTTTTGCCTTCCTTTTCTTCCCCTCCTTTGAAACAGTCATCCCTTGCCTCCTCTATATTTAAGATGATTAATGGTATTCTCTTTCTCCCCGTCTCCGCTCATTATATTCCTCTTCCAACTCTCAATTTCACCTTTTAAAATATCATTCACCTCTCCTCATACTGAGAAAAGTTTCATAAGGTACAATTATCATTTTTCCATGTTGGCATGTAAATACTTCAACTTTGATAAGTTCCTTATGAATACTTTTCCATATTTACCTTCTCATGTTTCTTGTATTTCAATGTCAGTTTCTTTATTCAGTTCTGTTTTTTTCATCAGGAATGCTTGAAAGTCCTCCATCTCATTGAATGACCATATTTTCCCCTGAAACATTATACTCAATTTTGCTGGGTGGGTGACTCTTGGTTTTAATCCTAGCTCTCTTGTTATCTGGAATATCATATTCTAGGCCATTTGATCCCTTAATGTAGAAGCTGGTAGATCCTGTGTTATGCTAATTGTGTTTCCACAGTATTCAAATTGTTTCTTCTTGGCAAGTTGTAATATTTTCTTCTTGATCTGGGAGCTCCATAACCTGGCTATAACATTCCTAGGAATTTTCTTTTTGGGATCTTTTTCAAGAGGTGATTGGTGAATTCTTTCAAGTTTTATTTTGCTCTCTGGTTCTAAAATTTCAGGGCAATTTTCCTTAAGAATATCTTGGAGGATGATTTCTGCATTCTTTTTTTGATCATGGATTTCAGGTATTCCATTAATTTTTAAATTGTTTCTCCTGGATCTATTTTCCAGGTCAGTGTTTTTTTTTGTTTTTTGTTTTTTTGTTTTCAATGAGATATTTTACATTGCCTTCTATTTTTTCATTTGTTTGGATCTGTTTAATAGTATCTTGATTTCTCATAAAGTCATTTCCATCCATTTGCTCCACTCTAATTAAGAAGGAATTATTCTCTTCAGTAAGCTTTTGAAATTCTTTTTCCACCTGGCAAATTTGACTTTTTAAGGCATTCTTCTCCTCATTGGACTTTTGGGCCTCTTGTGTCACATGAGTTAGTCTATTTTTTAAGTGTTATTTTCTTCATTCAGGTTGTTGACTCTCTTTTCATGATTTCCTTGCATCATTCTCATTTCCCTTCCCAATTTTTACTCCACTTCTCTTATTTGGTTTTCAAAATCCTCCTAAATCTCCTCTATGGCTTATAGCCAGTTTACATTTTTCTTGGAAGCTTTTGGTGTGGGAGTTCTGACTGTGCTGTCTTCCTCCCATTCTATGCTTTGATCTTTTTTGGCTCCAAAAAAGGAATCTAAAGTTTGATTGCTGTGCTTGCTTTCTTCCTTTTCCTGCTCATGTTGACAGTCAGTTACTTGACTTTTGGGGTCCATAAAACTATACTTTCAGAGGGAAGAGTTTTGTCCCAAATCTCTGGAGTTTTCACAGCTACTGGAACTATTATGAGGCTGCCAGCTCTGCAGTCCCCTCCAGTTTTGGCTCACTGGTCACATACCCCATGACCACCACCCAAGACCATGACCTCATCCAGGCAGGTTAAGGCAAGACCACTTAGGCTCTGAATGATCGCTTGTCTACCTCCCCTCACCCCTTCTAATCTGCAGGCCAGGATCTCTGAAGCAGTCACATGGAGGCAGCTACAGGGCTGCCACTTCTGCTGCTTTCTTACCCTGGGGTAGATGGCCAGACGTGCTTCTTTTGCCCAAATTTAGCTAAGTTCCACTGCCCTTTCACTTTGTCGTTGGCTCTTATGGGTTGATAATTCTAGAAACTACCACAGCTATCAGTGACCCACTCTCCCAAGTGCTCCAGCTGTGGCTTGTCCTGGCCACCTTGGGGCTAAAACTGCAGTGGGGCTGGTCTCCACTCCCAGAACTGCAAATGGATGCTTTCTGTTCCCCTGAAGGGCTGCCTTCAGTGGAAGCTTTGTTTCTCCATCATTTTATGAGTTCTGGAGCTCTAAAATTTGTTTCAAACCATATATTATAGGTATTTGAGGTGGTTATGGGGAAACCTCATTGAGTTCTTCTGCTTCTATGCTGCCATCTTCCAACCTGTGGATTTCTAGAATGTTACTTTTTTGTAGAGGCAAGGATAATTCTTGAGATAGTCTCTCTGTAGCTAAAGTCAACTCATAGAAGTTGCTACCATTTTTAAAAGAGAGCATTATATGTGTATGTAGATATAGACATATATTCTTTTATATAAGCATGCATGGATATGTGTGTGATATGTGTTTATGTACACACACAGAAAAATAATCAATTCTTATTCTAAGGTTCTTTAGCCTCTAATCAGGATGAAGACTGGATGATACACCCCTTTCCATGATCAGAACCTTTCAATACTATTAACTTCTGTTCTTGCTTCTTTCTGTAAAGTCAAGCATAAGCAGCTTTCCAGAGGGCTGCTGTTGTGAATAGCTCTAAGGTTCTGATCACATAGTAGAGTGAACTCCCTATTTATTCAGCAATAAACTAAAGCAAAACATTCACAGAAACCAAAGTACAGCATTCACAATGATATAACATAACATCTTATCACTAAAAGGGTCACATAGTTTTAAACAGAAGATATCATTCAATAAGTCCTTAACCCAATCATCCTTTAGGAGCAATCCCCTTTAAGGGACACAAAGTACAAAAGTCTAAGTTTTCCCACTCCTACATCACATTGTCTTAATCTCTTACTCAAAAAGTTTTCTTTCTTCTTGATTGGAGATTAATTTCCAATCATCCTTAACTCAATCATTCTTAAGGGTACAAGGTACAAAGTACAAACTTCTCCCCTCACTAGATCACAGTAAATCATAATCTTATCAGTCAGCACTAAGTTTCCAAGAAGAGGTCTTTTTATCTTGGCTGAAGGCTGACTCCCAAATCCTATGATTCTTCTTCCATGGGTCTAGGTCCGTGGATTCACAAGTAGGCAGCTCTCAGCTCCTTGTCCAGCTCCTCATCCAGCTGCTCATCTCTTACCTCACCCACTTCCCATTCTGCATTGAAGCTCACAGTGTCCAGTCCACCTCAAGTCCTTTGCTGTTTCTGGTTCTGGGAAGACAAAGCTTAACAGAGCCAAAACAACATCCATTTACATTGCTGGCACCATCATCTGTTCACTATCTGCCTGTAAACTCAACACAGACCCACAAACAAGGTCTGAGAACTCAACACAAATCTCAGGATAATCCCAGGACCTTTTAAACCCTTCTCCAGGGCTTCTGTAAACAGACAACAAGAAAGTCCTCTTTCAGGGCTTCCAGTAAGGTCCCAGGGCTTCTGTACAAAGTATCACAAACTCAACAGGACAGACAAAGTGAGTGCCTGGCCTCCATAACCATTCCCCTTCTCTCTTCTGTTCTGTCCCAGCTGTGCCTCTCCTTATATATGGTGATTCTCCTTCCTGTTGCATCAGCAAGTTCCTCTCACCTTCACATCACAAGGGGCTGAAACAAGGTGCTAAGCACTTCTTTGCTTGCCATTACACTTGTCCAGCACAAAGCCTCAATTTTCTACTGCTCTGCTCCTCGTAGAGTAGGTTTGCCAGTATTCTTCTTCTCCTAGGGTAGGCTTTCCAATCCTAGGTGCAGTACCATTCCTCAGCCCACTCTAAATCAGCAACCTCACTCTAGATAGGGACAGTACAGATATTTATTTTGCTTTCTGTATAACAAGAGGGCCATCCCTGTTGGACTGGGATCTTTTCTTGTCCTAATATAAAGTCTTTTGCCACAGCTCAGTCCCTTCACTGGAAGGCTATGGTACATGAGGTACCTTCTTGGCTAGACTTTGTTACAAGTGTCCTCAGACCTCTATATGTTTCCTATGCTTATTCTGGGACAAAAAATTTACTCATCCTAAATTTTCTTTGTATTTCATTATTACACGTGTTATTTTTTTTGGGGGGGGTGGATAAGAGGGGACAGGAAACACCTGTGGAAAAAAGTTGGATTTCATTATTTCTCCCTATTATTTCCATTTTGACTAGTCTTATTCTTTGATTTTACAATTCTATCTAATCCAAGGGGTATGGTATGCTACACTTAGGCTTATAAAATTCATATTCAAGTCATTAAACCCATTTGAATTAAAATTCAATGTTCTTATTAAATATGAATATATCAGCAACATGTAATAGATTAATAAGGCCACATTCATAGTCATCGTGGGAAATATCTCAGAACAAAATCTTTCCATATTTCCCTAAAACTTGTCTATGTACTAAATACTCAGCGGATGCTCCTTTTCCTTTTAATGGATAACCAAAATAATAGCAATACTTAGGACTCATTTAAATGGTTTATATCACAACTTAGATTGCTACCTAACTTTATTCAGTATTATTAAGTGAAACCAACAATTGAGGCATGAAAAGTAATTATGTGTCTTTTCTTTTTGTGGTTGTAAGTAGCTTTACTGCTCAAAGATACAGAATATAAAGGGGCAAAAAGGCTGATTCTGAGAAGGATATATTTCTATGTATATGTGTATAGTATTCCATATTCATATGTATATTATATAATACATGAAACTATTTTTCTCTCAAATATATTGTTTGTGATATATATATATATATATATATATATATATGGCATATATTCACAGATACATGGATGATATATAAACACATAAATATAGGTATATTTTAATAACTTTGGTTGACATTGTCAGTATGTTGAAAATTATACAATACAAATATGTTATATGGTATAGATTATCATTTAAGTCTATGTCCCCAAATTTGTATTGTAAATGATGGCAGCATGGTATAATGAATAGTGTACTGACTTTGTGGTCAGGAAAGCCTAAATCAAATCCCATCTCTGACACTTAATAAGTATAAGAACCTGGGAAAGTTATTTGACTTCTATGCTCCTCTGGCAACTTCCTAAAACTTATCTGCTAAGTCATGAGCGATCAGAGTCTGTGAGTAGAGATAATGACTATACCTGGAGATCATTCACCATGTGTAGTTCTTGCTTATAGAAATATATGATTTAAAAAATGTTAATACATTGTGCATTTATTAAGTACTTACTGTGGGCCAGGCTATTCACTAAGCACTAAGTTACAAAAACAAGATAATAAGATAAAACTTTCTCTTATATTCTATTAGGAAAAGGCAAAACACAAAGGAGTTAATGAAAGAGAGGGCTGCAGAAAGGGGATTTGCAAAGAAAACAAAATGTTCAAAAGTGGGGAGGGGTATATGTGTGGAGGGGTGAAGTGTAACAGATTCCAGAGTAGACATAAAATGATTTGGAATGCAAGGGGGAACTTGGCAGGGTCTTTTCATAATATATTGGTTCCAGGCAGAAGCTCATCAGTCATTGAATCAGTCACAAAATTGCATCATCCTCAGAGGGTCAAGGTAACCATGGTGGAAGTGGAAAACTTGGCAAGTGAGCTGGAAATGTAAAGAGAAACTTGTATTGATATGGTGGTTATAGGCAGAGACTCACAGACCAACAAGTCAGCCCCAGAGTGGAGAGAGAGGCTCAACATATAAAAAAAGGTTGGTTATAAAACAGAGCAGTATGAATTGTGAAAATAACCATTACAGTACATATTGCCCAAATATACAGATAGATAGATAGGTAGGTAGTTGGGTAGGTAGATAGATAGATAGATAGATAGATAGATAGATAGATAGATAGATAGATGGATGATAGACAGACAGATAGGTAGAGAAAGAGATAGAGAGATAGAGAGATAGATGGATGGATGGATAGATGGATCACATTACATTTCTGGGCTTAAAGGACTAGAAGAAAACCCTTTGCAAAGTTGCATTAGCAATCCCACAATTGAAAAGTTCAGCTGAAATAAAATATTTTCAGATTATGGAAGTTATTATGATTTTCCTCTATTATTTATGTTCTAGTTGTCCTAATAGTGTGTTCCAAAATAAGACGGAGAAACATCATTTTCTAAATAATTAAAATGTAAAATTAAACTTCACAAATTATTGTTGTTGTTATTATTTGCTCACCACGATGGAATCAGTTAAAGAATACTCATAATTTGGGGTGGCTACGTGGTGCAGTGAATAGAGCACCCACTCTGGAGTCAGGAGGGCCTGAGTTCAAATTCAGCATCAGACACGTAACACAAAACTAGCTGTGTGACCTTGGGCAAATCACCTATCCCCAACTGCCCTAACTTCCTCCCTCCAAAAATAAAAAAAAAAAAGAATACTTACAATTTTATTTGGCAAAACCTACGTTTTTACTTTTAATTTTCAGAATATTAAAAGAGCACATCCCTTAACTTATACTTATGTTAAAAGACATTTTTGCACATCAAAAATTAATAGCCTACTGTCAACAACACCAGATAGGTAATATTGCTCTTATCTATTAGCCATTAGTTTTATCTTTAACTATAACACAGCCATTATCATTAGTGGTAGTCAAAGAGATATGATTAGTATTTAGTTGATAACTTGCTAAGTGTTATAGACTACCTTCATAGCCCCATAATTCCTCTATTATGACAACAGAAGAAAAAAAAATTCTTGGCATAATACATTTGAAGACTATATTAATTCATGTCAATCCAAGGGACTTAATTATTAATAATTTATATATCACTTTTATAAATTTATACATTTATATAAAAACTTTATGATTTGCAAAGCTTTTTAAAAGATTATTCACTTACTCCTCACAATCACCATGGGAGGAAGGTACTTTTATTATCACCATTTTATAAATGAAGAAATTGAGGTAGAAAATAATTATGTAACTTTCCTCTGGTCATGCAGCTAATAAGTATTTGAAGTCAGATGTGTATTCAAAACCTTCCTGATTTCAGAGTAAACATTCTACCCACTATACTTACTAACTGCATACTGTTTCCCAGTACTAGGTGCTGAGAAGGAAAAAGACAAAAAATAAACTTTCCTGTCCTCAAAAATGTAACATTCTATTGGAGAAATAAACAACACTCCAGGATATGTACATTCAAAGTATATATAATTAATATAAAATAATTTGAGGGCACTGAAAATTGGAAGTGTTAAGTAAGTCTTCATTTGGGGGATGGTTCTTCAATGGATTGAGAGCTTTCTAGAGAGAGAGGGAAGGAGAAAGAACACTCCAAGAACAGCTCATCCAAAGACAAAAAAAGACAATGCTGTGGGCAGGTAACAGCAAAATTTGTTTAGTTGGAATATAGCATGCATAAGGAGAAGTAAAACAAAATACGTATTCAAGTGAGGATTATGAAAGATTTAAAATGACAGAGAAGCTTTTATCTTATCCATTAGCAATAACAAATTCATCTTGAATAAAGAGTGACATGGTCAGACCTCTGAATATCAATTCATTTGTGAAGTTTTAAATATACTTCTGTGGGATCTCTTAAACTATGTGGGCTGTTACAATTATTATGAAAATGAACCCTGTTCTGATGTTGTTTAAAATATTTTTTTTTGTTAGGTAAATCTTTACAATTACATGACAATATGTTTAACTTCCATTTTTTTTAAATTATGTATTCTAAATTGTCTCCTCTTACTCATTCCCTCTCCTTGAAAAGGCAGACAATTTGATACTGGTTATACAAATGAAGCCATGTAGGAGGTAGAGCCAATATGGCAGAGCAGAGGCACAAACTTGAACTCCCCCTCCAATCACTTCCAATACATGTAAAAAATGACTCTAAACACACTTTAGAGCTACAGATCCCACAAAGTGACAGAGAGAAACAAATCTCCCACTGAAGGGAGCCTGGCAGGGAGAGAGGAAAAAGCTATATAGCATATTGAGTCCCATGTGAGCCATGGTTTTGGCTCCAGAGCACTCCCAACCAATGGCAGCATGAGCAGACTTCAGGAGAGTGAATCACCAACAGCTGTGGTGGTTTCCAGACTTCACAATACATAAATACAAAAGACAAAGTAAAAGGCCAGTGTGGAAATCCATTGGAATAGGGGTAGACAGAAGAGCATAGTCCAGCCCCTGCCCCCTGGCTGAGAAGCAGCAGCGGTGCTGCAGCTATGCCAGATGGCTGCCTCAGGTGCTACTGGATTGCAGATTGTAGAGGGACCAAACAACCACTCATAGGGTAATTTCTCTTGCTTTAACCTCCTTGGATCTAGATCACGATCTTGGCTGGTGATCCTGGAGTATGGTGCTAGTGAGTCAGACCTTTGGGGGCTGTAGAGAGGACACCCCTCCTAATAGCTCCAGCAGTTGCAAAAACCCCAGAAATTTGGGACAAAGCTCTCTCCATTGTGGAAGCAGAGTTGTACAATGGCAAAGAGTTCAAAAGATAAGTAATTGGCTGACAATATGAGCAAACAGAGGAAGGACAAACAGACTATACAATCCATTTTGGGGGACAAAAAGGATAAAGTCATGGAACAGGAGGAAGGCAGCAAAGTCAGAAATCTCACATCAAAAGCCTCCAAGAAAAATATGAATTGCTTACAGGCCATGGAGGAGCTCAAGAAGGATTTTGAAAATCAAGTAACAGAAGTGGAGGAAAAATTGAGAAGAGAAATGAGAGTGATGCAAGAAAATCATGAAAAGCAAGTCAACAGCCTCCTAAAGGAAATGCAAAACAATACTGAAGAAAATAAAACCTTAAAATTTGACTAACACAAATGGCAAAAGAGGACCAAAAAGGCATTGAGGAGAATACCTCAAAAAGCCAAATTTGCCAGATGGAAAAAGCAATTTCAAAAATTCACTGAAGAGAATAACTCCTTCAAAATTAGATTAGGACAATTGAAATCTAATGACTTTATGAGAAATCAAGATACTATAAAACAGATCCAAAAGAATGAAAAAATAAAAGGTATTGTGAAATACCTCATTGGAAAAAATATTGACCTGGAAAATAGATTCAGGAGGGATAATTTAAAAATTATTGCACCACCTGAAAGCCATGATCAAAAAAAAAAAAGCCAGGACATCATCTTTGAAGAAATTATCAAGCAAAATGGCTCTGATATTCTAGAACCAGAGGGCAAAATAGAATTTTAAGTAATTCACTGATCATCCTTTGAAAAAGATCCAAAAAAGAAAAATCCTAGAAATATTATACCAAATTCCTAAGTTCCCAGGTCAAGGAGAAAGCATTACAAGCAGTCAAGAAGAAACAATTTGAGTATTGCAGAAATACAGTCAGGATAACACAAGAATTACCAGCTTCTACATTAAGGGATCAAAGAGCTTAGAATATGATATTTCAGAGGTCAAAGGAACTGCAAGTAAAACCAAGAATCACCTACCCAGCAAAACTGAGTATAATGTTTCAGGGGCAGGTTGGAGAGGGGAATCAAGAGGGCCGAATGTTATGGGAATCTGAAGATCTTCCCTGCCCCTAGGCCCTTTGCTAAAGTGGCTACGTGACTCTGAGGACCATTGGATATTTGAAAGTATACTCTGTTCCCTAATAGGCTGAATGTGGTCACGTGGAGCCTGTG
>CM053587.1:255185642-255264708 GCA_028646515.1 Pseudochirops corinnae | reverse complement strand
CTGGCGCCACAGGCTCCACGTGACCACATTCAGCCTATTAGGGAACAGAGTATACTTTCAAATATCCAAGGGTCCTCAGAGTCACGTAGCCACATTAGCAAAGGGCCTAGGGGCAGGGAAGATCTTTAGATTCCCATAACAGACTCCTTTACCAGTCTGTCTACTCTTTTTCATGATTTCCTTGAACAATTTTTTTCTCTTCCCTATTTTTCTTCTACCTGTCTTAATTTTCTTTTCTTTTTTCTCATTTAAAAGTTATTATTAAATACTATAACTTAAAATATAAAATAAGAAAAGGAAAATGATATTATACACAAACACAAAATAAGAAAAGAAAAACAAACAAATAAAAAGGATCACCATGAGCACAGCAGAACATATGAGAAGATTCAAAATATACAGCCATAAATTTCCATTTGATGAAAGCTTCATATAGGCTTTCTATATATATACTAAGCATTATGTTGAGAGCTGTCTATCTTTTCTTTGCTTCCTTGTAAGTTCTCTTTTGTTCTTTGCTGAGCACTTTCACTTTCTTCTTTTTCCTCTTCCCCCCTAGAATTTTACAATTATGTGTATGTTTTTGCTGTGTGTACATATGTGTTTAATATATATAAAATCATACTCATATATAGACATAGACATTCATATACATCTATCTAAAACTGTACTATATTTATGTGTTTTCTGTTTCTTAGGGTATGGATAATCTCTTCCTTCATAAATCCGTGTCTTTCCGTAAGTAGCAATTTCCTACACCAGAGCAATATTCCAACCTTATATTGTCTAGTTATTTTAAAAAGTCCAAAATAATGTTGATGAATGTGGATAAGCCATGATATAATTTCACTATTTTTCTATTTTGATAAAGACTATTTTACATTAGTTTTGTCCCAGACCACAATAACCACTCCTGCTCCTTTTTTCCCTAATATATCCTACTCCTGATCTTTATTTTACATTTTTATATATCTTTTATTTCCAATGCCTTTTGACTCCTCTCCTTTACTTCTACCCACTACCTTGCCCTCCTATTCCTTGCCCTACTCCCTAAGGATAATTCCATTATCCTCCCATTTCCATCAATCGAAACACCCGTCTATACCACCCTTTAAACTATTTCCTTACCCTTCACTCTAAAGAGACTTCCCATATCTAATCTCCCTTCTCTATCCCCTTAAAAAATTTATTTCTTTATGAATTTAAAAAATTTTTATACTCTATCAGATATATATGTATTGTTCCCTCTTGAACTCATTTCTGATGAAAGTATGTGTCTAGAACTACTAGTCCTCCCCCATCTAATCACTTCCTGTCAGTTGTTTCTGTCACACCTCATTTTTATAAGATGATTACTCTTTTGGGCTGTTCCTAAAAAGACTTAATTTTTAGAAATCATATAGTATTCAGATCTTCTCCAATCTTTGTTGTGAACTAATCAATCAGGTTAACACGAGATCTAGAAGCTTCTATAGAGGGGACAGGATAAGTTGAATATGAAAGGCTGATATCTAAAAATAAAAGTAAGAGGTGAGAGAGGAATACATTGGGAGAAGTAGAAAGGAAGAGATAGAATATGGTATAATATCAGAGACAAAAGAGGCAAGAGAAAACTATTACAATGGAGGGGAAGAGCAGGAAGGTGAAAGGGAATGGGTCACTCTTACTCTCCTTGAATTAAGCTTAAGGAGGCAATAACATACAAACTCAATTGGGTATCTTACCCTACAATAAAGTAGGAGGGAAGGAGATAAGAGGAAGGATGATAGAAGGGAGGGAAGATTGGGTAAGAGGGTAAATAGAAGCAAACACTTTTGAAAAGGGACAGGGTCAAAGGAGAAAATAGAGGGATAGAAAATAGAGAATATAGAGATGGAGGGAAATATCATTAGTTTTTCACAATATAACTACTTTTGTATAACTACACATGTACAACCTATATAGAATTGCATGTCCTCCCAGGTGGAGTGCATTAGGAGGAAAGAAGAGAAAGAATCTAGAAATCAAAGTTTTAAAAACAAATGCTAAAAAAAAAATGTTTTTTTACATGCAACTGGGAAATAAGATATACAGTCATTGGGATACAGAAATCCATCTTGCCCTACTAGAAAGTTAAGGGTGGAATAGGGGAGGACATAAGAGAGAACAGATAGGAAAAGGAGTATTCAGTATGCTTGTTATCTTGGGGTGGGGGTAGGGAAAACACAGGGAGAAAATTTGTAACTTAAGATCTTGTGAATTGAATGTTGAAAAGTTGGAATAAATAAATAAATTGTAAAAACAGTAGGAGTAATAAAATAAATAAAGGAAAAAAAAGAAAAGAAAAAGAAAGATCTTCCCTGACCTCTAATGAGATGAATGTAATCACCTGGGGCCCCTGGTGAGAGGAATTTTCTGAAGGATAGAGGAGAGCCCACAAGAAGCTGGGAGTCAGAACAGCTAGACAATGGGAGAGAGAGAATGCACCCAGAGAGACAGGCTTATGAGTGTTGGTTTGTGGGAAGGCTAAAGGTTGATGTGGCTCTCTGCTGCATTATGATGTATTAACTTCTATGTTATTATGATGTATTTGGTTTCCTGGTGTTGCAATTTGGTTGCATGGTGTCTGAATGTCTGTTTTCCATCTGTCTCCTATTTGGAAAGTCTGTTATATTTTGTGTTTGAGAACTATGCCAACATATTTATAGTTGTCATTGGTGCTGTGTATATTGTGGTTTTGTTACAATATTCTAGAACCAGAGGGTAAAATACAATTAAAGAAATACATTGATCACCTCCTGAAAGAGATCTCAAAATGAAAACTGCCGGGAATATCATAGCCAAATTTCAGTGTTCCCAAATCAAGAAGAAAAAATTGAAAGTAACCAAAAAGGAACAATTTGAATATCATGGAATCACAGTCCGGATAACATAAGATTTAGCAGCTTCTATTTTCAAGGATTGGAAGGCTTGGGATATAGTATACCAGAGGGCAAAGGAGCTAGGATGACATTCAGGAATCACTTTCCCAGCAAAATTGAGTATAATCTTTTGGGAAAGAAAATAGATATTCAATAAGATAGAGGATTTTCAAGCATCCTTGAAAAGACCAGAGCTGAATAGAAAATTTGAGTTGCAAATATAAGAATCAAGAAAAGCAAATATAAAGTTAAACAGGAAAAGGGAAATTTTGAGGGATTTTGTAAGGTTATACTGTTCATGCTCTTACATGGGAAGATGATGATGGTAACTCCTAAGAGCTTTCTTATTATTAGGCAATTAGAAGGAGTATATATAGACAACACAGGCATGAGTTGAATGTGAAGAGATATTATAAATAAAATTAATGGATGACATAGGAATGTACTGGGAGAAAGTTAAAGGGAGGGGTAGAATGGGATAAATTATCTCACATCAAAGAGTCAAGAAAAAAAATACTTTTACAGTGGAGGGGAAGAGGAGGAATGTGAGGGAGAGTGAGTGAACCTTACTCTCATCATAATTGATTCAAAAAGAGAATAACATACTCTCACAATTGAGTAGAGAAATCCACCTTACCCTAAAAAAATGTAGGAGATGAAGAGGATAAAAGAAGGGGGTGTGAAAGAAGGGAAGACATATTGGGAGAAGGGGGCAGACAGAAGCAAAACATTTTTGGGGAGGTACAGAGAGAATAAAATAAAGGGGAGAATAGGATAGAAGAAAACACATTTACCAATAGTAGCTGTGAAAAAAAATGTGAAGCAAGTTTCTCTGATAAAGGCCACATTTCTTAAACATCTAGAGAACCAAGTCAAATTTATAAAAATAAGGGCCCCCAGCTGATAAATGATCAAAAGAGATGTACAGTTTTCAGATGAAGTAACCAAAGCTATCATTTGCATTTCTCCAATGTCAGGTGAAAAATTGCTCTGACAATTCATTGAAGAAATGCAAATTAAAACAATTCTGAGATACCCCCTCTGAATTATTAATTGCTAATAGAACAGTAAAGGAAAATGACATATGATGGAGAGAATGTGGAAAAATGAGACATTAATGCACTATTGGGGGAGTTGCGAATTCCTTCAACCATTCTGTAGAGCAATTTGGAGCTATGTCCAAAGGGTTACAAAAACTATGCATATTCTTTGTCTTAGCAATACTGCCACAAGGTCTGTATCCAAAAAAAACCAAAAAGAAAAAGGAATAGGATCCATCTATATATAAATAAATAAGTAGATAGATGAGTAAATAAGTAAATAAGTAAATATATATATATGTAACCAAAAACATATATAAATGACATATATAATCATATATATGAATATAAATAAATATATTTATTTATATATTATATATAATAATTATAATATATAAATATAAAATATATAAAATATAAAAACACATAAAATATATATTAATATATAGGCAATTTGTATCTGAATTGGCATTAACATCTATTAATTACATCATAATCTCCACAAAATAAATACATCACATTTGCAAGATACATAACACTACAACTCATTACCAGAGAGGCCAGAGGACCTTTGTAATTCCACTCATGAGAAGCCTTCCAGAAGAATGCTACTGTGAACAGCTTTTAAGGTTCTGATTACAGAGTATACTGAACACTCTATTTTGTCTATAACAAATCAAAGCCAAACACTCACAGAAATCAAGATACAGCATTCACAATATTAAAACTTGTCACAGATAATCAAAATACAGCATTCACAACAACTTCTTAGAGAAAATGGCCACATAGTGATCACAATGTTTTCAACAAAAAACAATCATTTAGTAAATCAAATCATCAATCATCCTTAAGGAGGCTTGTCTCTTCAAGGAACACAAAGTACGATACTAAAAATTCTCCACTCATGGGCACACTAAGTTGACTCAATCAGTCATTTATTCAGTCATCAATCACTAAGTACAATCATTTAGTCAATCAATCATCCTTCATTATTCACTATTTAATCATCTGAAAATATACAGACCCTCCACCCCTAGGTCACTAGTAAATTTACAATTTTTCAGTCAGTACACAGTTCCTTGTTTAGCTGTCTGTGCAGTCTCTTCCATACTGAAGCTCACAGCATCCAGTCCATCTCAAATCCTTCTGTAATGGTACTATAATATGAATTTGAAGACCCCCTTTATATTGGTAAGTAAGCAGGTGCTTAACACCTTGTTTCAACTTAACACCTTGTTTAAGCTATTTAATTAACACAGAAGTAGTTAACACCTTGGGACGAAGTTGCTGATGTAACAGCATGGAGTTGGATGAAACAGGAAGAAGCTGATGCTGTGTGTATATTAGGAAAAGCCCCAGAAAGGGACAGGCAGGATGTTTCGGGACCAGTATCTGGAGGCAGAGCAGCTACTGGAGAGAATTGAGAATTGAGAACTGAGCCAGTTCTTCTTGGAGCAAAGTCATTGGAGGCAGAAGAGGAGCCAAGGATTCTGAAGAGGAAAGGAGGAGACCACCCCTTCCTCCCCTAACCCCCTCCCCCAGCTTAAGAGAATGGTATAGATTTTGTAAACCTGGATGGAGTTATTTCGATTTTGAGAACCAGCTGAAACTTCTGATGAGTCTGAGGGCCAGCCAGAGTTTCTAAGGATTTCTGAGGGCCAGCCAGAGCTGCTGAAGAGGTGTAGAGAATTTCCATAGGCAAGCCAAGCTGCTGAAGACTGAGGAAGCATGACCATGAGGCTGGTACATTTTCCAAAATTTTTTGTGGCTTTGTTAAGCTTTGACTTCCCAGGAACAGCAACTGTGAAGGTTTTGAGTTGGACTGGACACTAAGCTCCAGTACAACACAGTAACTGCTCAGAGAACTGGACAAGGACCTGGGAGCTGTATGCTTTTGAACCCAGGTGACAGTTTGGTGAATTCAGGTAGGATCTGGGACCATGGAGGGGAATCCAGGGAATCTGAGAAACCACCTCGAGTAAGTCTGATGAAGACTTTCCTTGGATACTATGTACTAACTGACAAATTGTAAATTTACTAATGACCTAGAGATGGAGGGTCTGTTTATTTTCTGATGATTGAATAGTGACAAATGAAGGATGATTGATTGACTAAATGGTTGCATTTTGACTGAATAAGTAATTGATTTGTAACTTAGTATGCCTCCATGAGTGGACAACTTTGACTATTGTACTTTGTGATTGAATTAAGTATTTTGTGAATTCCTGAGTTACTGAATGATTGTTCTTTGTTAAAAACTTTGTGACCACTATAGTGGAAACTATGTGGGCATTTTCTGTGATAAGTTGTTGTGAATGTTGTATTTTGATTATTTGTGATAAGTTGTAATATTTTGAATGCTGTACTTTGATTTACTGTGAATATTTTGATTTGATTTGTTATGGAATAGAGTGTTCACAATACTGTGTAATCAGAACCTTAAAAACTGTTCATAGTAGCATTCTTCTAAAAAGCTGCTGGTGTTTGGCTTTACACCTTCACAGTCTCTATTCCTGGGAAGATAAGGCTTAACAAAGCCACAAACAAGTTCATAAAAATAATCAGCATCACAGTCATCCTTCCTCAGTCTTTTGGTAGATCTGGCTGGCACTTGGACTCAGCAGAAGTTTCAGCTGGTTCCCAGACTGTAAATCACTCCACCCAGATTTTCAAAATCAAAACCATTCTCTTCAGCCTGGGAGGGGCTTTCCTCTTCAGCCTCCTTGGCTCCCCTTCAGCTTCCTGGAGCAGCTTCTGCCTCCACAGAACTTTTTCCACTTTGGGGCTTTTCCTTATATATGCATAGCATTAGCTTCCTGTTTCAGCCAACCCATTCCTATTACATTAACAACCAGGGATACATACCTTCTTGATTAATTATTAAGTGCTAAGTACCTGTTACCTTTACCAATGCAAAGGGATCTTCAAATTCAAATTACTGCTAAAGCCTTAAACAAACACAAAGTTCATAACATTATAATCCCCTCAATCCAAAGCAAAAATGCCCTTCTGAGGGTATGTCCTTCTTCCCGGCTGCTCTTGCAGGTTTCACCCTGGCACTCTCAGACGCAGGCTCTAATCAACCAAGTCCCAGTCTTAACACTACTCTAGCCCCTGCTTCAAGTCCTGAGGGGTGGCTGGGCAACACATACAACAGGGTGGTGTCCTTGGTGGTCCACAGCACTTCCCCCCACTCACCATAGACTAATCCATCTTCTCTCTCTGTCCCAAACCATCCCAGGGGCAATAAACTCCTTGGTTCCTTCTTCTCCCACCAGAGGCAGATGCTCCTGGCTTCTGCTGAAGTCCTGATGCAGACAGCTCTCTGTTCCCACTCTCACCTCACCAAAGTCCACGTGCAGACAATTCTCTGTTCCTGCTCTATGGCTCCATGGAATCACAGCTACCACAACTGGGAAAAAAACAATTATCCCATCCCCCCATACTTTACTTTTAGTTTGTAAATCCTGTCTAACTATACCATTTTGTAAAAGCCAGCACCCTAACACACCCAGGATAGCTGCTTGCACAAATTCTTTGATCTGTTTCTCCAAAGGAAAGTAACTCCAAATGGGGTTAACACTCTTACTTTAATCAAATATATATTTCACTAAATCTGGGGAAAAAAGTCTGTACCCTGAACTTCAGAAAATACAAACGGAAATTAAAAGCAGACAAAAAATATAGAGAAAATAACACAAATTCCCTAGGTCTATTAAGGGGCAGGTAAGATCTTCAAATTCCCTCACCATTACAATTCTACCTCATTCACTAAAAAGCTGTGTGACCAAAGGAAAGCTATTTAACCTTCTTTGCTTTAATTTCCTTACTGAGATTTGGTTAGATTCAGCATCTAAGACAAAATGAGGTTAAATAAGAAATGGATGTAGTCAGATTAGAATTTTGAAAGGCCCTTTCTGATATAATCATCCCAGCAAATATAATCTCAAATATTTGATACAAAGTATAAAACCATTTCAGAAAATAAGTAAAAGATTGTGGTGAGCCATTGACATAGTAATAACTATGGCAGGAATTATGGAGATATCAAGGAATTTAAGGTCAACTAAGGAAAGTAAGGATACATATTAAACATGAATATTTTAGAAATGACTTGATTGAGCTGTGAAAGAGCAATGAAAGATTACTCAATCATCAGATGATTGTGGTACAAGGAGTCAATGCAACACAAAGAGCAAAGTAAACAATTAAACAGCAACCGCAGTCTTCCTTCATGATTTGAGAAACAAAGGAATTAGAGGGAGAGAGAATTACTAAATATGGAAATTGTAAATTATTTCTAGTTGTATTTGTGGTCTAAGGAAATCAAACATAATGAAAGCACAAATTAAGTCAAATAGAAACCAGAAAACTCATCCCAGAATCTCCATTTTGGGAAAAGGTTAAGATCAGTAATTGTAATGGCAAGCTCAGAAGTAGTTCATACCTTGTTTCAGTTATTGAATTAACATCTTGTTTCAGATCAAGCATCTTTTGAGACTTGTGTCAAGTCTGTTAAGAAACAGAGCATGTGAAACCCACAACTTGTGAACCCTATAACTTATGAACTCCTGTGGAGGAGTTAATGACTATATAAGGAGGTCCCCAGGGCTAGAGATAGGAAGAATTGAGAAGAGGACTCTTGTTGTGGCAGAGTCAAGAAGGAGAAAACTTGTGCTATCCTGGCACTGTTTGTCTGTTCTGTTTGTGTTGAAGTTTGTTTGTGATACTTTGTACAGAAGCCCTGGGGCCTTACTGGAAGCCCTAAAACAGGAAGTTCAGAGTGTATGTTATAAAACTTGTGGAAGAGGGTTTTGGAGGTCCTGGGACTTTACTGATGATTTGTGCTGACCTCTTGGACCTTGTTTGTGGGTCTGTGTTGATTTCTATGTTGATTATTTGTGTTGAGTTCTCAGATCTTGTTGGTGCATGTAAATTGGTTTCACAGGCAGATAGTGAATTGATGATTGTGCCAGCAATGTGTATGAACATTATTGTGGCTCTGCCAAGCTTTGTCTTCCAAGAAACAGGTACTGTGAAGGACTTGAAGTGGAATGGACACTGCGAACTTCCATGCAGAATGGGAACTGGATGAAGAACTGGACAAGGAGCTGCACAAGGAACTGGGAGCCACCTGCCTTTGAACCCCGGTGACAGTTGGAGCTGGGACCATGGAAGAGGAACCATGGAAGCTGAGAGACAGCCTCCAGTCAAGCTGAAAGAAGACTTTTTTTTTTTTTTTTGGATACTGTGTACTGACTGAA
Organism: Pseudochirops corinnae; assembly: GCA_028646515.1. Lineage (NCBI taxonomy): Eukaryota > Metazoa > Chordata > Mammalia > Diprotodontia > Pseudocheiridae > Pseudochirops > Pseudochirops corinnae. The sequence continues at coordinate 255,255,504 of CM053587.1, read as the reverse complement.
GAGGTTAGGATTAACTGTGACCTAGGGGTGAATAACTTTCAGTTTTGTACTTTGTGATTGAATTAAGGACTTTGTGATTGTCTAAATTATTGTACTTTGTTGAAAACTATTGTGATCACTTTGGTGAAAACTATGTGGCCATTTTAGTGATAAGTAATTGTGAATGTTGTATCTTGATTTTCTGTGAATGTTTTGCTCTGATTTGTTATTGAATAAATACAGTGTTCACCATAATATGTAATTAGAACCTTAAAAGCTATTCACAGCATCATTCCTCTGAAAATCTGCTAGTGCTTGGCTTAATAGTAACACTGTTTCAAATTCCCTCTGCAAAGTGTGACCTTTGTCTCATCAGCCGTTTCCATATTTTTACCTAGTGGTTCAAAAAATACCATGTAAAATCTCCTTTAACATAAATAATTCTTTGATTATCTCAGGTTCTTGTACCTCCAACCTCAATCACCTCACATTTCTTTTGCATTCATTTTGTATATACTTATATTTCACCCCATGTAGCCAATCAGTTGATAAATTATGTTTCTGTGATCCCAAAATTTCTTGTATACTTCTCCTATTGAATAATCACATAGATCTTCTTTACCTTTCACTTGGACAACTACCTCTAATTGATCTTCCTGCCTTAAGTTCACTCCAATCCATCCTTCACATAGCTCAAAAATGATTTTTCCTGAAGTGAAAGTCTAACCATATCCTTAGCCTATGTAATGAACTCCAGTGATTCCTCATTACATCTAGGATAAACTATCGTTTGGTATTTAAATCTCTTATTAATCTGGCTCCTTCCCAGCTTTCCATTTTTTTTTAAACTTTCCTGCCCTCCAGGTACTCTATATTCCATCTGTACTGGCCCATTTGATGTTTCTCACGTATGACTCTACACCTTGTTTCCCTATCTCTTTGAACTATCTTTGCTTCATTCCTAGAATGCACTCCTTCTATGAAACTATGGCTAGTTTCAAAGATCAGCTCAAGAACCAACTCTTCAGGAAGTGTTTTCTCTATCCCCAGCTATTAGTGCATTACTTTCTAAAATTACATTTTACCTACTCTGAACATATCAGGTATACCCCTACATATTTCCAATTTAAGTCATCTAATTAAATGTAAGCTTCTTAGACCAGGAATTGTTTCTAATTATATCCTAGAATGACCTGCTACATGATAAGTGTTTGTTGATTTATGAATTGAGATATACAATTCCCCCTTGGAGTATAACATTCTCCAGTGCTAGTACTGTCTCTTTTTTTTCTCTCTAGTATCAATCACATATTGGGGTTTTCATAATTGCTTATTGATTGATTAATTTAATTCTCTGATTCAAATTGGACTTGGTAAATGCTCATAAAATCAAGAGAATGAAACTGAAAGATTGGGGGAGAAGGTATTTAGGAGAATCTGAAAGAAAGAATATTTTATTTTGGTTGGCATCAGTGAATATCCCAATTATTAAAAAAATAATATAGAAACATTCTTTCACATTTTATACAAGAAAAATAAAACAATGGATGGATTGTCACAATTCCATCTCATTACCACTCATGGGAGTGTAAAACTCTAAAAAAATATATCCATCTAGTCTGTGATTTTTCTGTGAGTTTAGAACTTGCTGACAAGAATTCTGTATTTCAAGGTTGTAGAAAAAAATCCCCAGGTACTGTAGAAGGATCTGAAAATTGATATTTTTCTTTAGTCCTTCAGCAGCACAGAGTATTATTCAGATGACTTCATCTATTTCAAACAGTTTTGCAATTTAAATAGCCTGTCTGCAAATACCTTCAGTTTTTAGCACTTGTAATAGAAAGTTTCTGACTAAAAATGTTTCTTGAAAGTAGATGCAGTGAGCTACTAGACTCAAGTGCAGGCTTATATTTCTCTGACCCCAAAGCTACTCTGAACCCCTCACCACACACATGGTTATATTAGTAATGTAATGTCTCTAAATCTTTCTTTCCCCATTCTCTGAAATAATGGTGACATGGCAGTCAGGCAGCCTTGGGCATCAGGACATTTGTATGATCACTAGGTCAGTACTAATAATAATATACTTTTTGTTTTTCTTTACAGGGTACCTATACCTAAAAGCCTCTGGGTACCCAAGGAAATATACTTGAAACAAGACAATAAAACAGGTACATAGTCCTATACATTCTGAACCTGAAAAGAGGAAATATGATAACACTTTTGACATTAAATAATACAGCTACCCACAAAATATTAACTGGGGACAAAAGGAGGCAAGATATAATCTGATGATGGTTTCATTTGCTGAAAACAAAACTACTCAGAAAATTTAAATAAACTTGTACAGGCCTTCTGATCAAAGTAGATAAGGGTGACTTTTATTATTACAATTCAATATATTGTGGTCAAGAATTATAGCTTCAGTATTCTGAGACTTAGGAAGATGTCACTATTAATTATAGTTATTTAGAGATGAAATGTACTTATTTCAGAAGGCAATGGGTTGTTTTATTGTTTTGTTTTATTTTTTCAAAATCAAGGAAAGGTGTTTATTGGGAGTAACACAAAACAACACACCAAACACAACACATCAAGAAGGTTCCTTTGCTAATGAAGGGAGACTCAGCTTATCAGAGACCAAGCTTATGGGGGATGGCAGCTTCCCAAGTGAAAAAGCCTTCCCCCCTCCGGGAGAGGGACTGATACAGGGAGACAGGTCATTAATAGAGATGTCCATCAAGAGAGACCACAGTTTAAGGGGGATGTCACTCACTTAAGGAAGACACCAATGGGTTGCTTTAAAGTAGAAGTCTTTGCCAATGTTGAAATTCATTAATTCTAGCAAAATTGATGACTTGCACAAGATCATACAGTTAAATATGAGGGTTGAGATGCAAGTTCATATTTTGACTCCTATAATAGAGCCTACTCTACTACACCTAATCTTTTATGGATCATCTATGTAAATATTGAGTGGAAAAGATGGAGAATATAAGAAAGATATTACACAGGTGGAGGTAGTCACAGGAACAATATCATCTTCAATGAAGGGGCTAAGGCAGAACTGTGAGACTGTAATATAAAGTCATGAATTTCTTTGAATTGTCTGTGTAATAATTTAAAGTGGAAATGCCTAAAGTATATAGGTAATTGGCCTAGTAGAGGTGATTGCATACATTTAGATTTCCTCCTGTATTTTTCAGCTTACTCCTTTTACTTCAACTGGGGAGAAAGCCACTAGAAGTGCCTTGTTATATATTAAATTTTCTAATGTTGAAATCCTGTGATACTGCCCCTTCTCAGAGATATAAGGATATCCAAGACTATTATAAGGCACAGAGAAACAGTATCTTTCTTTACTTCTTTTACCAAAATGTTTCCTAAAATTTAGGATTTGAAGGAAAAAAATCCTTATTTAAAGAAAGGAATATTTTTTAATATAATATATATATATAATATTTTATATTTTTAATTAAATGGAGTAAAAATTAAAACTTTCAGTTAGCTAAACAGGGAACATCCAATTTTAAAATTTAATATAATTTTATATTATGTATTTAGATATATAATATATCATATCATATCATGTCATGTCATATCATGTGTCATGTCATATCATACCATATGACATCATATGACATCATACCATATCATATCCTTCATATCATATCATATCATTGTTGTATTATTGCTATATATCATAATGTTATATATCATATAATCATATATATTAAAATAATAATAAAATAAATAACAGGATTGACATTCAATAATGAAATAGTAATCATATTGCAATAATACTGTATGAATTTGGACTAACACAGCTCAATCACCTACTATGCATTCCTGTTGCAATGGTTAGGGTGAGTTATCTTTATTTCAGTAAAGAAAGTGTGTGGAAGGGACTTCTGATAGTTTGCTTAACATTATGATCTGTTCTAAAGCAGAGAGTTTGTTAGAGTTAATATATACACCTCCCACTTATTTGATCCAGAGGAAAGTACACAACAATTTAGTCAGTGGAATTAAGAAGCAATATACCAGCAAAGTAAAATATCTGGCAGCTTTATATGAGTACATATGGTTTTAATGACCATAGAGTTGAGTCAGGAAAGCCTGGGTTCAATATTTATATTATCTTGGCAAATGTCTGTGAAAAGTTGTTTAAGCTCTCAGAAATCCAGGTGATTTTAAGACTATTAATTGTAGAACAAGTGGAAAACTGCATTTGTAGGTGAAATTTCCTTCCATAATGAAATAACAAATCTGATACAAAAATTAAATATTCTATTTTTGTTCCAGAAATTTTAAAGGATTTTTTAAAAAAGAGAAATCAGGAAAATTTGACTTTTATATATAATGGTGACATTTCAACTATTGCATTATTGGTCGAGCCACCAAAACAATTAAATAGGTATTTTATTTTTACCTCCTTTTCACATCTGCTTTCAGCCATTATTTCTTGCATCATGATGACACATTCATCTAGGTTTGCAATGAATCATGTTGCCACCCAGATGCTCTGGTCCTTTTAGTGAAGTGTCTTCACTGGAGGAATGCTTGTTGCCCTGAAATCATCCATCTATATTGGCTTTACATCACTATATATCACTTTTTATCACTATAGCTGGCTCTCTGTTAACTGTCACTTGGAAATTATCTGATAAACTAATTTCCATTAGTACATTATTAGCTGGGATAAATTAATACATTGAGTGTTCCAAGGATATTTACATTTAAACAGAGTGCAGCACATCACACAAAATTATCTAATATTATTGGGGGAATTTAAGTTGACAGGTGGCTTTTTGGTGCCACTTAGGTCCCACTATAAAGTTATCTACTTATTAAATCAAATTTAGAGAAGAATAAGATTCCTTAACATCTTGCTGAAGACTTTTCTAATTTCTCATTTTTATTTCCATAATTTATTATTTGAAGTAGAAAATAAGGCTGCGAGTTTCCACAGAACATGAAAAATTGTCTTACTGGAAAATGCCCATCATATTGTGAACATATGGCAAAATGAAAAAATAACAGTATTCAAAGTGATTAATTTGATAACAATTATAAAGCAAACTAATGGATTTTTTTTTATTTTAAATGTTTATCAATAGTTTTTCAGTCTGCTAAATTTAAATGGGAATGAAAGTTGAATATGTAGCAGCCTTTATGATATAAGATAAATAAATCTATAAGGGCCAAAGCAATAACTCAATGGAATTACATTTATAATGTGCCTTATCAAATAATAGTTCTTTTAAATTCCAAGGAGTAAAGAATGGTGATAGCAGTATGTCTTAGATAACAATCTTAGGTTTTCTTCATTTTTTTTTCGATTCCTCTAAGTTATGCTAACCAAAAAATGTAGATACCACTCTACAATACTTAAATATTAAAAAAGTGATTACTGAACATAGGAAATGATAGTCATTTTGGCTCTTAGACTGATACACAGCTCTATCAATCCAAATCCATTTCAGATGATGCTAAAAAACATAACTACCAATTGTAAATTTTGTTTATATCATTTTGAAAAGCCAGCTATGTGAATTATTTTATTTTATCCTCACAACCCAGTAAATTACATTCTTATTCAGGCTGAAATCTTGACTTCCTTAAACATTTCCAAAATTCTCTTCCTCCCAAAACTCATTCTAATACTCGAATCTGCACACTGGAAAAAAACTCTGTCACTGTGGCTTTTCCTTCTGAATTAATGGCCTTGCCCAGAGTCTCCATTCAATAAATAATGCAAATCAGCCATGTCCCAATTCCTCTTTAGGCTTCATGTTGAACCTTTTCTGCCATGACTGTGTGTGGGTATCTTTTCTCCACTGCAAAAAGATAAAAATTGATATCCCTTCTGATTTTTACTGTATTGCTTTTACAATGTAATTGACCTTATTCCATATTTTGTCAAGTCATATTTTTGAATTCTAGAGTTAAATGTAAGAATGCAGTTGTCTCCAAATCTAGTTTAAATGATTGAACAAGTTGTGAAATATGATTATGATGGAATACTACTGTGCTATAAGAAATGATGAGGTCAATGATTTTACAAAAAGCATGGAAAGACTTACAGGAAATAATGAAGAGCAAAATGAACAGAACCAAGAGAATACTGTATAGAGTAACAGCAGTGTTGTTTTAAGAATGACTTTGAGGGAATCAGTTATTTTATGTATTATAAATTCCCAACTTAGCTATATAGGACATATGAAGAAAGACACTATCTGCATTCAGAGAAGGAACTGATAAAAAAAAAGATATAGAATAATTATATATGTATATATATGTATATACATACATATATATACATATATATATGCCTATGACTGTGTACACACATACACACACACACACTTGTATTCATGTCTAATAGCAGTCACCTCTAGGGTGGGGAGAGGAAGAAAAAAAAGAAAAAAGAATATATGATGATTTTGTTGTATGTCTGTATATTATATACTATGCAAATCTCCCATTTGTATAGTAGATTTGCAGTTTCATGCATAATCATCTTTTCTGTAATAGGTTGTTGAAATGCTTTTTTTTATTCCATAAATTAAAAATAAAAGTTGTGGTTGAAAGAGATTGTTTTTATCATTTGTCCAGTTAGCCCCTGGGGAATCTACTTTTTATTTGTAAGCCCCAATCAGCTTAACCAGGTACCACTTCACATAGGACCAGTTGTCTGCTCTTGCCTGTCCTTATGCAATTAGAGGAGGTTTAATCTCCTGTAAGATAACAACTAACCTGTTTGTTCTGGTCTCCTAGCCAAGAAAATAAGAAGCCTATCAGTCTCATAAAACAATTAGATTTCCTTAATTGTCAGGGAGGAGTATGATTAGCCATACCTGAAGGTCAACCCCTTTCCATAGTATAGCTAATTGCACTATTCCCCAGTCACCTAGGCACCCTTCTTTCCTGTGTGTCAATAAAGAGTGTCCACTCTGTTTACTGGAGTCACTGCCTTTATCAAGATGGCTAGTTCTAAAAGTAATGAGATCTGAAGTTCCTTTTGTATTGCTAAACTAAGAGTTACTTACTACTTAGTTCAGATTAAGTCTCTGTTAAAGAAACAGAAGGTATGAATCCCTGTTGCTGATGTAACAGGAAGGGGTTGGCTGAAACAGGAAGCAAATAATGCCATCTATATATAAGGAAAAGCCCAGAGAGGGAGAGACAGATCTTCTTGGAGCAAACTCAGTGGAGGCAGAAGCTGCTCCCGCCAGGGTGGATGAAGAGGAAAGCCCCTCTCCCTCCCCTCCCAAGAGAATGATTTTGATTTTGAAAACCTGGATTGAGTGATTTTGATTCTGGGAAGCAGATGAAACTTCTGTTGAGTCCAAGGGCCAGTTGGAGCTGCCAAAAGACTGAAGAAGTGTGACAGTGATGCTTGTACTTTGTGTGAATTTGTTTGTGACTTTGTTGAGCCTTAACTTCCCAGGAACAGAGACTGCAAAGGATTTAAGACTTTGTTTGTGGCTTTAAGCCTTGACTTCCCAGGAACAGAGCCCATGAAGGATTTGGGGCACGCTGGACACTGTGAGCTTCAGCATGGAACAGAGACTGAACAGACAACTGAACAAGGACCTGGGAGCTGTCTGCCTTTGAACCCAGGTGACAGTTTGGTGAATCCAGGTAGGATCTGGGACAATGGAACGGGATCCAGGGAATCTGAGAATACACCCTGAGTCAAGGTGAAAGAGGACTTTACTTGGATACTGTGTACAGACTGAGAAATAGCAAATTTACTAGTGACCTAGAGGTAGAGGGCCAATATATTTTCTGATGATTGAATAGTGAATGATGAAGGATGATAGAATGATTGAGTTGATTGAATGATTGATTGATTAAATGACTGTACTTAATGATTATTTACTGAATAAGTAACTGACTGAGTTAACTTAGTGCCCCATGAGTGGAGGCTTTGACTATTGTACTTTGTGCTCCTTGAGGAGGCAAATCTCCTTAAGGATGATTGAATGACTGAGTTATTTAATGATTGTTCTTTGTTGAAAACTTTGTGACCACTGTGGTGGAAACTATGTGGCCATTTTCTGTGATAAGTTTTTGTGAATGCTATATTTTGATTATCTGTGATAAATTGTTACATTGTGGATGCTGTACTTTGATTTACTGTGAATTTTTTTCCTTTGATTTGTTATTGAATAAAAGGAGTGTTTACTACACTGTGTAATTGGAACCTTGAGACATGTTTACAGCAGTATTCCTCTGGAAAACTGCTTGTGATTGGCTTTACACTAGTGTGACCCACTTTGCTAACTTGCAGTATGTACCTCAGTTCATTTACTCACCAAAACACCCACTCCTCTTCATATGTGGTCTTCTCTATTGGAATGTAAGCTCCATTGGGAGCAGAATCTACTTTTCTGCTTGTATTTGTATTCCTAGTACTTCTTACAAAGCCTGAACCATGGTAAGAGCTTACTAAATGTGGTGATGTGGTGGTGTTTTTGTTTTTGTTTTGTTTTTGCCTTTACTGACTAACTGGAATAGAGAAAGTATATTTTCTTAATTTTACTAATAATGAAAGAAAGGCTGATAGAGCTTATGAAGTATTGAAATTCATTCAGCTGATCATTGGTTAAAGGTAAGCTTTGGACTCAAGTCATCTGACAATGTTTTTTTCATGTAAACCAGAAGTGGGAAACCTAGGGTGCTGAGGCCAAATGTGGCCCTGTAGGTCCTCACATGCAGCCTTTTGACTAAGTCCAAGTTTTACAGAACAAATACTTTTGTTAGGGGGACTCATTCTGTGAAGTTTGGATTCAGTGGTGGACCTAAATGACCATATGTGGCCTTGAGGCTGTAGGTTTCCCATCCCTGCTAAACCATCAAATGGAATCAATTAGATTAGCACCTAGTTGTAAATGTAGGTTCCACCAGCAGAATGTAAATTCCTTGAGAGAAGTTATTTATTTACTTTCAAGAAGTTTACTTTAAGTGCCTACTTGTGTTCCAGATTTTGTTTTTTTATCTTTCTTTATCCCCCAGCATCTGTCACAGTCAACTAATAAATATTTGTTACATTGAATTTAGGAAAAACATGTTAATGAGTTATTGCAACTTTTAATTAATAAATATAGATTATTACTTATATCATTTGTAGTAATTTGAGTCATACTAAGTTTTCTATATGTGGCATCATTTACCCATCAGTATATGTATTGAAAATCCAAGTTCATTTGAATAGCCAACTCTCATTTTGTCAGTGTTGGCATATGTGTTTCTAGATCTTTACAGAATCTTTTAAGTCCATTGGCGTTTTTCATGATGGACCAACTAAAGTCATAGTTCTTTCCATTTCCCTCTCACTGACATAAAACAGCCATCCTAGGGCTCCACATTTGCTTTCTAGAGATCAAAATTAATGTGTAGTATTATAAATGTGTAGTATTATACAAGAAGGAGCGTTGAAAGGAGAGAAGGAGGGAAGGAGGGGAGGAGAGAAGCAGGTTTTGTTAGCCTTTATTCCTCTCTGCACACTCTAAAATACATTGGCACTCATGTCCTTGCTGTTTATCACACATGATGTTCCAAATGTGTTCCTTTTTTTTTGTGATTAGCTCCAAATATAGGTAGACAGACAGACAGACAGATAGATAGATAGAAAGATAGATAGATAGATAGAGATGTAGATGTAGATATAGGTTACAGATATGGATACAGATATAGATATACATAAATCTTGTATGCATGAAGTTGTTTACATCTTGACTTTCTTATTAGAATTGAGCCCTTTTTCTCTATTGATTTGTGTTTCTTTGTATTTCCAATGTTTACTATGGTATCTTGTATACAGGGTAACTTAATAAATACATGTGGACTTGCTAGCAGCAACAATAACTTTAACAACACCACCATAGTATCACTTCAGAATCTGCCAAGAGCTTGTTTTATTTAATCCTCACATCAACTCATCTGACAGCCTTGTTGTAAGAAAAGTGTTTTGTAACCTGTAAACCCTGATATCAACATAGATTATAGCAGAATGTCCTAGGATTTGTAAGGGACCACAGAGGTCACTTACTCAAATTGTTTACCTAAACAGAAATCTTCTCTAGAAAATTCTTGATTAATGGTCATTCAGTCTTTCTTTGAAATCTCCAAAGATTATCCATTACCCACTGGAGCAGCCCATTGCAATTTGGAGTGCCTCAAAATGTTTATAATGCTGTTCCTTGAATCAAGTCTAAGTCAGCTGCTTCCATCTATTCTTGCTCATTGCAAACTTTTATATGCTCATTTTCTGAGAGTTTAAGAGAAATGATTTCTGGAACATATGAGAACTCTAGCCACGAATGATTTCTAATAAATCTTAACTGTCTACTTTCAGGCCTCTTATCTTTTTGCATACCCATCTTCTTACTTCTTTGAAATAAACAACTTTGAAGAGCATTTTTTAATATTTTCTTTTATTTCTTTCATTTTTACTGATTCTTCTTCCTTCTTTCCTAGTAAATATCTTGCTGAGTATTTGTGTTTATATGTTATAATTTATATATTATAATTTAAGCAGTTAGAGTGTGTGTTCTTTTAACCTTGTGATATAAGGAGGAATCTGAAAGATTAGGAATCAATGGAAAATTTGGATTAGAATTTGTAACAATTAACCAGTTAGGTATTCTTCTTTTCACCATATGTAAACACTTTTGTTCCTCTACTAGATATTTTTTGCCTGTCTTTGAGGCACTATTAAATAATCACAGTTTACTTATGTCACGTAACTTCTTTGTCACAGAACAAGTCATTATTAGGGGGATTTATCATTCGAATATGCATGACTATAATAGAAGTACAGATAAAACTGTTGATTTTTCAACTATTTGAAAATAAATGCATCACATACTAGAGGACCGGAATTCTAACCTCAACCAATTTTGACAAATTCAATTTCATGTAACAAATTCTAAAATGATGTCTGTGTCCAAGGCTACATTAGTCTTTGGATGTACAAAGACAGAAAAAAATTCTAACCTTAAATAACTTAAAATATAAAAAAGGAGGGGTCAATATTTTCACAGATAAACACAAAATATATATTAGTACAAGGTTTTACAATTGTGAGAGAGTAAAAGATGACAGTTGCAACAACGAGGAAGAGAAAGGACCTCAAGCAAGTAGTGACTTCTGAAATGTTTTCAAAGCATCCAGTGATTAAACAGGAAAAGAAGATCTGGGTATTAAAAACATAAAGGACCACATTTTCAAAGTAAGGCAAGTGGGAGATAAAAACTCATTTTTAAAGATTAGCTAGTAGGTTAGTTAAACAGAAATGGAGGATGTATGAAGAGGAGTAATATTAAATTAACCTTTAATGAATTAGGTTAGATACTGTTAGAATTAAGGTTAGGGAATGGATATGGCACTGATACCCAAACAGGAAAAAGACAAAACAGAGTAAGAAAATTATAGACCAATTTCTCTAATGAATATAGATGGAAAAATTTTTAATAAAATATTAGCCAAAAGATTACTGCAACTTATCACGAAAATGATACACTTGGATCAACATTTATACCAGGAATGCATTGCTGGTTCAATATTAGGAAAACTATCAACATAGTTGATCATATCAACAATGAAACTGATAGAAACCATATGATTATCTCAATTCATGCAGAAAATGCTTTTGATAAATTATGACACCCATTAATATTAAAAACAATCAAGAACCTTCCTCAAAATGATAAGTAGCATCTACGTGAAACCTTGGGAAATATTATTTGTAATGGGCATAAGCTAGATGCATTTTCAATAAGATCAAGGGCGAAGCAAGGATGTCCATTATCACCACTGTTATTCAATATGGTATTAGAAATATTTGTTTTAACAATAAGAGAAGAAAAAGAAATTGAATAGGCGAAGAAGAAACTGTTGTCACTCTTTGAAGATAATATGATGGTATACTTAGGGAAGGCTAGAGAATTAAGTAAAAATGACTTGAAATAATAAACAACTTTAGCAAAGTTACAGGATATAAAATATATCCATGTAAATCATTGACATTTCTTTAGATTACTAACAAGGCCCAACAGTGAGAGATAGGAAGAGAAATTCCATTTAAACTTACTGTAGATATTATAAAGTACTTGGTAGTCTACCAGCCAAAATAAACCCAGGAGCTATATGACTACAACTACAAAATACTTTTGACAAAAATAAGTCAGATCTAAATAATAGGAAAAAATCAGTTCTTATTGGGTAGGCTGAGGTAATATAATAAAAATGATAATTCTACCTAAATTAATTTACTTATTCAGTTCCATACTAATCAAACTACCAAAAATTATTTTGTAAAGCTGGGAAAAAAATAATATCAAAATTCTTCTGGAAAAACAAAAGGTCCAGAATATCAAGGGTATTAATGAAATGTCAGGGAATGTAGCCTAGCCTTGCCAGATCTTAAATGGTATTATAAAGTAGTAATCATCAAAACTTTTTGGTACTAACTAGGAAATAGGGGATAGATCATTGGAATAGGTTAAGTATATAAGACACAGTAGTAAATGATGATAGCAATCTACTGTTTGATAAACTTAAGGATCCCTGCTTCTGAAATAAGAACTCCATATTTGACAAAAACTGCTGTGAAAACTGCAAAATAGTATGATGGAAATTGGGCATAGATCAATGTCTTGTATCATACACCAAAATGAAGTCCAACTATATAGGTATAAAGGCTGATACTATAAGCAAATTAGAGGAACAAGGCATAGTTTATCTGTCAGCTTTATGGAGAATTGATGATCAAAGAAGAGATAGATAACATTGTGAAATGGAAAATGTATAATTTTGATAACATTAAATTGAAAACTTTTTGCACAAATAAAGCCAATGCAACCAAAATTAGGAGGGAAGCAGAAAACTGGGAAATAATTTTTAAACTAGTATCTCTAAATAAGGCCTCATAGAGAACTCAGTCAAATTTACAATAATACAAGTCATTCCCCAGTTGATAAATGGTCTGAACAGGCAGGCTTCAGAGGAAGAAATTAAAATTATCTATAGTGTTATGAAAAGCAAATGCGCTAAATCACTATTAATTAGAGAGATACAAATCAAAACAGCTCTGAAGTACCATATTATACCTATCAGATTGGTTAACATAATAAAACAGGAAAATGGCAAATATTGGAGAAAATGTGGAAAAGTTGGAATTTATTTTATTGTTGGTGGGGCTTTGAGCTGATCAAACCATTCTGGAGAGCAATTTCAATGCGGGGAAAAAATCACAAATTTACAATAAATTATTAAATGTAAGATGTGTCATTAAAAAAAAAAAACAAACAACAGCAACATGAAAAGGATTTTTAAAAAAGTAGATTTCCAGAGGGTTTCTGAGCAATTTGTTTTGAAAAGGGGGCAGTAGGCCACATAAGTTTGGGAACCTCTGGTTTAGATGTTAGACCTGGTACAGACATAGGGAAATAAGACAAATTGTAATGCATGTATAGAAATAATGTTCTTTCAGAGGTAAGGGACAATATGCCAGACATGACAACTTGTCAAAAGATAGAATTTCAACAGAGTAGAAAGCATGGAATGCAAGTTTTGAGCATGTATAATAATTCTGATAGTTAGTGGGTAAAAAGTTTACAATTTTTAATTACAATTTTTTTACAATATTAAATTTTACAATTACAATTTTAATTATAATATTTAGTGAGACCCCTTTTTAAAAATTATATGCAACTTATTTTAATTAAACAAAAATTTATTAGATACTTAATATGAGTATATTTCTGTGCAATGCTTTGAATGAGATTAAAAAATGGCAAAAGTTTTGCACTTGACATCATGGAGCTTAAAGTCAAGTTGAATCAAAGAATCTCAGCATTAGAAAGGGATTAAAAGGACATCTACTCCAAATTAGTGTACATGAACAAAAACACATCCTATAATATCTCTAACATGTAGCCATCCCATTTAAGCTTGAAAATATCAAACAAAACATATTTCACTCCATTTGGAGATAGTCTATTCATTTTGGGGCCTTATTTTGAGCCTAAATTGCCTTTTTGAAACTTCTACATCTTGCTACTTGTTCTGCTTGTGGAGCCAAATAGACAAAATTATACTTCCTGCATTTTGCAGGATCATAGATTCACACATAAAATAATTTGAGAACTGGAAGATATTGCACTGTTGAGCTACCTCAAGTTATAATTGAAAGTAATCACTACAATAATGTATCTATTCAAGTTGTCATCAAGCTTCTATTTGAAGATTTCTAATAATAAGGAATGTATCATTATTCAAGGCAACCCATTTCATTTTTAAAGTGCATGAGTTGTCAAGAACTTTTCTTTCTGGATATCCAAATGAAATGAATGATTTTCAGCTTCTATCCATTGTTTCCACTTCTACCTTCTGAGGTCAAAGAGAAAAAAAAATAATCTCTCCATATGAAAGCCCTTCAGATAATTGAAGTCATCTTTAAGGTAACCTTTGCATTTTCTCTTTCTCAGGCTCAATTTGTCCAATCCCTTTAACCTATCCTGAAATTACATGGTCTCATGAGCCTTCAAAATCCTGGCTGTCCCTATTGAATGAACTCCGAATTGCAAATGTGCATCCTAAAATGTCACCTAGAACTGACCAAAACACTTCAGATGTGTCTTAAACTAATCATAATATAAAGTAATCATCACCTCCCTTGTCATAGACACTTTATTCTTTTAATGATAACTAAGAAGCACTGGGTTATACTGAGACTACATTCCACTACAGACCCAAGATAAAGTGCTATCCAGTCAAATCTCCCACATTCTGTAATGTCATATGAACTTTTAAAAGTAGAAACCCTTTGAAGTGAATCTGTAATTTACTGTTCATTTAAAAAAAGAATACTGTTTTAACAATCATTTTGTATCATTATAAAATATCAATAATGCAAATTATTATATATAGAGAAAATTCAAGTATGACTACATGTTATGTTTTTCTCTCTTCTTCTCAAAACTTGTCTTCTCCTATCATCCCATTTTGTCTGGAATGCCAAAATTAATCTTTCCAAATCTAATCTTATTCTTTTTTCCTATCATTTTCTTCTCAACTTTCCAGTGTCATTGAAAGTTTATCTACCTTATTGATTCATGTTTTCTTTAATAATAGCATGAAAGACCTTACCAAATGTTTGAACCAAATCCTTTTTAAAAATTTTAAGTATTTTTTTAGTTCTTCCAAAGATTATTTATTTCAAAGGCATAATAACAAGTGTGTGTGTGTGTGTGTGTGTGTGTGTGTGTGTGTATAATAATTGCTCCATTAAAATATGGGTGTTATTTTCCTGCCCACTCACCAACACCATACCCCCTCAGTCTTTGGGGAAAGAATGAGAATAGGTTTATAGTTTAACTCAGTTACTATATGAAATAGTCTCCTTCTGATAAGTTGTCAGGTTTGGCATAAAAGTAAAACACTCCTTGGGCTTCAAGGCCTTGACTTCTCAGGATTTTCCTTCCAGGATAACTGGCTGCAGCATCCCTCATAGGATTCTGGTTCCAATACCACCCTTGGCTTGAACTTCCCAGTGAGTAGGGATTACCACCTGCACCTGAAAGTCATCAGGAAAAATTAAAGAAAAGAGAAACATCCCATGCCAAAAAAAAAAAAAAAAAAAAGGAGGAAAGGGGGGTGGGGAACTATCTTCAATTCCTGGTTTAGTTCATAGCACCAGGTTCTCTGGGTGAACTACAGGAAAAGAGAGCATGTGACAAGGGGTTTTGAATAATTTTATTCTTTCTAGATCCTTCTGATCTAGTAGTTTAGTCATCTTACAGTAAGGGGGGAATATACTTTTATATCCTCAGTTATTAATGAAGAAAAGCTCATTCTTTGGTGGTTATAAACCATCCCTTGAACCCAGAATTTCTGCAAAGATGATAACATAGTGTAATGCCAAGCAAAGGCAACTTCCAAGGTTTGGATTACCAGCAAAGTAAACTCCATCTATTCAGCAAACATTCACAGAACAGAGAAAGTTAAAATACAGGGTAACTCATTCATTTAGCAAGTAAGTTCTCAATTCAACTGCAAAGTACCAAGGTCCAAGTATCCTACCCCTGGCCAGTACATTAGTCAAAGTAGCCCACTCCTGGGCAGTACATTCATTTAGTCAGTCAACAAAGTCTCTCCTCTCAAATGGAGATTAGTCTCCTGTCAAAAACAAAGTACATTAATTTGGTCAATCACAGAGCACAAAGAGGCCAAAGGTTTCCCACCCCTGGACACTACTGAATTACAATACCATCCATTAACACTAAGCACTTTCTCAAAAGGGGCAGGAGAATACAAAAGGCTATCCACCCTTAAGTTACAATGAGATTAATATATCATCTCAGCATTGAAAACCCAAGGAAAGGCCCTTCTTTTGTCTTCACTCAAGGTAAGCCCTCAACAATCTCAGTTCCTGGGGAGACAAAGCTCAACAAAGCCATAGTCAGTGTCCTCATCAAGTCACTCTCTGCCTTTAGAACAGTCCCAGAACCCCTGAAAACATCAGCAAGGCCCTCTTCCAGGATTTCTGTAAACATACCACAAGAAAGTCCTCCTTCAGGGCTTCTGAACCAACAGCCAGGCCCTAGGACCTCTACAACAGCAGCACTGTCCTTCGCCAGTAGGTGCATCTGGCAAAACAATGACAAAACAAACAAAATACCAGCATCACAGCCATGCCTCCTCAGTTCTCAGCAGCTCTGCATGGCAGTTCTCAAAAGTCCTGGGCAGTTCCTATGGGCTCTCAGCAGTCTTTCTCTCAGCAACTCAGGCTCCACTATCCTGAATACTCTTCTCCAAAAATCCTTCTGGCCTTTTCTTGGCTTGGGCCTCTCTCCCAATTCATGGCTCCTCCCAGTTCAGCCCTGTATCTTCACATCAACAAGTTCATCCCACAAGTGTGATTCACAAGCTCTGGGTTTTAATACTCAACCCAAAAACCAAGCCAATAGAGGGGGATCTTTAAATGCCATTACTGTTACACCCTATTAGATCTAAAATCAAACATCACATGATGTATTTGTCATTTAAAGCCTAGAACCTTGTCCCTTCCTGCTTCACAATTTCCCATTCATGCCCTCTATGATTCAATTGCACTGGCTTACTTGCTATTCCTCATGCTATATACTGTATCTTCTGATTCTGCATTTTCAAAATTTGTTAGGTGAGGTCCTCTTAGCTCATCTCCACCTCCTTGATTCACTGACTTCCTTCAGGTCTTAGTTTAAATTCTGCTTTCATGTAATAGCTGCAAGTTCCTGCTCTCTGAGACTAACTTCTAGATGCATTGTACATATCTTCTCTATTCATAATTATTTCTTGGGTTCACAAGCTTGTGCAGTGAATCTTAGAACACTAGCCCTGGAGTCAGGGGGACCTGAGTTCAAATCCCACCTCAGACACTTGACACACATACTAGCCGTGTGACCTTGGGCAAGTCACTTAACCCCTATTGCCCTACCCTCCCCCCTTCAAAAAAAAAAGCATAGTTATTTCTATGATTTTTATGTTGTCTCCTCCATTAAAACATAAGCTCCTTTTTTGGGTTTTGTTGTATTCTCACTTGTAGCACAGTAATTGATAAACTGTAATCACTTAATAAATATTTGTTGATGGAATGACTAAAATCAAGGCTGAATTTACCTCTTTGTTAATTCCCTTTGTTTCTGACTCTGGTCACTGGGACCAATAAAAACCAACCTAATCCTTCTTCCACATGACTTCCCTCTAGTGGTTGAAAGCCATATGTCATTGCTGCCCTAAACCTTTTTTCTCCTCACTACACATACCCATCTCTTTCATCGTGTCCTTAAATGACATGCCTCAAGGCCCTTCAATATCTTGCTGTCCCTCTTTTGCCTTCTCCCTTTTATCAACATCCTTGTTAAATTGTGATGTTCAGAACTCATCACAAAATTCCAGTTAAGATCATTAAAGACCTGAATACAGTAAGACTCTCCTTGAAGTTATGCTCCTCTTGATGAAGCTCAATATCACATTATCTGTCTGCCACATCTCACTGATGACTAATATTGTACTTAATTAATGCACTAAATCCCCCCAAAATTTTAAAAATACCTGTTCATCCATGCCTTCCCCTTCTTATATTGCCTAGTACAAGGCTTTTCATTTATCCCTACTGAATTTCATCTCATTAAATTCAGTTCAATGCTCTAGTTGATCAAGATGATTGGATTGTGATTCTTTCAATCACTATGTAAATTATCTCTATAGGTTTGTGTCATCTGCAAATTTGATTAAAATGATGCTTATCCATTTGGTTGAAAAATATTGTTAATCAATGTTTAACAAAACAAATATTCCCAGGGATAGTACTGAAGATCTTCTGACAGGTTGACAACAAAATGTTAGCAACTAGAGAATTACTAAACGTATTGTGTTATATTTCTGTAATGTAATATAACTGAATTATAAGAAATCTGAGGAAACCAGAAAATCTTGGAAAACTCATAAAGTGATGGCAGAGCAAAATGAGTAGAACCAATGTAGAAATTTCCATAATATTCTCCTAAGTGATTGAGAAACAACCTTAAAAGTGATGAAAGAACTTCAGCATAATGATGGCAAAACTTGATTTAGGTTACTAAGCATAAACAAGCTGGGTTACAGGTGTAAAATGAAGCATAATTAGAGATATGACCATTTTTATCTGTTTTGTTTGTGCTTACTTTTTACAGGAAGCATTAAATTGGCAAGAGAGAAGGGAATTGGCAATGACTTGAAAATGAAGAATAGCAATAAAATGTATTTTAAAAATAAGATTGCAACTTTATGTCTTATAGAATCATTCCAGAAATCAAAGTCAATCTTCATGACTATGTTTTATGAGACTCATTCTCTTCTCTCTTTTGACAACTGAAGTAACATTTCCCCCTTTTCAGCTCTGTGTTGTTCTTTACATTCTGTGAACTTTCTCCAAGATTATAGACAATAGTTTGCCAGTCACGTTTGCCATTTGTTTCAATATTTTGCAATGCAGTTCATCCAGGTCAAGTCTCTTGATTTCACTGAACTAGATAAGGACTTCTCTCAACATTTTAAAATTTATCTTGGATATCAACTTCCTAATATTTTTTTGTTTTGTCTTTTCCAGAGTTGTATTCCATCCTTTGTTCTCATTCCACCCTCTTGATAACAACAATTTTAATAATAACATTTAGCAAGAACAATAATTAAAATATTTATTCTATCATGCCTATCTCTACATTGTCACTGAACTCAGACATATCAAAGTATAACTTGATTTAAATTGTACATTAGTATTATGTTAATAATATTATGCTCTATTTTCCCTCTGCAGCAGATAATTAGCACACAAGATGCAATTATTTTCCAAATGATTTTAGGATAACTATAATATAAAATGACCAAATATCGCATAAAATGAATTTTCTGCCTTTGGATGAACCATAAACCCAGCTCCACTAAATCCTTTAATAGTCTCTCCACAGCAAAACAGTAAACTCTACTCCCTTATTTTCAACTCCTTTCTGTCCTTCTCACTAAAATTTTGGTTACAATATCATTGACTGATCCTATCTATGTATTCTAGTATTATGTACATTTGGTGTATAGTAGAAAAAGATGTAGATTAAGAATAATTATGTTAATGCTTTCAGAATCAATAAAATGGCATGGTTTCTTACACACTCTGTTCTCTTTTTACCATTCTGCTCCCTTTTTACTATCTTATTACCATTTCTGCAAAAGTTGAACAGGGATATCCAAGGATTGTGATCCATTTTCTAATTTCTCTTTATTTCCTTGTCTGTCATGGCCTGTTAAATATGATTATGTTCTCCATATTTTCTATTTTTACCAAATTTTAAGACTTTTCAGTAAGGTAAAACCTACACAGCTTGTGGTCTGCTATTACAGTCTGAAAAGTCAGGGTTACTGCCACACTGTGAGAAGGCATTGGGACAGACACATCAATAATCTCTCATATCAATCCCAGTTCAACATCTCCAACTTTCTGTTTGTCATTTCCACTTGGTTATCACTTAATTTTGCTTCATTCAACATGTCTATAACTGATTCTACCATCTTTCCCATATCAAATTTCTTTATTTACTGGAGGGCTCCATCATCCTTTTTAGGAACTCAGATTTATTATGACCTTTTTTTATTGCAATGTCAATATGACAATTTTATTCTTAATGATATGCATTACTTGCCATAGCTAGTGTCTTTTGTTTCATTTCTGGATAATTTTTGTCTTAAAATTAGGAAGTTTATATGTGACCCATCCATTTTATTGATTTCTTTTACTTCTATCTTTCTTATGAACCATTTTTCAACATATACAAATGTGCAACTATGTGTGTGTGTGTGTGTATATAGATATATATATATACACACACACACACACACAAGTGCACAAATCCATGCATAAAATCCATGTGCATATAACTAACTAGATGAAAGGTCTGACCAGACAAGAATATAGGGGAAAAAAACTTTCCTTATTCCTGGAAATTGTCTTTCCTAATAAACCTATACCCAAGATCACATTGAATTTATTTAACTACATCATCAGTTGAGTTTGTAATCTAGCAAAAGCTAAAGCTTTTTTTCAAATTAAACTCTAAGAGGATCATCCACCAACTAATATTTTTGAAGTTATTTTAAATATAAGTGTAATAACTTTGCACATATGCTTATTAAATCTGGTCCAAAGATCATAGGTATAGAAAGATATCCAGGGGCAATCTAGTTGAATTTCTTCATTTAGCAAGTGAAGAAGCTGAGGTTTAGAGAAGTTATTTGATTTTTCAAAGGTCACCCAGATATTAAGTAGAAGAATTAGGATTTTAAATGAAGTCCTCTAATTGCACATTTTGTTTCAATATGTTAGTAGGTTTAATGTAATATTCATAATATGAATATTGTATCAGATCCAAATTGTCATGTAGCCTGTTAATTATCTGTCCCAGTTTTCTGTCTTCTACTTATTTGATAAGAACATCATCTACACTTGTATCCAGGTCACTGGTAGAAATAGTTAAATATTTCAGGGCTAATAATATATCTCAAGAGTGCTCCCCTGGAAATTCTTATTAATAATTAATCATGAAATTTTATTGTAATATTTTAAACTTACTGCCCCATGAAGGAATTATAACTTTATTCTCATGGGAATAAGTGCATCTTGGTCAATCCAGAAGAGTGTCGTTTCTCTGGTAGTTGCAACAATAGACCTTATAGAAAGATGTGCTTGTCCTTGTGATCAAGCTTAAAAATCTTATGCCAAAACATTTTAATTCTATTTCTACCTCAACCTTTTAAAGACCTATCTCCTATTATTCTACCTAATTTTTTTTTTTAAAGTCAGTACCTTCATAGAGAGAAGGTGGTACCTGAATTGAACTGCATTGAGTTATGAAAGTAAAAGTCATGGAGGGAATATATGCCAGGTAATGGGGTGCACTCTGTGAATGAATGCTAACTTTGTGGGTTAATCACCAGCTGGAGCTTAGAATGTAAAATGGGGAAATATGTAAAATATGTAAGGTTTAAAGCAAAATTTGAATGACCCACATTTTCAGGGGGGTTCATAATTGATAGGTTAAGAATTTTGCAAGTTTTACTACATCCAATGAAACCTTTTTAAAAAGAAGTTGAATTGGTTGGATTAGTAGTATTACTTATGTAATCTGTTCAAAACCAGAAAACAATAAAAAATTTAATGAAAATGTACAATAATAATAACTATTTATATAGATCATTAAATTTGTAAACCATTTTCTTTATATACAATATCCATTTTATTCTCACTGAGAGAATGTGAGAGATAGGTGCTATTATTATCCCCATGTTACAGATGAGGAAATTGAAGCTGAATGAGGCTAAGGAACTTGTCCAAGGAAACATAACTAGTAAATGTTTGACTCATAATTTGAACTTCAAGACTTACTGAAACCAATTCCAACACTCTTTCCACTATGTTACCTAACTGAGAAACATATACCACTCTCCATTATCCATATTTTCTATTTTAAAAAATGTTGGTCCCTTAATTATCTATTACATTTTACTCTTGGAGACATAGTTTTAATGATAGGTAGATAAAAATTATACCCTGAGTAAATATCTCAAAGCATAATTAAAGAAAGATTAGAGGACTCATTCCATGGTGACTAAAACTAAACTTGGACATTTTATCATTCAGAGAGCAGCAGATGAAAGAAAACTTTGATTGAATTGTATGATATTCCTGATACTAGTGCCAACTTTGGGCAATCATGTTTCATAGCTGGCTCTTAATAAGATTGCATTCACCACATTATGGAAGGGAAAGACAGAAAGTATAGTGATGATCTGTGAGTTTGCTTTACAACCACATTTCTAAAATCAACTTGAATTTCATTTGGAATTTTGCTTAATATGAGGAAATTGTACATATGGATGTATCTTTCAGATATATATATATATATATATATATACATATATATATATATATATAATATTTATATATATTTCACACATTAAAATTCCTCAGATATAAAAGTATGCTTATAAAATATGTAATTACGAATGTAATTTAACTGCAATTACTCATAAAATAAGTTGGGAAGTCATCACATGTATTCACTTTCAATGACCGTTTTTTCTCTCCTCTGGGTTCAGCTGAAACAGTTTATATTCCAGACTTTTAATCAAGGACTCTGATTTGGAAGTTTCCATTCAGGCCTCAACATCAATGTGAGTGCTACTTTCAAATGTACAGCAATGACTCGGTAGTTCTTTGATGGTTATTTTTAGCATTCTTTTTTGTTCTCATTCTCATTATATTTCCTCTGTGTTTTCAATGAAATATTCAAATCTCATAACAGCAAATTGGAAATGTGTATTTTCTCTCTTATGACCCCTATTTAATAAATGGCTATTTCTGTCATTGGAATAAAATTTCATCAGGCACCATAATATAAAAATTATGATGAATTGTAATGAGCACAGATAAAGCTTTTCCTTCTGCAAAATTCTGATAAGAGTTTCTTTCTACAAATGATCCCTCCACCTTTTTTTGTAATAAAAACTCCAATACATATATACGAACAACTGAATTTAAGATTCAGTCTTCTGTTTTTGCTTCTAGGAAAAATAAAAATTACGATATCATTAGCAATACAATATATTATCATAGTTATTGAAGTTTATTTTCATTGAAATATTTGAAATTAATAGTCATATTTGGTGAAGTTAATGACTTAATTTTCAAAACTAGTTTTGTATTCAAAACAAACTCTCTAGATAAGTTTTTACATTTAGCGTCTTCTTAAAAATACCTTTTTAAGGGTATAGCCAAGTGGTTGAGAAAAGGCAGGGACTTCCTGCCCAGAGTCTACCCCACACTCCTCCAAATATATTTAAATAATGCCTAAAAACAAATTCTAGAGTTGCAGAACCCAAAAAAGAACAGGATGAAATAGCTTTTTCTAGCCTAAGACAGCTCAGAATGCTGGCATAAAAGGTCTGTTGCACCATGGTGACAATGGAGTTAAATTCAGCACATGCCACCCCATTTCCAGCAGAGACTGGGAGTCAGCAAAGTAGGATAAGGCCTTTGGGGCAACTGAATCAGGGGCTGAAGTGGTTGTTTCTTGACTTTTCAACTCATAGATAGTAAGGGAGTCAAAAGGAGATTATGGGGTTCTCTTTGCTGTCACTGGGGCAGGACTCAGTTGCATTGCCCATTCTTGGATCTCAGCTGAAGTTTTGGGTCATAGTCCCAGGGTATGGAGGAGCACTAGCATCACAGAGCATGTGGTCACAAAGGAGCAGGGATCCTGGCCACAGTTCCAGAATGGAAAAGAGTACTTGTGCTTGATCAAGACCAAAGGACAGTATAGAGGAGAAGTAAACATACCTCTCCAAAGATTATACCACCTCTAAAGCACCAAAAACTTACAGATCTCCATAATTACCTCTGAAACAGCTACATCAAAAACATGAAACTAGGCACAGTGATCTCTCCCCTCCAGAAGCAGAACACCACTTTAGCATACAATTAAAAGTCATGAAATAGCCTGGAAAATGAGGAAATAGCAGGAAAAGACCCTTATTATAGGAAGTTATTATTTGACAGGGAAGACATAAACACAAACTCAGAAGAACACAAAAAAAGTCAAAATTTCATATCCAAAGCCTCAAATGAAATTATGAATTGACCCGAGGGCATAGAAGAGCTCAAAAAAGATTTTAAAAATCAAGCAAGAGATGTAGAGGAAAAATTGGGAAGAGAAATGAGAGTAATATAAGAAAATCATAAGAAAAAGCCACCCCAACTTGGTAAAGAAGGCAAAAAAAAAATACCACAGACAGTAATATGGTGAAAAAAAGAATAGGACAAATGATAAAGGAGGCACAGAAATCCAGTGAAGAGAAGAAAACACTGAAAAGCAGAACTGACCAAATGGAAAAAAGATATACAAAAATTCACTGAAAAAAACTCCTGGTGAATGGATTAGTGGCACAAGCTAGGTAGAAAGATAATGTAGTCAAAGATTACAGTAAGCTGCTGTTTGAAAAAATCAAACAGTCCTGCTTCTAGGATGAAAACTCACTAGTTGACAAAAGCTGCTGGGAAAATTGGAAAAAAAAATTGTAGACAGAAACTAGGCTTACACCAATATCGCACACTGTATAACAAGATGAGATCAAAATGAGTACATAATTTAGACAAGAAGTATGATACCATAAGCATATTAGGAAAGCAAGAAATGGTTTACCTGTGAGATATATGGAGAAGGGAAGAATTTATGACCAAACTAGAGATAGAATACATTATGAAATGCAAAATGGATGATTTGACTACATTAAATTAAAAAACAGTACATTTTTGCAAAAAGTCAATGCAACCAGGACTAGGAAGATAGCAGAAAACTGGAAAACAATCCTTATACAGCCAGTGTTTCTGATAAAGGCTTCATTTCTAAATTACATAGAGAACTGAGTCAAATTTATGAGAATACAAGTCATTTCCCAAATGACAAATCATCAAGGGATATGAACCAGAAGTTTTCAGGTGAAGAAATTAAAGGTAATGATAGTCATGTGAAAAAATATTCTAAATAAGTATTGATTAGTGAAATGCAAATTAAAATAACTGTGAGGTCCCACATCACTCTATCTGATTGCCAAACACCACAAAACAAGAAAATGATAAATGTTGGGTAAGATGTGGGAAAATTGGAATACTAATGTTTTGCTGATGGAGTTGTGAACTCATCCAACCATTCTGGAGAGGAATTTGGAATGATGTCCAATGGGCCATAAAACCAAAAAAGTGACAGAGAGAAACAAATCTCCCACAGAAGGCAGCCTGGCAGGTTGGCAGGAAGGATCCATCACAGCAAGCTGGGAGCTGAGCCCAGCTCTGGGTGAGCCCTCAGTTTTAGCCTCTGGGCAGCCCCAACCAGTAGCTGCAGCAGACTTCAGGAAAGTGGATCACCAGCAGCAAAGGTGGTTTCCAGAATTATCAACCCACAAATGCCAAAGAAAAAGTGAGAGATCAGTGTATAACTCTCTTGGTGGGAGGAGGCAGTTGGAGTGGATCCAGCCAATGTACCCGAAGCTAAATGTGGCAAAGGTATAGCAACCCTACAGATTGTAGGGGGGACAAAGTGAGCATTCAGAGGGTAATCTCCCTTGTTTTAACCTGCCTGGATCTGGATCACAGTCCTGGGTGTTGGTCCTGGGGTGTGTGACCAGTGAGACAGAGTGTGTGGGGGCTAAAGAGACAGCAACTTCCTAATACCTCTGACAGCTGCAAAAAACCCAGGTATTTGGAACAAAACTTTCCTCTCCAGAAGCAGAGTTCTACTGTGGCAAATAGCTCAAAAGTCAAGTAATTGAGTGGTAACATGAGCAAGTAAAGGAAAAAAGGGAAGAACAGCAATCAAATGTTAGATTCCTTTTTAGGGAACAAAAAGGATCAAAGCATGGAACAGGAGGAAGACAACAAAGTCAGAACTCCTGCACCAAAAGCTTCCAAGAAAAATATGAAATGGTTACAGGCTATGAAGGAGCTCAAGAAGGATTTTGAAAAT
Organism: Pseudochirops corinnae; assembly: GCA_028646515.1. Taxonomy (NCBI): domain Eukaryota; kingdom Metazoa; phylum Chordata; class Mammalia; order Diprotodontia; family Pseudocheiridae; genus Pseudochirops; species Pseudochirops corinnae. Next base: position 255,229,423 of record CM053587.1, on the reverse strand, counting down.
CAAGTAAGAGAAGACTAGCAAAAACTAGAAAGAGAAATGAGAATGATGTAAGAAAATCATGTAAAGAGAGTAAACAACCTGATTGAAGAAAATAACACATTAAAAATAGACTAATTAAAATGGCAAAAGAGGCCCAAAAAGCCAATGAGGAGAAGAATGCCTTAAAAAACCTATTTTTCCAAATGGAAAAAAGAATCTCAAAAGCTCACTGAAGAGAATAATTCCTTTAGAATTAGATTGTAGCAAATGGAAGCAAATGACCTGCTGAGAAATCAGGATATTTTTAAACAGATCCAAACAAATGAAAAAATGGAAGGCAATGTAAAATATCTTATTGGAAAAAAAAAAAACAACTGACCTGGAAAATAGATCCAGGAGAGATAATTTAAAAAAATATTGGACTACTTCAAAGGCATAATCAAAAAAAAGAACCTAGAAACCATCCTTCAAGAAATTCTTAAGGAAAATTGCTGTGATATTTTAGAAGTAGAGGGCAAAATAGAAAAAAAATCACCAATAACTTCTTTAAAAAGCTCCCCAAAAGAAAATAACTAGAAATACTATATAGCCAGGTTCTGGAGTTCCTAGATCAAGGAAAAAATGTTACAAGCAGCCAAGAAGTAACAATTTGAATATTGTGGAAATACAATCAGGACAAGACAGGATCCAGTAGCTTCTATATTAAGGGATCACAGTGCTTGGAATATGATATTCTGGAAGCCAAAGGAGCTAGGATTAAAATCAAGAATCACCAGCAAAACTGAGTATAATGTTTCAGGGGAAAAATATGGTAATTCAATGAAATTGAGGACTTTCAAGCATTCTTGATGAAAAAAACAGAGTTGAATAGAAAGTTTGACGCTCAAATACAAGAAACAAGAAAAGCATGAGAAGGTAAACAGGGAAAAGGAATCATAAAGAATTTATCAAAGTTGAAATATTTACATGCCTACATGGAAAAATGATCATTGTAACTTATGAAACGTTTCTCAGTATGAGGATAGTTGAAGGGAATATAAATGCACACACACACACACATACATATATATATATGTATACATACATATATGCATACATATGCATATATGTGTCTATATACATATATGTGTGCATATATACATATATGTATTTATATATTCATATATATGTATATAAATATACTTATATATGTATGTATGCATACATATATGTCTATATTGGAGGGTATGTGTGTGTATGAACACATATGTAAGTATGTGTATACATGTGTGCAGGTATACATAGACAGAGGGCACAGGATCAATGGAATAGGAAGGTAAGATATTTAAAAGGTGAAATTGAGAGGTGAGACACTAAAACAACAGTTCTCAACCTGTGGGTTATGTTCAATTTGTAATAATGAAAATACATCCTGCATATCAAATATTTACATTACAATTCATAACAGTAGCCAAATTACAGTTATAAAGTAGCAATGAAAATAATTTTATGTTTGGAGCTCACCACAATATGAAGAACTGTATTAAAGGGTCGTGGCATTAGAAAGGTTTAGAACCACTGGAATAAAATAATTAGAGGAGATGGGGGGAGACAGAATGGGGTAAGTTATCTCATATAGAAAGGGTAAGGGATAACTGTAACAATAGAGGGGAAGAACAGAAAGGCATGAGGCAATGGCAAAACCTTACTCTTATTGAATTTGGCTTAGGGAGGGAATGACATACACACTAAAATGGGTATCTTGCCCTACAGGAGAGTAGGGGGGAAGGGATGAGAGGGGGGAAGATAGAGGGAAGGGTAGGTTAGGGGGAGGGTAGTTAGAAGCACACACTTTTGGAAAAGGACAGCATCAAAGTAGATAGTAGACCAAGTGGGGGGGGGGGAGAATAGAATGGAGGGAAATATAGTCAGTCTTTCACAATATATCCACTATGAAAATGTTTTGCTTAACTATACATGCACAACCTATATAGAATAGCTTATCTTCCCAGTAAGGGTGGATCACAAAGGAGGAAGGAAAAGAATCTGGAATTCAAAGTTGTAAAATCAAATGTTTTTTAAAAAACCTAGTATTATTTTTATTATTATTTTTATCGGCAACTGGAAAATAAGATATACAGACATTGGGGTATGGAATTCTTCTTGCCCTCCCAGAAAGTAGGAGGAGGAATGGGGGAGGATATAGGAAAGAGAAGATTGAAGTAAGGGATATACAGTGGGATCTCTGCTTTGGGGTGTTCTGTATGGGAAAGATGGGGGGGAATTTGAAACTCAAAATCTTATGGAAATGAATGATATAAATTAAAAATGAATATAAAATTTAATTAAAAATATTGTGCCCCCACCCCTAAAAAAAAAGAATCATGATGCAAAATTGTATCCACACCCAGAGAAAGAAACTATGGAGTCTGAACATAGATCAAAGTATGCTATTTTCATTTTTTAATTTTTTTTCTTTCCTGTGGTTTTTCCCTTTTTAAAATTCTTCTTTCACAACATGACTAATGTGAAAATATTGTTAATATGATGATACATGCATAACTTTTTTATCTGATTGCTTGCCATATTTGGCAGGGGACTGTGGATGGAGGGAAGTAGAAAAGAAAATGTTAGAACTAAAAATCTTCTAAATGTGAATGTGGAAAACAATCTTTACATGTTATTGAAAAAAAATAACAAAGTGGGAAAAAGCAGTAGTTTTTGTACTTGAAAGGTGGAACTGGCCCAGTGGAAAAGGGGTACAAAAACCCACTGAACAAAATAATGCCTTAAATATTATAATTGGGAAAGTGGAAGTTAATGAGTTTATGATACAGTAAGAAACAGTCAACAAAATGAAAAGAATGAAAAAATTGAAGAAAAAGTAATATATCTAATTAGAAAAACAAGTAATGTGGAAAATAGATCTAGGAGACACAATTTAAAAATTATTGGAGGATACAAATGTCATGAACAACAACAAAAAAAGAACCCATTCACCATCTTTCAAGAAATTATCAAGAAAAACTGCCCTGATATTCTAGATTCATGAGGTAAACTAGAAATTGAAAGAATCTGCCAATCACACCTCCTGGAATAAATCCCAAAATAGAAACTCCCAGGGATGTTATAAACAAATTCCAGAGTTCCCAGATCAAGGAGAAAATATTGCAAGCAGACAGAATGAAACAATTCAAATATCATGGAGCCACAGTCAGGATATGATAAGATTCACCAGTTTCTACAATAAAGGATATGAGGACTTAAAATGTGATATTCTGGAGGGCAAAAGAGCTAGACTTACACCAAGAATCACCTGCCCAGAAAAACTGAGTATAATCTTTTGGTTAGGAAAAATGGACATTCAATCATTCCTGATGAAACCACCATTGACTTTCTAATACGAGACTCAAATGAAACCCCAAAAGATAAACAAAATAAAAAATCACAAGGGATACAATAAGGCTAAATGTTTACTTCCATAAATTTGAAAATGATATTTATATTTCCTAACACTTTCTCTTTATCAGGCCATTTAGAAGGTATATGCATGAATGGAAAGTACAAGTACGAGTTGAATTTGATGGGATGATTATTTTAAAAATTAAAATAATATTAAGAGATGAGAAAGCAGAATGAAGGGGAAGAAGGGGCAAAGGAGAAGTAGACAGGGGGAAATTATGTGAAATAAAAAAGATCTGAAAAAGCTTTTACAATGGAGGTGTAGAGGGACAAAGTATAGGAAACTGGTGAACAATTGATTCAAAAAGGGAGTAGTATGTATACATACACTCATTTGTGTGTTGAATTCTATCTCACCATGTAGGAAAGTGGGAGGGGAAGGAAAGAAAAGAAGTGGGAGCAGAGACTGATAGAATGAAAACAGATTGCATGAAATAAACATCAGAATAAAACACTTTTGAGAATAGATGGGGTGAAAGAAGAGAGGCGGTAGGACAAACAAGCGGGAAATAGGCTGTAGGGAAACACACAGTTAGTAATTTATTACTTTAAAAAATACTTCAACTTTCTCTTATATTTCTGAAATATATAGAGAATTGAGAGCCATTTATAGAAATAAGGGCCATTTCTCAATTGATAAATGGTCAAAGGATATGAACAAGCAGTTTTCAGACAATCATTCAAAATTATCTATAGACATACCAAAAAAAAAAAAAACACTCTAAATCACTAGGGATTAGAGAAATGTAAATTAAAACAATCCTGAGCTACCACCCCATACCTATCAGATTGGCTAATATGACACAAAGGAAAATGACAAATGTTCAAGGAGATATAGGAAAAATTAAAATACTTATGCATTATTGGTGAAGTTGGATACTGAATCAAACATACTATAAAGTAACTTGGAGCAGTAACTAAAGGGCAATGAAACCATGCATGCCCTTTGACCAAGCAATAACACTATTAGGTCTGCATCCCAAAACAATTTTTTTTTTTTTAAATGACAAGGACCTATATGTTCAAAAATATTTATAGCAGCTCTTTTAGTGTTGGCAAAGAATTAGAAATTGATGGTATATGGGGGCTGAGAGTGACATTATATCACCCATGGACAGAGAAGCAGCCCTATACTCAAATCTCTCGCAGCTTTGGGCTGTCTATTCAAAGTATACCCCACCTAAGTAAGATTGAGTAGAACACAATAGCTTCCACCAGGGTAGGATCCCAGATAAGAAAGTTAATTCAATCTCATTATCAGCATGAAGTTTTAAAGTTAATCCAATCTCATTATCAGAATGAATTTTTAAAATCAGGACTTTATAAGGGGAGAATGTTATATTTCCCCAAAATATTGGTTATTAATAATAATTTCTCTAAGAAACTTTGATGGAGAATAAAATGACATAGGCAAATATTGAAATGTATTACTGGAAGAAAAAATGAGCTTTCATTTAACCTGAGAGAGGGATCATAGGTAGATAGTACAAGTCCTCTCCTGGAATCTGTATAATAGTAGGAAAAATTGAGGAAGATTCCCATCATGAACTTCCTCCATTTATGAGAAGGTGTGGACAAGAGTTACAGATGGGAAAAGGATGGTTGAGTTACGTTTTACATCACAGGAAGAATCACACGAATGTATGAGATCATTGACTCATTTGAGTGTTTGAACATAATGTTATGTAACTATGAACCACAGAATACCACGGTTTCTAAAGAATTAACTTTGGGAGTTACTCAGATGCAGAGGAGGCTCATATTAGGTGTGAGTTATCTGAAGCATATTAGTAAAAAAATAATTGTGCTATTCAATAGGAAATGAAGATGGGCACATCATGTATTAGGAGCAACAGAGAGTCTTGTGAATATACCACATCTGGAGATGAATTTGGAAGATGAATTTCTGGTTTTTCTTTTTGTTTGTTTTTTGATCAGTCAGTATAATGTTTGTTGAGGTGAATGCTACATAGGTGGTTAACAGAGATTTCAGCAGGTTTTTTTTACTAAATGTATTATTATAGTGAAAAAGAAAGACATGGATTAGATAATAAAAACTGTATGTAGTAAAAAAAAAAACTAAGATAAAAGACTAATTGGTTCTTTCTCTACTGTCACTGTAGTGCAATTCTCTAACAAAGTACCCCAGGGATTTGTTCTTGACCTCATGCTTTTCAATATTTGTTCAATGACTTGGAAAGAGAGAAGGACATTTTCATCAAATTTGCAGATTAAACAAAGCTGAGAGGAATTGCTAATTCAATGAATGTCACAATCAAGATAAAAAATGAATGTATGAATGCATTGTAAATGCATTTATTAAGCACTTTTCGTTTAATAACTAACCCAAGCAGTGTGCAAGGTGCTGGCATTAGAAATGCAGAAACAAAAATATTCCATGCCTTAAGGAGGATAAATTCTAATAGAAGAAAATATCCATGGGAGATTAATGGTCAGGCAGAGTTATTCTATTCCAAAACTTACTGACAAGGTGAAAAGGGTAACAGGGATTAATGCATGATTGACATACTGAATCCCATACATAATGATGACAGAGGTGATTTAATCATAACAGACTATAGCATTAAATCTAATAAGATTAAAACAAATAGACATAAATGCAAAATCTTAGGCAAACTTTAGAGAGCCACAGTGTACAGAATGATGGTAATTGTAGTTCCATGGTTTTCCACACCATTTCTTATATATCTAGAATATCTTCTTCTCTTACAGGTATTTCAGAGAAGAAAGAAAAAAAAAGACAAGTCAGAAAACCTTTAGAATAGGATGACAATGATCTTGAAACTATGGCTTATAGAAATTGAGACTATTAGGAAGGAATAGTGAAGGAGAGTAGGATAGAAAGGTAAGAATAACATATGTGATAAGGCATTTTCAATGCTGAAAGCGTTGAAATCCATGCCTTAGAAAGGAAAAATAAGTATAACTATCTAAGAGAAATAATTTGCCCATTGCACTATGGAACAATCACTAAATGCCTTCTATAATAGTAACAAAATTAATAGTATTTTATTAAGAAATACTACATAGCAAAATCCATTTGACTTTATATATTAAAAGAATTATTCAATATGCATCATCATAAGAAATTAAGTCAATCCTTTAAGTATAATTTCAGGTACTATAAATCATTTCAAGGGAATTTAATAATTGTGACTTTCAAATTATGAAGTTTTCTCTTTTATTCTTAGCATTTTGATAATTACTCAGTTATATTTTTCTGACAATACAGAAAGGAAAAAAAGAACAAAATTATGGTATAATCATTATTGTCTTTCAGTATTCTAGAAGTAGAAAATATTTTCTTACCATTTAATGCACTTTTCCTTGACGTGACTCAGAAAGGAAAAGCTAGGATAAAGTCACCTTATACAATTCTTATTTAGAGTTTTCTATACTTTATTTGAAAAGGTGGTCTTGATGTAAAGCAGAGTTATATATTTGGCAAGTCAGAGTACCTAAAATGCTAATCACATGTTTCAATATGGGGCTTAAACTGTGTATGAGAATTGACCCAAAGCATTCAAATAGGGACTTCCAAAATGAATTCAAATATATGAAAAAGTGAAAAAAGGCAGAAGAGATCATTGTCTTTGTGTAGTCAAAATATAATTTGAGATTAACAAATAATTTCATATCAAAATATAAACTGAGAAATTGGATTACATTTCAAATTAAATCAAAACAAGAAACAATGGCTCATAGCACAGTAATGTTAATGTGCACAAATGAACAACACAGATAAGAAAATAAATTTTCTGAAAATAATTATTTTATTTGATTCTGAAATCTGCAGAGTGTAGATATTTTATTAGAAATAATATTAAGGATGATTATTATTTATGGTATAGTAAGAAAAGTTCCACAAACTATTCTATCATTTATAAAATAATTTATTCTTAAGAATAGGTTTTATGGCTTAAGAAAATTCATAACTAGCAAATTAGTCTCAACAGCTTTGAAGAATTCTGGTTGATTGTTAGGAACTGAAATCAACCTTTTTAGTAAAAGCATACTTGAAATGAGATCTTGTTTATGATGTTATGATTCATTTTTCAATGATGAAGTACAAATAAAAATATAGCTAAAGACATACATTTTTTATATTACAACTCATTATAGATTGTGATGCCTTGGTGGTCATCATAACCCAGAATTTTTCTTCTTTTTCTGGAGGTACTAGATTTTCATGTTAATCTCCTCTAAGCATGATCTGGTTTTGAGGTAACTGCCTCACATTTTTCAAAATCCAGTGATACAAATTTGTAATAGAAAATCAGTTGATTGTTTTCTAAAGGAGGATATGCTTACGTGGTAATTAAAATATTTCTGCATATTGTAATGAGGAATTAGAAACTCTGATATGATGACCTTTAGATGACTGCAGAGACTGGAAGAGCCTCTATTCCAGCTGGAAGGGAAATTTATTATTTCGAGGGGCCAGAAAATCCTTCTGGTCCAGAATCTTCATTTTATTTGTGTGGATACTGAAGCCCAGGAATGTTCAATGCCTTGTCAAGGGTTCACAGGTAATAAGTGTCAGAGTGTGAGGAGATCATGAGTGAGATACCAAAAAGAAGCAAAAGACCTCATAGGATCAAAAGTCAGGCAATTTATTTTTCATGTTCATGCAAAGCATATAGCACACCAGCTCTTCAGTCTTGCCAACATGTAAGACCTTAGGTAGAATGAATATATAATGGGATGAGTTCCCAGATAGAGACCCCAGAACTGTGGGACTCTGCCTTATATCCGGTTGTTGTTTTGGGCATATTCATGGATAATTAGTGGGAGAAAATATTTAGAAGGAATCAATCAGCTTGTGACATGGACTGCCTTTATTGAGTACATAGGCATTGTGATTAGGACACTTTGTTTATCTTACATACTTGGATTGCTGGAATTTACTAAACCTGTTATGAGTAGGAGTTCATGAAAGTATTTTCCAAAATAAAGTAAAATTCATTATGAGGTTGTTGTTGTTTAGTCAATTCAGTCATAGACTAACTGCTCTTGAATCCATTTAGGTTTTTCTTGACAAAGATATTGGAGTGCTTTGCTATTTCTTCCTCTAGCTTATTTTATAGATGAGTAAACATACAAGCATGGTTGAATGACTTGCCAAGGTCAGACAGCTAGTAAATATCTGAAGCTGGATTAGAACTCAAATCTTCCTGATTTCAGGCCCTATATTCTATCCACTGCACCAAACTTTCTGGCGCATAAACAAGTCAGTGATCGAACAGTGAGCTATTTCTGTCACCTAGGTCCTGGCAATAGGCTAATTTTCACACAGAAGTTGGATTTGAGCCCATGTACTTTGATTCCAAAGCCAGTTGCTTATTATGTCACAATGGTCCATTCCTCAGATTGACTGCTTCCTCTCAAATTCTCCATTTTAAGAAAAAAACCAGGCAAGTAATGTCTTCATTCCTCTCCATAGTAAACTATAGATCTTCCACATTTTTTGCACCATATACAGATGGGAGTAATTCCTCCCCTCTAACTTTACAGCTTTCATAGATTATATTATTCTCCTATCAGAATACAAACTTCTTGAGGGTAAGAAGCATCTTTTTTTCCTAGATGTATTTTACTTCTCTTGGCTTAGTACTGCTAAGTGGCATAACAAATATTGTGTTAGATCTGGAGATTGGAAGAAATGAGTCCAAATCATGCCTCAAATATGCACTATCTATGTGGCTGGAACTGACTTTACTTCTGTTTGTATCAGTTTCTTCAACTGTAAAATGGGGATAATAATAGCTTCAATTTCTTGTGAGAACAAAATGAGGTAATATTTACAATACACTTAATACAATACTGGGCATGTAGTAGGTACTTAAGAAGTGCATGTTTACTTCCTTAGAATAGTGTCTGGCTGATACCTAATAAATACATGCTGAAAGGAATGGTTTACCTGTCAGATATATGGAGAAGGGAAGAATTTATGACCAAATAAGAAATAGAAAACATTATGAAATTCAAAGTACATAATTTTGATTATATTAAATTAAAAAAATTTTGCACAAAAGTCAATGCAACCAAGATTAGAAAGGAGACACAAAGCTGGGAAATATTTTTACAGTCAACATCCCTGCTAAAGTCCTCATTTCTAAATTATATAGAGAAATAAGTTGAATTTATAAGAATACAAGTCATTGCCCAGTTGATAAGACATCAAAGGATATGAACTGGCAATTTTCAGGTGAAGAAATTAATACAGGAATATAAAATATAGTAATATAAAATGCTCTAAATCATTATGCATCTTTGAGGTACCATATCACACCTTTCAGATTGGTTAATATGACAAAATAGAAAAATGATAAATGTTGGAGAAGATGTGGAGAAGGTGGAACACTAATGTATTGTTGGTGTAGTTGTGAACTGATCCAACCATTCTGGAGAACAATTTGGAGCAATGCCCACAGGTATAGAAAACTGTGTATAACCTTTGACCCAGCAATATCACTTCTAGGCCAGTGTCCCAAAGAGATCACAAATATATGAAAGGAATCCACATGTACAGAAATATGTATAACCACACTTTTAGTGGTGGCAAAGAATTGGAAATTGAAGGGATGCCCATCAATTGGGGAATGGCTGAACAAGGTTTTCCTACTACTGTTCCATTAGAAATGATGAGCAGGTGGATTTCAGGAAACCTTGAAAGACTTACATGAACTGATAGTGAGTGAAATGAACAGAACCAGGAGAATAGTGTTCACAGTAACAGCAATATTGTGGAATAACAAAATTTGATAGACTAAACTCTTCAGCAATACAGGGATCTAAGAAAGTTCCAAAAGACTCATGACAGAAAATGCTATCCACATTGAAAGAAATAACTATGGAGTCTGAATGCAGATTAAAGTACACTGACTCTGGATAGAGTCAACATGGCAGTGTAGAAACAGGAAACCTCTGTGGTTCCCCCCATAACTACCTCAAATATCTATAAAATATGACTCTGAACAAATATTGGAGCTCCTGAACCCACAAAGTGACAGAGAAACAAACCTCCTGATGAAGGCAGCTTGGCAGGCAGACAGGAAGGGTTCATTGCAGCACTCTGGGAGCCGAGCCCAGCCCCACATGAACCCACAGTCTAAGCCCCCAGACCCCCCCAGATCAGCCAGCTGGAGCATTTGGGAGAGTGGATCACCAGCAGCTGTGGCAGGTTCCAGAATTATCAACCCATAAATGCCAAAGACAAAGAAAAAGGTCAGTGGAACTCTGCTGAATTTGGGGGTGATGGAGGAGCGGGTCCAGCCCTCTACTCCCAGAGCCAGAAATAGTGGAAGCAGAGGTCCTGCAGCCACCTCCACATGGATGCTTCAGAGTTTCTGGTCTGCAGATTACAGGGGGGCCAAGTGACCATTCAGATGCTACCTGCACTTGCCTTAACCTGCCTGGATCAGGATCGTGATCTTGTGTGGTGGTCTTGAGGTGCATGACCAAAGAGCCAAAGCTGGTGGGGTCTGTAAAGACAGTGGCCTCCTAATATCTATGGCAGCTGCAAAAACCCCAGCAATTTAGGACAAAGCTCTCCCCTCTGGAAGCAGAGTTCTACTGTGGCAAAAGAGCTCAAAATTCAAGTTAATTGGCTGGCAACATGATCAGGAAAAGGAAAAAAAGAAAGCACAGTAATCAAACTTTAGATTTCTTTTTTTGGGGGAGAAAAAGGATCAAATCATGGAACGGGTGGAAGACACCAACAAGAACTCCTGCTCCAAAAGCTTCCAAGAAAAATATAAACTTATTACAGGCCATAGAGGAGCTTAAGAAGGATTTTGAGAACCAAGTAAGAGAAGTAGAGTAAAAATTGGGAAGAGAAATGTGAATTATTCAAGAAAATCATGTGAAGAGAGTCAACAAACTGACTGAAGAAAATAATACCTTAAAAATGGACTAACTCAAATGGAAAAAGTGGCCCAAAAAACTAATGAGGAGAAGAATGCCTTAAAAAGCCAAATTTGCCAGATGGAAAAAATAATCTCAAAAGCTCATTGAAGAGAATAATTCCTTCAGAATTAGATTGGAGCCAAAGGAAGCAAATAACTCAATGAGAAATCAAGATACTATTAAACAAATCCAAACAAATGAAAAAGAAAAAATAGAAGGCAATGTGTTCTTTTAGAGCAAATTCCATTACTTTAATGACTTTACTGGTCTACTCTGACCTCTGAACTTCAGGCAGTCTGAAATAGGTAGCAATAAAGCAAGAGAAGAAAAACTAAAACAAACGCAGGAAAAAAAAAAACAAGAACAACAATATAACACCTCACAAGGAAAGACTGAATCTGAGATTTCCAGGAAGAATTGATTCTTGGGTATAAATGTTAGTCAACATGTCAATTCAAATTTTTTAGGACTATTTGCCAATCACTATTTTTAGAGTTGAGGATACAAAGTAATGCCAAAATAGACCATGCTCTTGTTGAGCTTGCAGTCTAATGGCATAGACAACCTTCAAACAACTAAATACAAATAATGCATGCAGGAAAAATTGGAGATTATCTCACTGATAAATCTCACAGGGAAAGCACAAAGATCGAAGAGCACTCAGACAAAACACTTTGCAACTTTATTTGAAACTTGGAGAAGGCCAGGGAAGGTGGCAGGCAGAAATGAAGTGGGGTAGCATTTCAAGCACAGGTGGTAGCCAAAAAAAATGCTCAGGGCTGGGATAAGTACTAACATTTGATAAAGACAGCTAGGAGGTCAGTGAGATTCAGATTACATATAGGAAAGAGGTCACAGCAGGGGATTTCATATTTGATCCACTAGGTAATATAGATACATGAGAGTTTATCTGATAGGGAGGTGACATGATCAGACTTGCATTATAGAAAGACCATTTTGAAAGTTGAATGGAGGATGAATTTGATCAAGGAAAAATTGAGGCAAAGAGACCAACCAGCAGTTTATTTCAATGATTCAAACACAAGGTGATTAACGCCTATACAAGGGTGATAGGATGGGACTACAAAAAGGGGTGTTTAAAAGGTATTATAAACAAAGAAAAGACAAGATTAGACACATGATTTACTATGGAGAGATGAGAGATAGCAAAGATTCAAAAATGATATGCAGGCTGCAAGCTTGGGTGACTGGGGTGATGGGTAATTCTAAATCTTTAAAGTTCACAGTGGATGTCTCATTGTAAAATGTGATCATACACAGGAAGACTAATAGGAATATCAAGGCTACAGGAAAGATTATACTTCCCACAGTCACCAATTCACCTCATAGGTCAAGGAGAATTGCCAACCCATTTAGGGTCCCTCCTACAACCTCACCCATCCCAGGAAGGGATACTTAATCTTAAAACCCTGAAAGGGCCATGAGGGCTAGGTAAATACTTTCACCTCTGCTTCTTCAACATTTCCAACAATGGTCCTCCAAGCCCTGTCTCAGGAGAGATTGTACAAGGATCATTGGGTACAATACTGGTAGCAATGTGGATGAGCCAGTTAGTTCCAAATTATAGCAAGCAAAGAGCTCTAGTGGGTCCCCCTTTTTTGACTGCCCATGGTATTGCTCATTTCTATTGCTATTGGGACCCATATTTTTGTTCACTGAAAATTCTTTCAAGGTTAGCTGTCCTTTGCTAAGATAATTTTGCCAGAAGCAAGATCACTATCATGTTGCCACTACTAGGGACTGACTGTTTTACGATTTCAGTACTGACTGTTCCTCCATGCATTGACATGGGTATTGTCCCCTTTCCATGTTGGGAAGAGTGTCAATAGCCATTAAACCCAGCTCTGAATTTACTTCTTTATGCAGAAGGGTGCTATACTGCCATTTATCTCCTGTGCTATGGAGGAGAACTGTGGGTGTTGCTACTACTGGAGCCTTACTCTTTTCTATTTTAGAACTAGGTGCAGCAGGCCAGTAAATCATAGTCCCCAGCTGGTCTACCGAAGCTATTGAGATTAGAAATAGACACACTCAATGGCTCAAGCAAATTCACTGGATTCAGGCCCTCTTGTTAGAGCTCAAGTTACCTTTGGTTTCACTGGTCATCGTTCCTGCTTACAATTGTTCTCCACTGAGGAATCATGTTGCTCCAGATATCTCACTAGGTTGCCACTGATACTAAAAATATTTAAGATTTCCCACCTATAATTAGGGAAAGATACAAAATGAAATTAAAAAAATCACAAATCCAGAGATTCTAGTATAACATATGAACACTAATTTCCATGTACAAGGAGTAGTTATATGTGTTGAGGTGGGGAAATGTGCCAAGGACATTAGGTCAGCAGGGATTCCTTAAAAAAAGAAAATTATAGTTCTTAATTCACCACTTAGGGGTGAAAGCAAAAGCTTTTCAAGCTGATTCAGAATCACTGTCTGTCCTCTGCAATTTTATTGGAGAAAAGTGGCAAATTTTTCAATATCTTCAAAAATGCCTCTGTGCTTCTGGGAAAAATTAAACAATCGCCTTTCAAGTTATTCTCCCAATGGCTTGCCCCAAAGAATGACAAACCAAGGTTATGTCCACTAAAAGGCCAAATTTAAAATAAAACAAAATAGTCCTTCTTACATTCCTGCACAAACATTACTCTTTCAAAATTGGGAGGATTCAATTGTGTGATGACTATTAGGAAGACAAAGGTGTACAGGTCCAGGAAGGGAAAAGTACAACTCGTCTTCTGAATTTCTTTTTTTTTCCTCATTGTAGAAAAATGTATTTCAGCACCCCCACACCTCCAGCCCCCAATCCTGACAGAGGAAAAAAAAAAAACAACAACCTCAAACACTCCATAATCATTTGAAGCTAAATTGAGTTCTGAGGAGATTCCCTAACAAAATTTGCAGAAAGCTAAAATTATCAAGATGGATGATCCAGGGATATTACAGTTGGAGGGCCTTAAAGACAAAATGTCTTTTTAATATACTATATATGTGCATGCATGCATATATGTATGTATGTATGAGCTTTTATGTTAGTGTGCATGTACATATATGTACGTATGTGTATAATACATATATACATACATATATATTTTATTTAAAGTTTTAAAAGAGTAATGTTTGTGCAAGAATGTAAGGACTATTTTGTTTTATTTTAAATATAAAGTAATATTTTTAAAGTCACAGAACATACTCACATAAGTTTCATATTACTGAAATTTATAGGCATTTTGCTCTTTAATCTATCAGAGGCAGGGGTGGAAGGACCTCATATTAGCATTTACCACCTTTAGAATAATTATCAAAAGCACAAATGAAAGCAGGTAAGCAAATCTGGGTTCACCTATCTCTTAACTGCTTACCTCCAACTTCAATAATTTCATTATATTCCAGTGCTGCAAGATAATCAAGTTTTTCTTCACTGGGCCTGACTGAGACCAATCCACTGGTATTTTAGTTTTGATGTTGCAACAAAATAAGACTCTCATAGTCTATTCAAAATTTTTAAAAATTTACTTACCTATAGCAGAAAGATATTCAATAAGGATAGGCACTGATGATACCTAGACCTGATTCAGCTGAATTACCTTGTGACAAGGTCAGCTCTTGCTTGAATTACCATTGTGACAGGAATCAGAGAGAGAAGTTGAGAATCCTCATTTCTGTTTTGGATTCTGGACACTGAGAAGTGATGTCAGCAGTCTGAGCTTTTAGTCTTCTGAGTCAAGCAAACCTTGAAGGCAGTCTCAGTAATTAGCTTCTAAAGAAAAACTAGGTCAATTTCAACAGGGTCAGGAGTTAAGAGAATATTGCCAGTGCCATATTAACTTAGGTGATTTTCCTGTTTCTAGTTTATTTTCTCTGAAACATATTTTATATATATATGTGTGTGTATATAATATGTATATATATATATATGTACATGCATACACACACATATATATATATAATTACACATGCATATATATGTATATGCACGTACCCACATATATACATACATGGAATCTTTCTAATTTGTTATTCTTATCTTGTCAGTCAAATACTCAAATTTCTTCACTAGCTCCAGTGGTTCGCTGGCTAAGGTATAAACTCAGTCAAGGCCTTCTCCAAACCAACTACAGCTTAGATTCTAGATTTGTCTCATGGTCATCTTCAAGTTCTCTTTATAGCCCAGTTAAATGCTACTACAATGTATAATCACATGCTAGTCCTGTCATTTCCCATTTTTGTGCCTTAGCTCCTGCAGTTTCTTGGTTTTGAAATCAACTTTAGTTTTCCTTTATCTCTGTCTTTTAAGAATCTCTCTCTCTCTCTCTCTTTCTCTCTCTCTCTCTCTCTCTCACTTTCTCTCTCTCAGCTCCAGTCAAATGTCACCTGCTCCATGAAATGTACTTTGACACTGTCCAACTCTCAAAGTTAAAATAATTTCTTTTTTCTCAAATCTCTCATAGCAATTTTGCTAGACCTCTCCTTTGTAGTTATCACATTCTTCCCTGAATTACATCTACCTGCATATGCCCTTCTCCCTGATTGTATTCTCGATTATACTATTAATTCCTTGTGGCTTTGGTTTGTGATGCATTTATCTTTATATTTAGCTCTGTAGTATAGCAATTTCTGAATAATAAGTACAAGGAGAAATTAATTTAACTGAATTGTGATTAAATTTTTATTTCCTTTGAATAATCTTAAACATTGTTGAAATATACAAATACAGCATTTCTCAGGTGTAGCCAAAATGCACCCACCTTAAAAACAGAATCTTTGGGTGTGAGATCTAAAATAGTACCCACCATTCCCCCATTTTCTGTCTCTAAGTTAGCTCATTCACCCAAATTAACTCTCACGCTTCCAAGTTTTGTGGTTTTTATTGTTGTTGTTTTCTTCAGAGATGAACCAGTCACAGCCATGGCCCCTCAACTACAACAGAGCCCAGTTGCATGTTTATATGTATATATGGAATAGAGCGGTTGCACTTCCACTACTCATCATGCTACCTCCTGAGTCCCCAGCTATATGTTTCTTATTTACACAGAATTACTGATCATAACAGCATTAACTGAAATAGAAAACACTAAGTGACAAAGACAAAAGACAAAAAAAGCAATTATTTAATAGAAAACAATAACAGAAATAATAAAAACTTTCACCTAATAAAAGAAAAGAAAGAATAATCATACATTTACTCAACAGAAGGCAAGAACAGGAATTAGTTGCTAACATTTATTCAATAGAAGGCTAAAATAGAATAGCTCACATTTGTATGGAACTTTAGTTTTTACTTTGCATTTACTCTGCATGATTCAATTTAATCCTTTAAAACAATTCCATGACTTTAGATGCTATTATTATGTCCATTTTATAGATAAGAAAATTTAGTGTAATTAAGTTCACGTAAGTTAAGTTATTCATTTGTGAAGGGTCAGACAACTAGTAAGAGACTGAGACAGGATTCAACTACAAGATAAATACTCTATCCATAATGTCATCTTCTTCCTTCCTAATCATATATAATAACATAAATATTTAATTTGTGAATAATCAAACTAATACTGGGTCACACTCTCCCATCAGTCCAGTGTCAAAATTATAGAAACCAAGCAGAGATGTATATGAATAGAAAAATTCATGTGCCTGGGGAAACTGATGAGTGTGGACAGCACACTTTGATGTCCTGGTCTTTTTAAAGAATAGTAATATAACATATCACCCACTGGGTAAAATCAGTTCTCTGCTATCTTATCCCCTTCTAGTTCTCACAACACTCCTGCTAGACAAAGTCCCCTCATCCATACTCAAGCTACAGAAGTAATGACAAAACTTGGAAGGTTCCTGAATAAAGTCTTTAACACTCTCAGTTACAAGCTGTTCCTTTAAGCCAGAGAACTGCCACACTCAGTCTCTCTGATGAATTTCTCCCTGTTCAGCTATAGATAGTAATGGGGCCATGGAGCCTTACCCCAGCAAGCTCTTCAAATAAAAGCAGATTCTGCTTCATCGAAAGATTTCTCAGAAAAATAAAGCCTTTTAACACAATAGATAAAAAGCCTGCCTTTCTCTTTCTATTTCTCCCTATCAAACCAAAGAGAGCCATTGATGACAATGGAGAAAAAACTCCTCAGAAAGTAATCCTTTCTCTAGCCAATCAGCAATCAACAACATAATGCATCTCTCCTAATCTACAATTTTCAGAGAAGGAAAAAAAAAAACTTTCAAATTTAATCTGTAAAATTTGAATAAATCTTTGTAATCTCCAAGTATTCCTTCTGGGTGCCTGTCTCTCCCATAGTTCCTCCTATATAAATTTTCTTCTCTCACTTTTATCTTTGTCTGATTATCTGCTATGCTTTGAGGCCCACTTTTTTTAATGGGATTCTAATACCACAAATTTGGAGCTCTTCATTGTGAAACCAAAAATTTACACTTAAAAATATCAGGCATAAAACTAAAAGTCCTTTTAAAATCTTCCCATATTCCTCAAACAGATCTTTTGTTTACGGTTTCTCAAATAAACTTCTCAAAATTCAAGGCAGTAACAGGCAAATAAACAGACATTCCACCTTGCTTAGCCGTCATTACTTATCAGTATTATACCTTCAAAGAAGTTCACACTATATACATGTCTTCAAGTCATTTTTCACATATCCTCGTAATGGCCTATTTTCAAAACTGTGTTTTACCAATAGTTTTTATTAAGTTGCCCTTACATTTTTTTCTTAGATAAATATAGCTTTTTGAATTCTTATACTAACCAAATGTTGACCTGTGAAAGGTCCATGTTCCAAAAATCTAAATATCCTGGTGACAAGAATTTACATTTGCTCATACTTTTGTTATTTTACTTCCTAAAGATATGAAAAGAGATACTGTAAACTCATCTCTAACATGTCTCAAAAACATATTTTAGCATGAGTTACAGAAACCTAGAATCTCATCAAGGACAACTAGATGCTATATTTCTTTTCTTTTTAAAAATTCATTTATTTATTTACTTTTAGTTTAAAAGATTCAGTTCCACAGTCCCTTGGGTTTCAAATTTTCTCCCCTTTCTGTCTCCCTCCCCCCATGGCAGCATACAATCAAGTATAGGATCTGCAAATACTTTCACATTGGACAATAGTCTGGTTGTATAGAAGGATTGTAACAAATGGAGTGAACAACGGGAAAAAAGAAAGAAAACCAAACATGGAAAAGAGCCATAGCATGTAGGTTGCTTCAGTCTCCATAAACTCTGTTCTTTCTAGATCTTTCTCTCAATGTAGATATCTCCTTCCATCTCAAGACTTGTAGAGTTGTCTTATAACTGTGCATTGCTGGGAAGGGCCCAGTTTATCAAAATTGATCATCACACATACGATGTGTCTGTCATTGTGTACAAATTTTTCCTGGTTCTGCTCTTCTCACTCAGCATCAATTTGTATAAGCCTCTCCAGGTAAATATGAAGTCTATCTCCTTCCCATTTCTTATAGCCCAATAGTTTTCCATTACATTCATATACCACAACTTGTTTAGCCATTCCCCAATTGATAGGCATCCCCTTAATTTCCAGTATTTTGCCACCACAGAGAGAGCTGCAATAAATATTTTTGTACATATGGGTCTTCCTCCTACTTCTATGATCTCTTTGGGATACAACCCCAGAAGTGGTATTACTGGGTCAAAGAGTATGCAATTATTTATAACCCTTTGGGCATAGTTCCAGATTGCTCTCCAGAATGGTTGTATCAATTCACAACTCCACCAACAATGCATTAGTGTTCCAATTTTTCCACATCCTCTCCAGTATTTGTCATTTTCCTGTTTTGTCATCTTAGCCAATCTGATGGTGAGATGTGGTACCTCAATGTTGTATTGATTTGTACTTCTCGAATCAAGAGTGATTTAGAGCATTTTTTCATGTGCTTATAGATATCTTTAATTTCTGCCTCTGAATATTGCCTGTTCATTTCCTTTGACCACTTATCAATTGAGTAATGACTTGTATTCTTATAGATATTGCTTAATTGCCTGTTTATTTTAGAAATGAAGCCTTTATTAGAGACAATCGTAAAAATTCTTTCCCAATTTCTCATGTCCCTCTTAATCTTGGTTACATTGGCTTTGTTTATACAGAAACTTTCCAATTTAATGTAATCAAGATTATGCACATTGCATTTTATAATGCTCTCCAACTCTTCTTTGGTCATAAAGTCTTTGCTACTCCAAAAATTGGACAGGTAGACTCTTCCTTGCTTTCCCAGATTACTTACAGTATCAGGCTTTATATCTAGATCATGCATCCATTTGACTTTGTTGTATGGCATTAGATGATGGTCTATGCCCAGTTTCTACCATACTATATTCTAATTTTCCCAGCAGTTTTTGTCAAATAGTGAGTTCCTATCCCCAAAACTGGAGTCTTTGGACTTATCAAATAGTATATTACTATAATCATTGACTACTGAGTCTTTTGTACTCAATCTATTCCATTGATCCACTACTCTATTCCTTGGCCAGTACAAAACAGTTTTGATGACTGCTGCTTTATAAGACAAATTAAAATCTGGTATAGTTAGGCCACATTTCCTAGCATTTCTTTTCATTAATTGCCTTGATATTCTGCACCGTTTGTTCTTCCAAATGAATTTTGTCACTATTTTTTCTAGTTCCCTAAAGGAAATTTTTTGGTAGATTGATTGGTATGGCACTAAATATGTAATTTAATTTAGATAAAATTGTCATTTTTATTATGTTAGCTCCACTCAGCCATGAGCAATTGATGTTTTTTTCCAATTAGTTAGATCTGATTTTATTTCTGTGAAAAATGTTTGGTAGTTGTGTTCATAAAGGTACTGGATTTGTTTTGGCAGGTAGATTCCCAAAAATTTTATAATGGCAACAGTAACTTTAAATGGGGTTTCTTTTACTATCTCTTGCTGTTGGACTTCGTTGGAAATATATAGAAATGCTGAGGATTTATGTGAGTTTATTTCATATCCTGAAAATTTGCTAAATTTATTTATTGTCTCAAGAAGTTTTTTACTTGATTCTCTAGGATTCTCCAGGTATATCATCATATCATCTGGAAAAGTGATAGCTTAGTCTCTTCTTTGCCTAATTTGTTTTCTTTGATTTCTTTTTCTTCTCTAATTGCTACTGATAACATTTCTAGTACAAGATTGGATAAGAGGGGTGATAGTGGACGTCCTTGTTTCACACCTGATCTTATTGGAAATGCTCATTTATCCTCATTTAATATAATACTTGCTGATGGGTTTAAGTAGATGCTACCTATTATGCTAAAGAAAACTGCATTTCTTTCTATGCTTTCTAAAGTTTTTAATAGGAATGGATGTTGTATTTGGTCAAAAGCTTTTTCTGCATCTATTGAGATAATCATGCTAGAGAAAATCCACTAGTTTTATTGTAGATATGATCAATGATTCTGATGGTTTTCCTAATATTGAACCATCCTTGCATTACTAGAATAAATCCAACCTGATCAAAATGTGTTATTCTTGTGATAAGTTGTTGAAGACTTTTTGCTGATATTTTATTTACAATTTTTTCATCTATATTCATGAGGCAGATGGGTCTATAATTTTCTTTCTCCATTTTGTCTCTCCCTGCTTTAGGTATCAATATCATATTTGTGTCAGAAAAAGAATTTGATAGGACTCCTTCCTCACCAATTTTCCCAAGTATTTTGTAGAGTATTGGGACCAATTGATCTTTAAATGTTTGATAGAATTCACTAGTAAATCCATCTGGCACTGGGGATTTTTTCCTACGGAGTTCTCTGATAGCTTGTTCAATTTCTTTTTCTTAAGTGGGGTTATTTAAGTAATTTACTTCCTCTTCAGTTAGTCTTGGCAACTTATATTTTTGTAAATAATCCATTTCACTAAGTTTGTCAAATTTATGTGCATACAATTGGGCAAAATAATTCCTAATTATTGTTTTAATTTCCTCTTCATTGGAGATTCATTCACCCTTTTCATTTTTGGTACTCGAAATTTGGTTTTCTTCTTTCTTTTTTTTATCATATTGCCTAAGAGTCTACCAATTTTATTGGGTTTTTCATAAAACCAACTTTTAGATTTATTTATAAGTTCAATAGTTTTCTTACTTTCAATTTTATTAATCTCTCCTTTGTTTTTCATTATTTCTAATTTAGTATTTAATTGGAGATTTTCCATTTGTTCTTTTTGTAGCTTTTTTCAATTGCATGCCCAGTTCATTGACTTTCATTTTCTCTATTTTTTCATGTATGCATTCAGGGACATAAAATTTCCCCTAAGAACTGCCTTTGCTGCATCCCACAACTTTTGGTATGATGTCTCATTATTGTCATTGTCTTCAATGAAGTTACTGATTGTTTCTATCATTTCTTGTTTGACCCTCTCATTCTTTAGGATTACATTATTTAGTTTTCGATTATTTTTTTTTTGCCTATCTTTCCATGATCATTTATTACATATAATTTTTATTGTATCATGTTCTGAGAATGATGCATTTAATATTTCTGCCTTTCTGCAATGAATTGTGAGATTTTCTTGCTCTACTACATGGTCAATTTTTGTATATGTGCCATGTACCACTAAGAAGGTTTATTCTTTTTTATCCCCATTAAGTTTTCTCCAGAGATCTATCATGTCTAGCCTCTCTAAAATTCTGTTTGCCTCCTTAACTTCTTTCTTGTTTATTTTGAGGTTAGATTTATCAAGTTCAGAGAGAGGGAGATTGAATTCCCCCACTAGTATTGTTTTGTTATCTATTGCTTCCTCTAATTCCCTTGACTTTTCCTCTAGGAATTTGGATGCTATACCACTTGGAGCATATATGTTAAGTAATGATATTGCTTCCTTCTAGATGGTGCCTTTTAGCAGGGTGTAGTTTCCTTCCTTACCTCCTTTCATTAAATCTATTTTTGCTTTTGCTTTATCTGAGATGAGGATTGCTACCCCTCCTTTTTTTTTTCACTTTAGCTGAAGCATAATATATTCTGCTCCATTCTTTTACCTTTACCTTGTGTGTATCCCCTTGTTTCAAATGTGTTTCTTGTAGACAACATATTGTAGGTGTATAATTTTTAATCCATTCTGCTATCTGCCTATGTTTTATGGGAGAGTTCATGCCATTCACATTCAGTTATGATTACTATCTTTGACATTCCCTCCATCTTATTCCCTCCCCTGTTTATATCTTTGCATCTTCCTTTTCCTTTCCCCTCCTTAAGATTTTGCCTTTTGACCATCACCTCTCTCAGTATTCCCTCACTGTTTCCCATCCTCTTTACCTACCCTTTCCCCTTACTAATCTTTCCCTTCCTTCTGACCACCCACTCCCTTCTTACACCTCCCCCCACCCCATCCCTCCTATTGCCTATAGGGCACAATAGATTTTTATCCTTAGTAGAGTGTTGTTTCCTCCATGAACTCAAACCAATGCTAGTAAATTTCATAAAGTGCTCCTCTCTTTCCCTCCATTTTCCCTCTATTGTTATGAGTTTTTGTGTCTTTTCATGTTAGAATCTAAACCTAACTGTTTGTATTGATCCCTGTTTAAATTAGAGCCAATGAGAATAATGATCATATGATGCTCATTTCCTTCCTTCCCTCCCTTCCACTTTGGTATGTTTTTATGCCACTTCTTGAGCATAATTTACCATTTTCTGCCTCAACCTTTCCTTTCCTCCTATTACAATCCCTTTTTTCCCCTTAATAGGATTTTTAAAAAAATATTCACATTATTTCAATTATATCCATACCCTCTATTTATGTACATCCCTTTTAAATGTGACAATACTTGTACAAATTTCAATAGTGATAGGTATCTGCTTCAAATGTAGAGATATAAACAGTTTGCTCTTATTGTGTCCCAAGTTATGTGCATGTTTGAGCATCTGTGTGTGTATGTATATGTGTGAGTGTGTGTTTTCCTTGTTTACCTTTTCATGGCTTTCTTGTGTCTTGTAAATGGAGATTGAATTTTCCATTGAATTCTGACTTTTTCATAAGGAAAGTCTGGAAGTCCTTTATTTCATTAAATGACCATCTCCTTGCCTGAAAGATTGTGCTCAGTCTAAATTTTGTGAGGTTTTTGCAAAACCTCTCTGGTCTCATTAAGCACCTTCCTTATTTTGTTATTTTATGTAAAGAATAGGTCCTATTGTTTGGTAACACAATGGTAAGCAAAAAGACAGGAAAATACATTTCTAGTTGTCATGTAACTTTCTTTTCCCCCTTTTTTGCTCCCCCTGCCAAGCCAAGAGAAGGCTATCATTAGATACACATGCACACATATACACATAGATATATAAAATTATTCTACACTTCTTTATCAGTTCTTTTTTCTGAATGCAGATAGTGTCTTCGTTCATAGGTCCTTTGTAGTTAATATGGGTATTTATAATAGTCTAAATGACTTAGTCACTCAAAGTAACTACAGTTAAAAAAAAACAAATCAATATTGTTGTTACTATATACAATGCTTTCCTGCTTCTGTTCATTTTACTCTTCATTATTTCTTCCAAGTGTATCCCTGTTTTACTGAGATCGTCAATCTCATCATTTCTTCTAGCACAGTAGTATTCCATCACAATAATATACCACAACTTTTTCAGCCATTCCCCAACTGATTGCCATACCCACAATTTCTAGTCCTATGACACCACAAAGATAGTTGCTATAAATATTTTTAGAAAATATTTTTATTCATTTTTCACTAATCATCTCAGAAAAAAATATACAATTGGTGTTGCTGGGTCAAAAGGTATAGGTAATTTAATAATTCTTTGGACATAATCCCAAATCCCTCTCCAAAATGATTGGATCATTTCACAGTTATGCCAACAGCAAATTAGTGTCCCAATTTTTCCATATCCCCTCCAAAATGTGTTGCTTCCTCCTTCACTCATTTTAGCCAATCTGAGAGATATAACATGATATCTCAAGAATGTTTTAATTTGTGTTTCTTTAAGCAATAGTGATTTAGGGCATTTTTTAAAATTTTTACCATTTATCATTTGGGGAATTATTTGTATTCTTATAGTTATGCCAAAGTATTTATATAATTGAGATATGGGACCTCTATCTGAGAAACTGACTATAAAATTTCCCCCAAGTTTTTGCTTTCCTACTGATCTTGACTACATTTGTTTTACTTGTACAAATACCTTTTAATTTAATGTAATCAAAGTTATCCATTTTTCTACTTCACACTGCTATTTCTTGTTTATTCATAAATTGTTAGCCTATTTATAAATCTGGTAAGTAATATATTCCATATTCTTCAAATGTCCTCATCCATTTTGATTTTATATTTGTAGACTATTTGAAATATTTCTCTATGCCAAAGTTGTGCCACAATGCTTTTCAGTTTTCCCAACAATTTTTACCAAATAATGAATTCTTATTTCCAAATCTTAAATATTACACCGGTCATATAAATGTTACTATATTTATTTGGTGACATAAATTGTACGTGTTTTCCATTCCACTGATTTACCTTTCCATTTCTTAGCCACAATCAGATAGTTTTGATGATTGTAATCTCATAAAATAGTTTAAGATTTATTACTGCTAACCTTCCTTCCTTTACATTTTCATTAGTTCCTTTGATATTCTTGACTTTTTTCTTCCAAATCTATTTTATTATTTTTTAAAATTTATGTTTAAAAAGTGTAACTAAGTTGGGATGACATTGAGTAAATAGATTGGTTTAGGTATAATTATTATTTTATTATACTGGCCCTGCATGCCCATGGACAATGGATATTTCTCCAGATATTTAAGTCAGATTTTATTTGCATAAGTAGGTGTTTTTATAATGATTTTGTTCATATAATTGCTGAGTTTGTTTTTCAGGTTCTAAATTTATTTTATGTCTAAACTTATTTTAAATGGGATATCTCTTACTATATCTTCTTGCAGGGACTTGCTTGTGATATATAAGAATGTAAGTGATTTGTAAGACATTGCTTTTTCTAAAATTTTAGGGGCAGCTAGGTGGCACAGTGACTAGAGCACCAGCCCTGGAGTCAGGAGGACCTGAGTTCAAGTCTGGCCACAGACACTTAACACAAAAATTAGCCATGTGACCTTGGGCAGGTCACTTAACCCCAGTTGCCCTACATTGCCCTCTCCAAAAAAAAATTAATTTCATGAAATATTTTTCATATATATATGTAAAAAATTAATACTAATTTTCAAATTTTAGTTAAAGATTCTCGCCTTATTCAAGCCCCTCCCACTCCTTCAGAAGGCAAGAAATTTTATTTTGTCTACATATATGATGTCATGCAAAACATTACCATATTAGCCATGTTGTAAAAGATAACACAAATGGAATAATATAATAAAAATAGAGTGCTTTTATTTAAAAAAAAAGAATGCGCCACTCTACATTCAGAATTCATTAATTTTCACTTTTCAGGTGCATAGCATTTTTTTTTATTCTGACTCTTGTGGAATTGTCTTAGACTGTCGTCTTGATCAGCAAATATTATTATATTACTATTATTTTATGCAATGTTCTGTTGCCTCTGCTCATTTCACCATGCATTAGTTCATATAAGACTGCACAAGTTTTTCTGAAACCATTCTGCTTGTTACTTCTTATAACACAATAGTACTCCATCACTATCACATTCCATACCTTGTTTTGCCATTCCCCAATTGATTGGCATCCCCTCCATTTCCAATTCTTTGACAACACAACAAAATATTCCATAAATATTTTTTCTACAAATGAGTCCCTTCTCCTTTTCTTTCATATTTTTGGGATACAGTACTAGTAATGGTATTGCTGGATCAAAGGGTATGAAGAGTGTTTAGCTCTTTGGGCATAGTTCCAAATTATTCTCCAGAATGTTTTGAACAAGTTCATAACTAGGAATAGTGCAGTAGTGACCCAATTTTTCCACACCCCTTTAGCACTTGTCTTTTGTCTTTTGTTTCTTGTTAAAAATCTGATAGCAGTATCTTAACATTGTTTTCATTTGCTGTTCCCTAATTAGTACAAATTTAGAAAATTTTTACGTGATCTCTAATCACTTTGATTTCTTCTATAAATTGCCTATTCATAACCTTTGACCATTTCTCACCTGGGAAATGGCTCTTTATAAATTTGTTCCAGTTCCCTACATATTGGAGGAATTTGGTGTTTATCAGAGAAAATTTCTCCAGTTTCCTATTTCCTTCTAATTTTGGTTGCATTAATTTTTTTTGTGTAAAAGGTTTTAATTTCATGTAATCAAAATTATTTATATTATTTCCTATAATGTTCTCTTCCTCTTCTTTGGTCATAAATTCTTCCCATATTTATAGAATTGACTGGTACATTTCTCCATGAACCTCTAATTTACTTGTGAAATCTATTTTATGTCTAAATCACTTATCCATTTTGACCTTGTCTTGGTATGCATTGTGATAGGTTGACCATTGACTAGTTTCTACATATTATTTCCCAATTGTCCTAGACATTTTTGCCAAATGTTAAGTTCTCACCCCCAAAAGCTTGCATCATTGGGCTTATCAAACATTACATCACTATGGCCTTTTACTAATGTGTATTGTGTACCTAATCTATTTGACTGATCCACTACTGTATTTCTTAGGCATGATTTTCATGAGTACTGCTTTGCACTGTAGTTTGACATCTTGAACTACTAGACAGCATTTCTTTACATTAAAAATAGAGAACTGATTTCCTTAAGATTCATGATTTTTTCTCTTCCAGATAAATTTTGTTACAATTTTTTTCTACCTTTATATAATAACCTTTTGATAGTTTTATTAGTACAGCAATGAACAAATAAATAAATTTAGGCAGAATCATTATTTTTATTATTTTGGTTAGGCCTAAGAATGGGCAATCTATATTTCTCTAATTGTTTAGATATATCTTTATTTGTGTAAAAAGTGTATTGTAAACTTGTTCATTTATTCCCTGGGTTTGTCTTGTTAGGTAAACTCCTAAGTATTTTTTATTGTCTTCAGCAAATTTAAATTTTTAAATTTTTAAATTAAATGCCATTTAAATGAATGAATGAATAAATGAATAATGAAAATAAATGAATGAATGAAAGAAACTCTTTCTGTTTTGTTTCATTGTTATATAAAAAATGCTGATGACTTGTGTGAGTTCATTTTATATGCTACAAACTTGGTAACATTGTTAAATATTCTAACTAATTTTCAATTGATTCTCCAGGGTTCTCTAAGTATATCATTATATTATCTTCAAAGAGAGTTAGTTTATTTCCTCACTGCATTTTTTTATTCCTTCAATTTCTCTCTTTTTTTTTCTTATTGCTATATCTAGCACATCTCGTACTATACTGAATAGTAGTGACGATAATGCCATTCTTATTTTACTCATTATCTTGATTGGAATAACTTTAGCTTATCCCTATGACAAATAGTGTTTTCTCATAGTTTGAGGAATTATTGTTGGTCTTGTGTACAGTTCACAATTTTTTTTTCCTTTAGTCTTTGTTTGTTACTGTTTTTCCTTCATTCTCCTTCTGAGTTTGTGTCTTGATCCTCCCTTTCACCATAATAGTATTTTACGGTGATTTTTTTTTTATTGTTTGCTCACTTTTTTACCCTATTTCTTGATTTTGAACTTTATGTTATTGTTGGGGTCTCCTTCTAGCAGAGGATTAATAGGAATTTTGTCTTAAGTTTCAGGGTTTTTTTCACATTGTTCTTTTCAAAGCTAGTTGTAAGGCTTCAGAAGTTTTTAATACTTCCTAGTTGATGTGATCTACAAAGAGGTGTGGTCACTTTCTTTGCTTGCACTGGGGTCCTTATCCAGGAAGCGGCCCTGATTTCTTGAGATTGGAATCAATACTGCTCCCAAGGGCCCCTTCTCCCTTGGCACTACAAATTATACCCTTCCTCAGCAGAATCCTTAGAATCCTTAGAGGCCTAGATAAAATTCACCTCAGGACTTCCACTCCCTCTTGTCTGAGAGTACTCCTCTCCTTATGTGACCCATGATCCCGAAATGAGTATAGGAAAAAAAAGTGCCAAACAGTATCTAGTCCTTTGTACATTGTTAGAACAGAAGTACCCTGTAATCTCTTTCTGAAGAGTTGTCTGGTCCTTTATTGTTTCTGGCTTGAGAGCTCCTGAAACTGCTGCTGCTTCTGTCACCATGACATAGTCCAGCCATGGGGAATCTGGGGCCTTGAGGTCACATGTGGCCTTCTAGGTTCTTTGGTACAGCATTTTGACTGTCCAAGTTTTACAAGACAATTTTTTTAATTGAAGGAATGTTTTCTGTGAAGCGCCACACTTGAGTACCTGGAGGGCCACATGTAGCCTTGAGGATTACAAAGCAAAGCACAAGCAGCTTTCCAGAGGTCTGCTTCTGTGAACAACTTTCAAGGTTCTGATTATATATATATAGTATAGTGAACTCTATTTATTCAATAGCAAATCAGAGCAAAATATTCACAGAAAATCTAAGTATCACTCACAATGTTACAACTTATCACACAAAAAAAACATTCACCATGTCACAACTCAACAACTTATCCCTAAAATGGCCACATTGTTTTCACCAAAGTGATCATATAGTTTTCAACAAAATACAATCATTTAGCAACTCAGTCATTCATTCATCCTTAAGGAGGCTTGCCTACTTAAGGGACACAACGTGAAAAAGTCAAAATACTACACCCCTGGGTAGTAGAAATTGGAGATTAGTTTCCAATCATAAACAAAGTACATACATTTGGTCAGTCACAAAACACAAAGTCCATCCACCCCTAGGTCACAACTAAGTTACAATATCATCAAAGCATTCAATACCCAAGAAGAGGTCTTTTCTTCATCTTGACCCAAGGCAAGTTCTCAGTAGTTTCTGTTCCTGGGAAGACAAAGCTTAACAAAGACACAATAAGCAACACCCTCTTCAATTCACTTTCTTTCTGTGAAGTCAACCTAGGCCCAATAAGGTTGGAGGCCTCTATCAACAAACAAATCTGACAACGTAACATCAAAATAGACAGACCTAATACCAGCACCACAGTCATGCTTCCTTAGACTTCGCAGCTCTGGTTGGCCCTGGGCAATACTCAGCAACATAAGCTCCATTCTCAAAATTCAAATCACTTTATCCAGCCTCCATGTGACTTGCTCCAAGAAATTCTGTCTTAGTTCTCAATTCTCATTCCTCTTCTCAGTTCTTCTCAATTCTCAGTTCAATCTTCAGTTCAGCAGCAGCTGTCCTGCCTCCATGATGCTTACCCCTGAAAATTGTGACTGTCTAGCTTGTTCTCGTCGTTAAATATAGTAAAGCTCCTTCCTGTTCAGCCCCTTCCTGTTACATCAGCAACAGGGGATCGTATTTTCTGTTTCTTTAACAGAGGCTTAATTTGAAACTAGATGCTAAGTACCTCTTAGCTTGGCAATACAAAGGGATCTTCAAATTTCATTACTTTTACAAGGCTGCAGGTTCCCCACCCCTGACCTAGTCCCACAACTGATGTTTCATCAATGTGGACTTCAGGCTAGCATCTACCCTCATGTCATAGAACTTTCTGATGTCCTAAGTTGTCTTGGACTAGAATAAAGTCTTAGTCTGACTTTTTCTTAGCCCTGCTGCTACAGAAGGTAATTTGTGGTGGTATTTTAAAGTTGTTTAAAGGAGAATGTTTACAGAGTTCAGTGTGAGTGCTTCTCTACTCCATCATCTTGATTTTTACCCCTAGAAATCCCAATTAAGATATTTCAGTTAAAAATTCTGATATTTGGCTTTGCAAAATATTGGCTAGCTACCTCAATTCAACAAATATTGATATAGTTACCAAGTTTTCCATTAGTCGTTCTTTGATTCCCTAGTCTCAGGCTCAGATCATCTCTACAGATAATTTCATTACTTCTTTACTTCTTCCTGTTTCCTCTTTCTGATTCTACTTATTATTCTGGTTTTGTTTTTATATTTCACTTATATTTCTCATAGTGATGCTTGGTAGCTAAAGTTCATAATGATAGAATGTGGGAATGGGTAAAGCAATTAAGACTTGGAACCATGGAAAGAAGAAAAAAGGAAATGGGGGTAGGGTAAATTCATTAGCTATTATCATTTTTGTTTTCACAATGGCCTGAGCTACAATTCACATTTTCAGGCTTACTAGACTTAATTATACTTGAAATTTTTTGGGGAAAAAACAAAATGAAAGATATCTACACATTTTCACTCCTACATGAATTGTTTTGAGTTCTCTAAAAAAGACTAAGTGTCTTCTGCCCTTTCAGTGGATCAAGATTTTTATACTCATTTTTCTATTTTGATCTCATATTTAGATTTGATTAGTTTTCTATCTTTTTAATTTTCCCTGCTTCGTACTACAATAGGTATAACTGCCTGTAGCTCAGTCTAGATTTTCCATTTCATAATTTTTAACTGTTTATCATCATATTGGATCTTTTAGCTTTATAGACTTTAAAACATAAAAGGAGACAGACTTGAATCTTCGATCCCTTCCCCTCAATCTTGCCTTGATGTGAGTAAATTTCTATTCATTATTTTTATTATGATTTCCCTGGAATTTGCAGTTAAAAAAAACATTTGCATATAGCCTATGTATGCTTAGTTCCATAGTTCTCAATGACTCTGAAGGTCATTTATAAACTTTTCTAATTTAAGGTTATATGGATCTACAGATTAATTAGGTTTAGTGGCACTTCATGGTTAAATATAATCATGACTGTGAACTATTTGTCATTATATACCTTGATAAAGCTCCTGGATTTTTTCTGAAGTCACAACCCAATTAAGAGTCTCATTAGTATTCTAGCAATCCTTTAGAGCAAAGGTAGTCAATGTAAAACCCACATGCACATGACCACCAAGACTCCTAATTATGGTCTGAACCAAAATAAAATAAAATTAAAACATGTATAACAAATTTTATCAAACACAAAAATATAGATATATTAACATGTGTTTTTCTTTTCTGTTTTAGGATACAGTCTCTCACTTAAAAAAATAAATTATTTCTTTTTAGTTTTCAATATTGACTTCCATAAGTTTTAAATTTTCTCCCTCTACCTCCCTCTTCCTTTCCCAAGCAGCTTGCAATCTGAAATAGGCTCTACACATACATTCCTGCTAAACACATTTTCACATTAGTCATGTTGGATAGAAGAATTATAATGAATGGGGAAAAACACAAGAAAGGAAAAAAAAAAAAGAAAATAGTCTGCTTCATTCTACATTCTGACTCCATAGTTCTTTCTCAGGATGTGATTGGCATTTTCCATCATGTGTTCTTTGTAATTATTTTAAGGGCTTGTGTTACACCCAAACCCAAATACCAGGTCACTTGACACCACCTGATTTGTGGCCCACCATTAAGCCCCTTTTTATATTTTCTATTCTGCATTTTGTCATAGCTTGAAAACTGCTTAAGGCATGTCTGGGCATATTGCTCAAGGCATAGTTCCCTGACCTTTCTTCTCTACTCAGCATTTTATGTATTCTCCTTGAATAATTATAGTGTATAAGGTTTATTATGGTGCATGGATCTTATCTAGAGACCACCCTGTCCTGTCCTGCTGACCAAGCAGGGCCCCCACTCTCTTTGCCCAGAACATAACCCTAGCCTGTTCTGGGGAATTCCAATCCTCTTTACCTAACCATGACCCTGCTCTGGAAAGTGCTGACTATGGCCCTCCACTCTGTTCTAGGAGGGAGCCCCATGACACAGGAAGGTTCACCCTTGTACCCTTGCACCATATTCCCAAATTAGCCCTGAGCTATAGATCTAACCAGTGGCTGTTCTTTGCTTCTGTTATGTCATGGCTTCTGCTAGTTCCACTCCCTGATTGTGTTTTTTGTGGTTTTAGCCTATATAATCAAGTATGTACCCCGAAAAGATTACTACTTTTTTGAGTGAATACACTTTAGTAGTTGCATGCTTAATTAATAAATCCGCATCTAAATTTATCTTGAACCCATGTCGCAGCTAGCTCTTATTCTCTGCACAACACTTGCATTTCTGAGAAGGGCCAAGTCTATCAAAATCAGTCCTCACAGATTGTGGCTGTTACAGTGTACAATGTTATCAAGGCTCTGCTGACTTCACTATGTATCAGTTCATATAAGCCTTTCCAGATTTTTCTGAAGTCCACCAGTTCATCATTTCATATAGAATAATAGTATTCCATTATCTCACATAACACGTGTTTAGCTGTTCCCTAATTGATGGGCATCCATTATATTTCCAGTTCTTGGCCACCACAAAGAGAGCTGCAATAAATATTTTATACATAAAGATTCTTTTCCCATTTTTATGATGCCTTCAGTATACATCCCTAGAAGTGGTTTTGCTGGGTTGAAGGATATGCACATTTTTATAGCCCTGTGCTTATAGTTTCAAATTGCTCTGCAGAATGGTTGGATCAGCTCACAGTTCCACATGCAATGAATTGATGTTCAAACATTCCCCTATCATCTCGACATTTATCATTTTTTTCTGTTTTCCCATGTTAGACAATCTGATCTGTGTTATGTGGTACCTCAGTACTGTTTTGATTTGCATCTCTTTATCAGTAGTAATTTAGAGCATTTTTTCATATGACTATATGAAAAACAGTTTCCCATGAAAACTATTTGTTCATATCCTTTGACCATTTATCATTTGGGGCATGGCTTGTATTCTTGTAAATTTGATTCAATTCTCTATGTATTTTAGAAATGAGGCCTTTATCAGAGACATTGTAAAAATTCTTTCCTAATTTTCTGCTTCCCTCCTAATCTTGGTTAAATGGACTTTGTGCAAAAAACTTTTCAGTTTAATGAAATCAAGACTATCCATTTTGCATTTTGTAATTTTCTCTATCTCTTGTTTGGTCATAAATTCCTCCAGTCTCCATAAATCTGACAAATAAACTATTCTTTGCTCCCCCAATTTTTGTTTATATTATCGGCCTTTATGCCTAGACCACATACACATTTGGATTTTATTATGGTATATAGTGTCAGACATTGATCTATGCTTAATTTCTGTCATACTATTTTCCAGTTATCCCAGCAGTTTTTGTCAAATAGTGAGTTCATATCCCAGAAACTAGGGTCTTTGGTTTTATTAAACAATAGATTGCTAAAATCATTGACTACTCTGTCATGTGTATGAAACCTATTCCACTGTTCTCCCCATCTATTTCTTTGACAGTACCAAGTGGTTTTGATGATTGCTACTTTGTTATACAATTTAAGATTTGGTATGGCTAAGCCACCTTCCCTGGCATTTCTTTTCATTAATTCCCTTGATATCCTCTGACTCCAAAGCCAGTTGTCTTTATAAGGTAACAATGAAATACTACACTCCCTTCCATTTAATCCCAACTCTTCCAGCTCCAGAGATAAAGGCATTTTCACTGTATGTCACTACCCATCCCTCCAAATGACATTCCCTGAACCAACAAAATCAGGGATCTTCCAAAAGTCCATAAGACATACACATATGCATGTACATATATGCATGTTCACATTCATATTATGATTTTTAAAACTACATATACATATATGCATTAGCTAAGATGTCTGTACCCATCCCAGGGTTGTGTTAATTTGCAAAAATGTACATTTGTTTCTGAAAGCAAAACCTTTTTATATGATTGGGTAATATAATTTTTAAAATGAATTTCATACATTTAGAAAATTGAAGAAAATAAAATAACTTAAAATAAATCTGACTTATATGTGAAAAGAAATTAGTGTAGTTGAGTTTAACCATAGAAATAATTTATGTAAACATCAAGAAAACTTTTCATAAGAATGCCTTAGACAGTAATTTTCAAGTTCAGGTCTGGGTGATCTCTTTAAAATGTATTTAAAAAAAAATAGAGAATTGGCATACATTTCAACAACAGAGGGCAATTAGAAACAGGCTTTTCAAATCTGAAAAAAAGTGTGATTATTAACTGAGAATAATAGAGTTCAGTTTAATTTTATTTTCCTTGAAACATGAAAGACCAAAAAATTGACTAAATTGAAAGTATATATGGAAATGCCAACATTCTAAAAATTAGATTTCTTTTTATTTTCTAGTCAGCTTTAAAAAAGTACTGAAAAAGTAGTGGGAGCTCTTCATCAATTCATGATTTTCTTTATTTTAGTTTGTTTCTTTGGAGGCAATTGGGGTTAAGTGATTTGCCCAGGGTCACACAGTCAGTAAATGTCTGAAGCTGGTTTGTAACTCAGGTCCTTCTGACTCCAGGACTGATGAATTCACTATTTTCTATTTCACAAGTAAATTTATGTACTGTTTATATATTAAACTATTGCTTTATTTTTTAAAGTAAACATTACATTTTCTTTAATTTTGTAGGTTCTCCCTTGCCCCACTCACATTTAAGAATTGTTTATCTAAATAATCCAAACATTTTAATATTTATAAACAATTTTGTCTAGGTCTCAGCCAGGATTCTACCTTTTATAGGGAACCTTACTAATACTTCTTGATTCTAGTCCAGTCTAGTCCAGCCTCCACAACCATCATTTACGTAGTTCTGTGCTTCAGTGAGGAAAGACCTTCTATACCAACTTCTGACCAATAAAACATGTATACCAGTAAAGATGAAACAGCAGGGGATCCTTAGGAAAAATGGAAGGCAGCAGATTAAACAATTACCATCACAACCACCTTAACTACCATCTCTCCTCAGACTCTAGAAAAGACTATAGGTCCCTAAACCAACAGCCAAGAATAGTGCCAAATGCCCCTCTTCCTTCAGGCAATGAACTCAGCTTCCAGGATGGGTAAAAATTGAAAAAAAAAAAGGGTCACTACGAGAAAGAGATGCATCCTCTTACATTTTCAAGAATACCAGCTAGAGGCAGAGTCAGGATAGTGGAATAAAGGTACTGATTAGTCTCAGTGCTAACAAATTCCCCTCCAAAAAACATTAAAGTAATGGTCCCAAAATGAATTCTAAAGCAGCAAGACCAACAAAAAGACAGAGTAAAACATTTTTTTTAGCCCAAGACAACTTAGAAGCTTAGAAGGAAAAATGTGCCTCACTAGGGTGAAAATGGAGTACAATCCAGTGCAATCTTTGCTAGCATACAGAAACCATTAGAAGGCCATGATGGGTTGCTGAATCAGCTGTGGCAGTGATGGTTTCCAGATTGTGATGGAAACAGAAAACTAATCAGAGGGAGATTACAAAAGGCCTTTGCTGGCATTGGATGTAGGACTGTTATATTACTCATACTCACTTCTGAGTCATAGTGCAATGGTAAAGTGGAGGACTAGGAGGAGCATGACACTGTTCACAATTCCAGGGTGGAATTGTGGTCACTCAACATATGAGTGCACAGGCCAAACCTCTCCTTATATCATACAACCGTAGTAGAACTAAAACTTACAGATCCCCATAACTAGCTCTGAAGAAAGCAAAATATAAAACCTAAATCTTGAAGCAGTACTCCTTCCCCACCCCCAAGAGTAGAAAGCAACTTTAACATAAAGTTAATAGACAAGAGAAAAAGGCTGGAAAATAATCAAACATCCAAAAAAAGAAAGAAAAAGAACCTGACCCTAGAGTTTTACTATGATGACAAGGAAAAATAAAAACACAAACTCAGAACAAGATAATAACATCAAACTAGCTATGTCCAAAGCCTCATAAAAAAAATGTGAATTTGTCTCAGGCCCTGGAAGAACTCAAAAATGATTTCTAAAATCAAAAGAAGGAGAGGAAAAATGTGAGAAGGAAATTAAAATAATGCAATATAGAGTCAACAGTTTGGTAAAGGAGGTACAAAAAATACTGAAGAAAATAAAAGCTTAAAAAACAGAATAGGCTGAATAGCAAAAGAAACACAAAATCAGCTGAAAATAAAAATCACGTAAAAAGAAGAATTGACCACATGGAAATAAATACAAAAATTCATCAACAGACACCTTAAGAGTTAGAATTGGTCAAAAGGAAAGAAAGGTACAAAGGTTCACTAGAGAAAATAATTCCTCATAGTGATTTAGAATATTTTATTAACATATTATTGAGCAAAATAACTCCTACTAATGCCTTTAATATAATTTTCACTGGAAGTACATTCCCTCTTTCATTTCTTATTGTATTCTTCCTCCTTTAAAAAAAATCAAATATACCAATGGTTTGTCTATTTTATTTTTGTTTAAAAAATTAGTTTTGTTTTTTAGCTCAATTTTTTTGTTTCCTTTTTGTTCTGTTTTTTACTTTCAGTTTGATTAATCTCACTTTGATTTCCAGGAGTTCCATTTTGGTGTTTAATTGGGGGTTTTTGCTATGCTCTTTTTCTAGTTTTCTTTCTTTTTTTTCATTGATGTGGCCAATTCATTGGTATGCTCTTTCTTTTATTGATGTATACAATGATAGATAGGAAATTCCCCCTAATATTGCTAGGGCAACATTCCACAAATTTTGGTATGTTGTCTCATTTTTGTCATTACTTTAAATGAAATTATTGCTTCTATCATTTATTCTTTAACCCATTAATTCTTTAGAATAAGATTATTTAGTTTCCTATGTTTCCACAATTTTTTTTTGTGGAATCTAACATTTAATGCATTGTGGTCAAAATGTATGTATGTCATACTTCTGATCTTCTGCATTGTTGTGGAGTTTTGATGTCCTAATTCATAGTAAATTTTTGTGAAGTTGTCATTTTCATCTTAGAAAAAGCTATGCTTTTTTTTTTATTTCTATTCAATTTTCTGTAGTGGTCTATGAGGTAAAAAATTTTTTAAAATCCATACATTTCCTTAATTCATTTCTCCTTTATTTTGTGTTTAGATTTTTTAGCTTTGAGAGGAAAAGTTGAGTAATTCATTTAACTTTTGCATTAAGAATTTGTGTGCTATACCATTTAATGCATATGCAGTAAATCCTGAAGTTTTGCTGGGGTTATGTTGCTAGAAAATAGTGTGAAAGCCAAAAATGTGAATGTTGATACATTGAACCTCTGGGAAATAGGTTATTGAGTTCCTGTGACCAACATAAACTGCAATCTTTTACTATAGATTGTTGAAAATACACTTTTCTGCACACAATTTGATAAGAAAAGATTTAGTCTGATAAAATGCTGAACACAAAATAAAACTGGCAACATGCAAAACATTTTACTCAAAAGTAATTCCCCAGAATTCTGTGACCTTTTGTGCTAAAATCTCAATTAAAAAATTGACTTTTGACCATATTTGCATTTCATAACATCAATTCTACAATTCCACAAATGCTGTACAACAAATAAAAAATTCTTACTAATAAAAATTTTTAGCTTAGATTTTACTTTTTAATGTGTCAGGTGGTGGTGTGAACATGTTGTTTTATATATTATACTGCTTTAAATATCTACTTTGTCCACTTTGACATTCCTACTGTAAGAAGACTCAAAGATTGACAAGTTTTAGTATCATCTCTAACACTCTGTCCTTGACAGCTAGTAGATGGTATTGGAGATCATGAAAGACACGTCTGCTTGAAATATTTGTTTTTTTCCTTTTTTCAGATATAATGAATTACTGATTTGTTAATACCAAACTCATGACCGATAATAACTTCAGACATTCCACTATAAAGTTTATCTAACATGTTTATTTTCTCACTTAGCTGTATCATTGACTTTACACTCTTGGGCTTAGAACCCAAACTACTTTAACTATGTTGGAGTGTCATAATTATAATACAAAACTTGAATTTTAAAGTTAAACAATGAAAATGTGTTTAAAAACAAATGGGAAGCACTTAACTCTAAAACTGTAGAAAGAACAAGACCAGTCAAGCACCTAGTAGTATATCAACCACTCCAAAACTTGTGTATATTATGCCTCTTAATTTTTTTTCTTTAACACATATAGCTGCAAATGTGCACACTTGTACATGTGAAAGAGAAAATGAAGTTACTAATAATATCATATGGACCTTTGAAATCGACATGTCAATGTTGAGGATTGACTATTGGTTTACCTATTAGCCAGATGAAGTTTCTTTGAATTGGATTTATTTTTGCTTTGGCTTTATCTAAAATCATGATTGTAACCCCTATTTTTCTTTATCTAAAACATAATAGATTCTGCATGCTTCAGTCCCTTGTTTTAACTTTGTGTACATCTTTCTGTTTAAAATGTATCTCTTGTAAAGAACACAATAGTGGATTCTAATTTCTAATCTACTCTGCTATCTGCTTCTGTTTTATGAGTGAATTCACCCCATTAATATTCACAGTGATGCTTATTAACTTTGCATTTCCCTTCATCCTATTTTCTTCCATTTATCCTTCTCTCTCTCTTTTTATTCTATTTCTCCTTAAAAGTTTGTTCTGCTTCTGACCATTGTCTCTTCCCATCTAACCTCCCTTTTATCAAATCCCTTTTACCTGTTGCCTTCCCTTTCTAGTTCCCTCTTAAATAAGATAGTTTTCTATACGCAAGCAAATGTTCATATGTACTCTTCATTCTTTGAAGATATTCCAACTAGAGCAGCAGTTCTCATCCTGTGGGTTGCGACCCCTTTGGGGGTTGAACGACCCTTTCACAGGGATCACAGGGGCACCTAAGATAATTAGAAAACCCATATTTCCATGCTTGACAACCCGCTTCACTATCTGTCTCCAGGCAGGCCCACCCACATGCAGACACGCCCACATACGAGTATTAAAGGGTCATGGCATTAGGCAGGTTGAGAATCACTGAACTAGATTGAGGTTCAAGCATTGTCTGTTTTCACCATCACCTTCACTATAAAATCTCTTCCTTGTATACCTCATTTATGTGGCAATTTTCCCCATTCTTACTATCTTCCCTTCTACCAAAGACCTCCTCTTCTTCTCCTGACTATTTTTTGAGAACTCTTCAAAAATAATCAACTCATTCCAATGCCTATTGTCTATGTAGACTTTTTCCACCTGCTACAATAATTATAAGGTTCTTACATGTATCATTTTCCCATATGGGAATATAAACAGTTTAAATTTAAGGCCTTTATTATTTCCTACTCATATTTCCTCTCATTGTTTCATTTATATGTTTCTATGTCAAATTTCCTATTAAGTTCTGGTCAGGAATGCTTGAAATACCTCGATTTCCTTAAATATCTATTTTCTCCATTAAGGGTTATACTGAATTTTGCTGGGTAGGTTATTCTCAGTTGCTATCTGTAAGTAAGGTGAGTTTTGGTGTAAGGAAGGTGGATTTTACTGTGTGTAAAGTGAATTTTTGCTATTATTTCTTAGTACTCAGTTTTCTAGGACCCATAACCATAACAATCTCTTGTTCCCAGGTATTAAATATGAGTACCCACAATTATGTTTCAAAACATCTCCACCAGACTTGCATAACATTATATAACAATAAATAATACATCCACTGTAGCTGTGCAGTGAGATACAGGGATGGGGTGATATAAACCTGTGAGGCTATTGCTGCCAATATGCCTTTTTTGTCTGTTTCTCTTTTAAAGTGTGGAGGAGGGGCATTGGTCAGTGAATGGGGAAACTTAGGGTAGAATACCTAAATGCTATGTGTACCTTGATCAGCCCTCATCAAGGCTTGGGAGAAATTTTTGTGTGCCTCAACTGTCCCCCATTGAGGATTGAGGGGATTTAGAAAGATGCACAAGTTCTGCCTGTCTCCACTGACCCCATAAAGACATAGGGATAGTTGCCCCCTGCCTTCTCTCTTTTCTCTGAGAGAAAGGTGATTATGGAATGTTGTAGGAATTTTTCCTCCTATTATCAGCTAGACTAGAATAGAATAGAATAGTCTAGAGTAAATCTAGTCTAGAATAGACTAGAACAAAGTTAGATTAATAAACCCTTCTTAGTGTCTTTCTTATCTGATCAGATCAAGAGTGAATCTGTGCTAGCAGCCGTCCTGTGTGCTTTGTTTATTTGTCTTTCACTACCCTACCTCCTTTGCCTTGCAGAATAGCATATTCCAGACCCTCTACTACTTTAATATTGTAGTGGCTAAACCTTGTAGAATCCCACCTGTGGTTTCATTGTATTTAAAGGGTTTCTTTCTGGATGAAATGTTTTCTCTTTCACCTGGGGCATCTGGAATTTGGCTATAATATTTTGAGGATTTTCAGAAAGTGATTGGTAGATTTCTTCCAATTTTAATTTTAATCTCTGCTTCCAGGATTTTTAAAAATATAATTTCTAGTTTCATTCTTTGATTATGACTTTCCATAATTTAAAATTATCTCTCTTTGATCCATTTACAAGGTTATATTTTTAAAATGAGGTATTTCACATTTTCTTCATTTATTTCATTGTTTTGAGTTGGTTTTGTTGTTTCATGGTATCTTGTGGAATCATTAGCTTCCACTTGCCTGATTCCAACTATTAAGCAATTATTTTCTTCAATGAGTTTTTGTATTTCATTTTCTCTTTGGCCAAATCTGTTGGTTAATTAAGGTATTATTTTTATCAGTGTTTTCTGTGCTTTTTTTGCCAAGTTGTTATTTTCCTTTTCATAATTTTCTTACATTGTTCTTATTAATTTTACTAATGATTTTTTTTATTTTTTCCTAATTATTTTTTTATTTAAAAAAATAATAGTTCCAGGAATTCTTACTGAATTTGAGTCCAATTCAGATTTTTTTCTTTGAGTCTTTGCTTCTAGCTATTTTGACATTATTGGAATCTTCTGAGTGTGTATCTTGATCTTCTCTGCGAAAATAGTAGCTTTTTATGATCAGGTACTTAAAAAAAATATAATTACTCCTCATTTTTCTAGCCCGTTTTTTGACTGTGATCTTTATTGTTAAGTTGGGCTCTATTCCTGGGGTTGGTTTGACTGTGGAGCATTGTTCCAAACTTCAGGCTTTCTTCAAGCTAGTGTTTTCATGAGCTAGTAATTTATGTTGATAACTTCTTGGTTTATTGTTGCTGTTTTTTGAGGCAATCATAGTTAAGTGACTTGCCCAAGGTCACATATCTAGAAAGGTCCCTCTGACTCCTGGACCAATGCTTTATCTACTTTGTCACCTAGTTGCCCGTAGAGGTTTGTAAGTTTTTAGTGCTTTCAAGATTGTATGATATAGGGCAAGCTGTTTTCTTGGTCTGGGCTCTGCTCCTTACCCAGGAAGGGCTTTTCACACCTTATAGTCACCAATGACTGCTCCTTATAGTTTCTAATTCTTTTGGACAAAAAGCAATAAGACTCCTCAGGGTTCCTGCTCTCTTGAAACAGCAAGCATTAGTGTTCCTCAGGATCCCTGTCCCTTTGGGACCATAATGTAACCTGCAAGTGAGTATGGGCATGGAGTTTTTTAAAAAAAGTCTTCAATCCTGTAATCAATGCTAGCACAGGAGTCTACTATAATCTCTTCCTGACCAGTTGCATGATCACCTCATTTTCTCAAGGTGAGATCTTCCAAAGCCACTACTGCTGTTTTCACTGTTACCTCCAAGGCCCACAGCAAGTGTTTCTACTATGTGCACTCTGGCCTAATCTCCATCCCAGTATCACAGTCCTCTCCTTCTGGCCTCCTAAGTTGCTTGGAGTAGAAAAAATGTCTTACTCCAAACTTTTGTTCAGTGTGGTGCTCCATAATTCAATTTGAGGCACTATTTTAAAGCTATTTGGAGGAGAATGTTGTGAGAGAAATTTTGTAATGTTTCCTCTACTCTACTATTTTGGCTCTGCCCCTGGATGTCCACAGAGTGGGGGGATTTTTCAAAACAAGTATTGTCCTACATATCTAGAAGCTCTCTTATAATCAACAAACAATAGACAGCACACAGCAGGCTCTTTTATTCCTTGAAATGCTCAGGCAGTTGTCTCAAGACGATGTTTGTTTAAGAATACCCTTAAAGGCGGAGATAAGATGGCAGAGAGTAAGCAGTGACTTCTCCAAGCTCCCCAAGAATTTCATCCTTGGGAGCTAAAAAGTAAATTTGAGCAGATTTAAGAGTGACAGAACCCATTGGGAGACAGAGAGTGACAGATTCCCAGCCCAGAGAAGTGCCTAATCAGGTTGGGGCAGGGATAATGGAGCACACAGGAGTGGTACCAGCGTGGACTTGAGAGCAGAGTGCGGCAGACTAGGAAGCCCCACCCAGCAGATTCACCCAGCTGGAAGCTTCTGCAGCCCTCCCATAGCCCAGATGAGGACCAACGAAACTGGGTAGGAGGGAACTCAGGGCGCATAGCAGGGTCAGCGGTTTTTCCTGAGGCTAGCAACCTGCAGCCTGGAATTTTGAAGCTACATGCCCAGACTTTCAGAAGTTGGGATGGAGGAATGAAATCTAGGGGCACTCATCCCCCTCCCTGACACACAAAAAAAATCAAGAGGTAAAAGCCCCACCTAGAGTACATTCTTGCATTAGTGTAAACAGCCCCAGGCTTGGAAATCACTGAGAAAGGGGGAAGGGAGACTGTACTGTACAGAGCCTAAACCGAGGTAGGTGGAGCTGGCAAGCGCTAACAATAAAAGCCCAGGTGTGCTTTAGAACCACCTGGCCAATCAGCAAACGACAGACCCACCCTTCTACTACAGTAAGCCTGCATGAGAAGCAGCCCAGAGAAACAGGTGAAAACCTGAAACAGATTACCCCCAGCCTCAGATAACTCAGGGGAAACATCGAGAATCCTGGCCCTGGCCTCAGTCCACATACTCAGAGGCCACAGCTCACTAAGTCAAAAACCAAACTCCTACATCCCAGCCTGAGAAACTAACCCTGGAAGCAGATATCCACTCTAAAAATACGGGATATAGGCAACCACAATGGGGAAGAAGGAAACTACAAAGGCTAGAACCATCAAATCATTCTATAGTGAGCAAGAATCACCAAACTCAGAAGGCAACACAGACTCTACACACACGCTGGAGACCACAGAGGGAAATGTAAACTGGTCTCCAGCCCCAAAAGCATTCTTGGAGAATTTCTTAGAGAATCTCAAGAGGGAATTTAAAAATGAAATTAGAGAGGCAGAAGATAAATTTAAATCTACAGTGACCAAATTGGAAAAAAATTTGAAAGAAGAAAACAAAACTGTAAAAAATAAAATTGGAGAACTAGGATAGGAGGTCCAAAATCTAACCAGAGAAAACACCTCCATAAAAATGGAGCACCAAAAACTAATGGAGGAAAATAATTCACTAAAAATTAGAATCAGTCAAATTGAAGCCAAGGACTCTATTATGCAACAAGAGTGAGTCAATCAAAACACAAAGATTGAAAAATTAGAAGAAAGTGCAAAATATTTAACTGGAAAAACAATTGACCTAGAAAATAGATCCAGGAGAGATAATCTAAGAATTATGGGCCTACCAGAAAGCCACAGTGAACAAAGTAGCCTGGACAGCATCCTTCAAGAGATTGTCAAAGAAAACTGTCCTGAGGTCTTAGAATCAGAAGGGAAAATAGTTATTGTTTTTTTTTATTTTTTTTATTTTTATTTTTTTAAATTTTATTATAG
>CM053587.1:255137560-255168238 GCA_028646515.1 Pseudochirops corinnae | reverse complement strand
ATGGAAGAGGCAAGAGATAATTGTTACAATAGAAGGAGAGAACAGGAAGGCAAAAGGGAAAGAGTCCACCTAACTCTCACAGAATTTGGCTTAGGGAAGGAATGACATAAACTCTAAACTGGGCATCTTGCCACATAGATGAGCAGGGGTAAGGGGGATAAGAAGTAGGATGATGGAGGGGAAGGGAGGGTGAGGGGTGAGGGCTGATGAATGTTCACATTTCTGTAGAGGGACAGGGACAGGGTGGAGAGGGATTGGGGGGGGGGAAGGATAGGAAGAAGGGACATGTAATCAGACCCTCTCAATGTGCTCACTATGGAGAGGTTCTGTGTAATTTCACATGTTCAGCCTGTATTTGATTACTTGTCCTTCCAGTGTGGGTGGGTGTCGATGGAGGAAGAGAAAGAATCTAGAATCTAAAGTTCTACAATCACATGTTATAAATATATCTATATATATATGCAATTATTATTATTATTATTATTATTATTATTATTATTATTATTATTATTAAGTACATCCAACTGGAACTTGAGATACACAAGCACTCTGGTTGGGAGATCCATCCTGCCCTACTGAAAAGTCAGAGGGGTGAGGGGAGAAGACATAGGAGAGAATAGACTGGGGGAGAGGGGATACACTGGAATGGCTGTTTTGGGGTGGTGGGTAGGGGAAAGATGGGGAGAAAATATGTAACAAAATCTTGTGGAAATGAATGATGCAAACTAAAATAAAATCTAAAAAAAATGACATTTCTCCCTAAGGTAATTTATTTATTCAATGGTATACCAAACTACTAATGAATCATCTAATAGAAGTAGAAAAAATCATTATAAAATTCATCAGGAAGAACAAAAGGCTAAGAATATCAAGGGGATAAATTAAAACCAAAAAAAATGAAGGAAAGAGA
The DNA here is from genome assembly GCA_028646515.1 of Pseudochirops corinnae. Lineage (NCBI taxonomy): Eukaryota > Metazoa > Chordata > Mammalia > Diprotodontia > Pseudocheiridae > Pseudochirops > Pseudochirops corinnae. The sequence goes on along the minus strand of CM053587.1, from coordinate 255,167,328 downwards.
ACTAGTAGTACCAGATTTCAAGTAATACTTCTCAGTAGTAATCATCAAAACAATCTGGTCCTGACTAAGAAACAGATTGGTACACCCATGGAATAGATTAGATACTCAACAAAGTTTTAAATGACCATAATAATCTACTTTTTGATAAACCTAAAGAACCAAGCTTTTCAGTTGCCACAAAAGATTGTTGATATGTCAAGCAACTCTGTATCTTAGCTAATACAACCAGTCTTCTTATAACTCTTCTCAGTAGCCAGATAATTGGAGGGGTGGAAGGGGATTCAAGCAAATCATGATAGTTAGTGTATCCCTTTTCATACTACTTCAAAGGATTTGCAGTTTTGATAGATGGACATTGTACTTGGATGGGTAAATACAAATTCTTTATAAATTAAAGGAAGTAAGAAAGAGTCTATCACAAGAAAAATGAAACCATTAGTGATACTTATTTAAGTGCAATGCCCAACTAACTGCAAAAGGGTGAGTCAATTCCTGGAAGTAATAGTGAGTTAGGGGTTTTGGGGTATTTTCAAAGAAAAATTTAATAACTGTTTGTAGGTTACATCACAGAAGAGGTTGGGTGGAATGGATGCTAGAGTCCTGCCCAAATCTGAACTTCTGTTTCTATAACATCTAAATCTCCTTTTGGAGATTTATTTTTATACTTTCTAACATGTTCTTTCTATTCATTCTCATCTGACTCTATACAACAATGGACACTTCTCTCAATGCTTTTTTTTTATCTTTAAAAGAACTTAATGTCATTTTAAAAAGTATCAGAAGGTTGTTTCTTAAATTTTAACCCAAGAACAAGTAACAGTTTCAATAATTAGGAATAACTCTGTCTTAAAAAGTGATTCAGGGAATTGCTAATGTGAAATCAATTAGCGTTAACACTCTTTAAATCTCAGAAAAGGAGCTGGTTAATGTGGTTATTACCCTGAAGCTGTAATTAGGAGCATATTTTATGTGTGGTTTTGTTTGATTAAGCTGTCATTTTTAGTGCCTGTATAAACTATTATTAATTTGCCCTAAGTAACATAAGGTGGAGGTAAAAAAGAAGGCCACTTTGTTTCACATTTGTTAAATTATACTTCATTTAAGAATAAAGATTGTTACCATAAGCTACAACATATTACAATTTTTTTTATTTTGTTGAGTATGGGAAGGGATTCATATTTGTCTTTTAAAATACATGCATATGTTTATATATATGCATACATATATATTTAATTATTTCCCAGTCTCATGTAAAAAATAGCAATTTTCTAAAAAAATTAGTTTCAAATTTTCTCCTTTCCTCACACATCATGGCCCTCATTGCGAAGGCAACCAATTTTATATCAATTTTACATGTGAAGTCATGTAAAACATATTTCAACATGACAGGTCTGGGCTGGGACTCTGCTAGGCTCCCAGCTTAATGTAATGGATCCTTCCTTTCTGCCAGCCACAGGCTGCCTTCAGCCAGACATTTGTTTCTCTCTGTCAGGAAATTGAATAACCAGCAGATGTGGCAGTTTCCATTCTTTTCAACCCATAAATGCCAAAGAGAAATAAAAAGGTCAGTAAGGAACTCTGTAGGAACTGCATGGAGAAGAGCATAGTCTGCATCCTGCCCACAGGCTGAGAGGAGCAGCAGCATGGTTGCAGCAACTGCTGCTGCATGGCTGCCTCTGGAGCTACTGGCTTGCAGATAGTGGCAGGACCAAGCAACCATTCAGACGGTAATAACTCTTGCTTTCACCTGCCTGGTCTAGGTCACATTTTTGGGTGGTGGTTCTGGGATGTGTGGCCAATGTACCAGAAACTGTGGTGGCTATAGAGGGGGCACCCTCCTGAGACCTCTGACAACTACAAAAATCAGAGTGATTTGGGACACACCTCTCTCCACTCTGGAGGCAGAATTCTACCAAGGCAAAGATCTCAGAAGTCAAATAATTGGCTGGCAATATGAGCAAACAGAGGAAGCACAATTAAAGCATAGAATCCATTTTTGGGGGGACAAAAAGAATCAAAACATGGAACCATAAGAAGTCAAAACTCCTGCATCAAAAGCTTCCAATAAAAATATGAGCTGGTTACAGGACATGGAGGAGCTCAAGAAGGACTTTGAAAATCAAGTAAGTGAAGGAAAAATTGAGAAGACAAATGATAATGATGCAAGAAAATAATGAAAAGCAAGTCAACAGCCTGTTAAAGGAGACCCCAATAATACTGGAGAAAATAACACCTTAAAAATAGAGTAACTCAAATGGCAAAAGCCAAGGAGGAGAAGGATGCCTTAAAAAGTCAAACTAGGATGGATGGAGCTAAGATGGCAGAAAGGAAGCAATAACTTTTCTCAGCTCCTCCAAGAATTCTGTAGCTAAACTTTAAAAAGTGAATTTGAATGGATTTTAGAGTGACAGAACACATTGGGAGACTGTTGAACTGTTTATTTTATTCATCAAATAAATATCTATCAGTTGTTTGCTAAGTAACAGGTATCCCAATACAATGTAAGGAAATAAAGAAAGAAACAAAAGACCTCTGAACTTCAAGGAGCTTAGATTCTCTATAATGCTGTATATTCTATGTGTAAATGTGTACATTTGTTTATGGAGAATGACATTAACAACTAGAGAAATCAAAAAAAGCCTAGGAGTTAGAATTGAATTCAAATGTCAGTTATGCATGGAAGAATTTAGTGAACCCTGGAGAAAACTGCAGTTTCTAAGTAAATGAACTTCCAAAGATGTTTTAGCAAGGAATTAAGGTATTCCAGTACTGGGAACAACCTATGAAAAGGCATGGAGACTGGTGATAGAAAGTTGTGTGAAGAATGACAAAGAAGGTAGTTGGACTGGACTGAAACGTGCATGAAGGGAATTAATGATAAATAAGCCAGAAAGGGTATATTGGACACAGGCCATGATGTGGAACATGGTTTCTATTTTATTATAATAACCTTAGGATGCCATTTGAGATTCTTAAGCAGGGGGTGTCACAATCAGACATTAGTAATATAAAAATGGAAGTCATGTGGAGGATCATTTGGAAAGGGAAGGGCTGGATACATATACAGCAATTTGAATACACTAGTCCAAGAAGAGGTCAAGATAGCTTGGATTAAGATGGTGACCCTGAGAGGAGAAGCGCTCAGGATGCCACTGAATTTGTGAACATAAGTAACCGGAAAGAAATGGTGACCACCATAGATAAAGGAAAGTTAGAGAAAGTGGTTGGTTTTGGGTAATAGGTTAGTGAATTGTTTTAGACATATCATTTTTGAGATACCCATATATAACAACAACACAATGTTCACAACACCTACGGTGGTTATGAATATGCTGGTATAGTTGTGAATCACAAAATGTAGCAGACTCTCCACATGGGGTGTGGAACCAAAGCCTTTATTCAAATACCAGAAAACTGAGTCCCAGAACCAGAAAGACAAGTCACAGAACCAGAAAGTCAAAGTCATTATAGTAGTCACAAAGTTGATACACATGGTTAATGCAGTAAACACTCACATTTCCAAGTCTTCACAACAGAACAGGCTCCCTCAAGCAGGGATCCTCCTCTCTCACTCACAGTAGCTCCCTGGACTTGTTCTTGGAAATTCTTATTAGAAATTCCCAAAGGAAAGGTCTCAGCAGAAGTTCCCAGAAGAAAGATCTGAGCAGAAGTTGCAGCTGACAGATGCTCACTGAGAGAAATTCTAATTGTCCTGCAGGTGCTTTTCCTTATATATGGTATAGCTCCTCCCTGTTTTGCCCCTTCCTGTTACATCAGCAACTTCCTCCCAAGGCAACTACTTATGTGTTAATTAAATAACTTAAACAAGGTTTTAACTTGAAACAAGGTATTAAGTACCTGCTTACTTGCCAATACAAAGGAGCATAGAAGACATTCAGATTCCATTAACATTGCACCATATGACATTCAATAGATTTGGATCTCTTGGAAATGTCCAATAGATTTTGGATGATATAAGACTGAAAATCAAAAGAGAGGTTTGAACTGGATATCTTTATACAGGCATACATGCATGCATCCATCCATCCATCCAGATAGATGTACATACAAACATACGTACGTACATATATAGATGCATAACCATACATGCATGTATGTGTGTGCGTGTACAGACACTTATGTGCTTATGTATTTATAAATATCTTTATTTCCATAGGAATCATCTATAGATCTAAACTAACTGAATGTATGGGAAGATCATGTCATAAGCACACTGAAAGAGAGAGAGTACCACTTAATTTAGTAGTAATCAAAAGAGTGTGTGTTCCATTTTCATGGACCTCAAAAAGCCTAAATTGCTTCCTTATCATGATTGGGCAACAGAACAACATTTTAGTGTAGATTTTCTTAAGCCTCAATCAAAACAAGATTACTGTCTTTTATGGACTTTGTCAATGTAATGAAGTTCACAAAACTCAGTGGTGTTATTGTATCTATCACACTAGTACAAGTGCAATTAGCAATATCCATGGCTTCTAACTCTCTAAATTACGTTTTCATTTTTTTCAAATTACATGTATCTATATACATACACATACACACACATATATATACACACACATATAATCAGAAAAATTTCTGCCCCTCCACCCTTATTGAGAAATATAGTCAACGAAAATAAATTTCTGGACTGGTCAAGTTTATTATGCATGTATATACATATACGTGCATGTGTGTACACTTATGCATATATGGGTAGATACAGAACATATACATAGTGTATGTGTATATATAAAATTATATATAATATATATGCATTATATATGCAAATATATATTATACACACATATGTATACACATACACACAAATACTTCCTGATTCAGCCTCATTATGGTACTCACTTTACCATCTAGTTGCAGCTTTGAGCAGTTTTATTTTAAGACTTTTTTGAAATAGCATATCTCAATTTTTGTTTATTCATCATTTTTAGATAAGCAGATGTTTCTTAACTCATTCCTTTTCTAATTTTTTCCAGGTCAGTAACTTTTTTTATATCTTATATTTTTCTCCTTTTTTCCCAGTCTTCTGACATTGTTTTAATATTTTTGTTGCCCTGTTGAATCATTGGTTTCTATTTGGTCTATTCTGATTTTTAGGGTGTTTTTTGCTTGAAAAAAGTTTTGTGTCTCCTATGCTAACATATAAAATCCCTTTCCAATTATTTTGTCTATAACTCATTTCTTTTCTAATTTTTTCTAGTACTCTCATTTAATTGAAAAAAAGTTATTTGATATTTTTTTTACTTTTGCTTCATTTATTCCAGAATGCCAGTTGAAGTTGTGCCTTAAGTGTGTTTTATTCTGATGCTTTGTTTGCATAATTTTTTAGTCATTCTCTTCTTCTGAATTTATGTCAAGAGCATGCCTGCCACAATTACTCTTCATAGCGAGACCTTTTTGTTTATTTGTTTATTTGGTTTTACCATACTTCTGTGCACTTCTACAGGGGAAGTCTGGTGCTTTCTTGATTTAAGTGTCTTCTTGTTCCAAGATGACAAAGACAGCTTAGGCTCAAGATACATAAGATTTTAGTTCTTTCAAATTGGTTTGATCCAGTGCAAAGTCTGATTTCTACCCTGTAGGTCTGAATTTTTGATAAGGGTCTAGGTCTGCAAAATAGTAGAATGCTGATGGAAACAGTCTCTATAAGATAGCTGAAAATCTCCAGTGATGCAGAGTGACATAATTGTAAACTCCTCTATGCTCTGAGATTCATGTCCTGTCCCTTTATAGTCTTAGAAGGTGGAACTGAGACAAGCACTACTCCAAGAGTCTGGTCGGTACCACTGCTGTTTGTTTCAAAATCTCCTTTTCTCCATATGTTGTCCAAGGTCTCCCAAACAGGAAAAGCCTCTACTAGATATAGGTCCCTATCTCAATTCACCTAGGATCTGTAATTCAGAACTGGATAAGAGGAGACAAAACTACCATTTGGCAGTTGTGCCCTTGAGCTGCTTGGTATTACTATAGTGGTTCCTTGTATGCATCTGAAAGCTCCTCTTCTCCTACTTCCCAGCATCAGCAAGTGTATTGGGTTGCTCCAAGAACTACATACTGCTGGCTTAATCTCTTCTCTTTTATTTTCAGATATTTCTGTCTCCCTATACTGAACAAAGCTGGCAAAATGATTGTCTGGTGCATTATCTAGACTTGTCTAGAGGAGGCTTTTTTTTCAGAAGTAGGAGGAGTTCACTATACTGATTCTTGTTAGTTCAACATTTTGACATATTTCAGTACAAATTTGGTAAAAGTACAAGCAAAGCTTAGACAGATACAAGTCCTTGACTCAGTAAGAAAGCAGATGGCACTCAGTTTTATGCTGATAGTAACAATCCAAAGCTCTTTTATGATTCCCTGAAGGCTATTTATGAAGCAAAGACCTATGGTTCCTCTCAACTACTCAGTGTTTATGGAGCCACCTTGATTACTGATAAGGACATGATCCTAAAGAGATGTCCTGAACACTTCCATAGTGTTCTCAACAGACCATCATCAATCAATACCGCGGCCATTGATGATTTACCTCAGATGTAAGTCAATCCCTCCCTAGCTGAAGTTCCAACCAAAAAGGAGGTTTTGAATGCTATTAGGCTGTGTGGCATGTGGCAAAACACCTGGTGCTAATTCCAAGTGAAATTTATAAGGTAGGGGATCTATGCCTTATACAAAAGGTGACTGAAAATTTCCAGGTTATATAGCAAGAGGAGGTTATCCCCCAGGAGTTCAAGGATACCTCCATGGTCCATCTCTATAAAGGTAAAGGGACTAGATTGTCCTGTGACGTTCATGGGGGAGGAGGGTGGTCTGTCTTAGTCTTTCCTGGCAAGATTCTTGCCAGAGTCTTCCTTAATAGACTGTTCCTTCATCTGGAAGATGGTCATCTACCTGAGAAAGGGCCAAGGAATGGTTGATATGGTATTTGCTGCCTGGCAACAATGGAAGAAATGCAAAGAACAGAACAGAAGTCTGTATACAAAGTTTGTAGATATGACAAGTGCCTTTGATACTGTCATTCACAAGGGCTTTTGGAAAATCATGTCAAAATTTGGTTGCTTTGAGAAGTTCATCAGGATCATACATTAATTTCATGACAGCATGATTGCCCAGGTTCGGATAATGAACAATGTTCTTGTGTTTCCCCAGTTACCAATGGAGTAAAACAAGACTATGTGCTTGCTCCGATGCTTTTTAGCATGATGTTTTCAGTCATATTGTCAAATGATTTCAATGAGGATGAACTGTGCATCCAGGTCAGCTACCTCACTGATGGTAAATTCTGGAACTTGAAAAGTTCTTACAAGTCTATTCACACAAGTCACTCTACTTTGGTCCATGATTTTCTGTTTGCAGATTATTGTGCCTCAGTGTGACCCTTGAAGCTGAGATGTCACAAAGTATGGATAGAGTCTGCTTCTTGTGCTAACTTTGGCCTAACAATTAATACCAAGAAAACAAAGGTGCTCCATCAGCTACCACCACACCATCAATGCATGGAACCATCTGTTACAGCAAAAGGAGAAGTTTTTAAATGCTGTGGATAAGTTCACTTACCATAGTAGTGTACTTTCCAGGGATGTACAAATTGATAATGTGGTTGACACATGCAATGCCAGAGCCAGCTTAATGTTTGGGAGGCTCAAAATGAAATTATGGGAGAGGAGAGGTATTAGTCAATCAAACTGAAGGTCTACAAAGCTGTTGCGTTGATCGCATTGTTGTATGCCTGTGAAACCTGAACAGTATACCAGCGCAATGATAGGAAACTGAACCACTCCTATTTGAATTGTCTTAGGAAGATTTTGAAGATGACCTGGCAGGATCAGATACCAGACACTGAGGTCCTTTCCTCTAACTAAACTGCCAAGTATTCAAATTCTGCTTCAGAGAGCACAACTCCAATGGACAGGCCATATTATTTGAGTAAAAAATGTATGCTTGCCAAATAGACTATTTATGGAGAACTCACAGAAGTGAATTCAGAAGAAGCAATACAGGGACACTGTCAAGGTCTCTCTTAAGAACCTTGGAACTGATTTGTGACATGGGAGACACTGGCACAGGACCACTCAGTGTGGCATGCCCACATTAGAGAAGGGGCTCTATCTATGAGCAACACAGAATTGAAACAATGCAAAGGAAACACACAGTGCACAAATTTAGAGAATCCACCCCAAATATTCATACAGAATACTTGTGCCTAAAGTGTAGAGCATTCTGAGTTCATATTGGTCTAATCAGATACAGAGACATGGAATCTTTACTCTAGCATAGTGGTATCATTTTAGTCCTCCTTGAGAATGAAAAGCAACAACCAAAAAAAAAAACTCACAATTTAAATATAAAATAAAGTATTTAATTAAATGACAATCATATCCTTTTGTACTTGGAAATGATCTTAAGTAACATAGTTCAACTTAAGGCTTTAAAATATTTTTCATTTGGGGTGGCTGAGTGGTACAGTGAATAGAGCACTGGCTCTGAAATCAGGAGGACCTGAGTTCAAATCTGGCTTCAGACAATTAACACAAAAAACTAGCTGTGTGAACTTGGGCAAGTCACTTAACCCCAAGTGCCCTGCTTTCCCCCCTCCAAAAAGCAAAAAGAAAAAAAAAATCATTTTTTTATTCTGAACTTAAGAAATAAAACAAGCATTTCCATAATATAGTAGAATTTTAAAAAACAGATGCTTTCACGTAAAACCACAAATCTATTATGTACAATTTACAATTCCTTTAAAAAATATATTAAAGTTATGTAACTTTCTTTTTTCCCCTTTCCTTCCTTCCCACCCAAGAAGTGGCTACTATTAGAAACAAGTGTATGTGTGTGTGTGTGTGTGTGTGTGTGTGTGTGTGTGTGAAAAATCATTCAATATGTATTTCTATTTTTTTTGTTCTTTTCTCTTGATACAGGTAGCATTTCACTTCTTTGGTCCCTTGTAGTTAATTTGAGTATTTATAAAAGTCAAAATAGTTGCTCAAAGTTGTTCTTGAAATGATATTGTTGATGCTGTATATAACTTTCTCTTGCTTCTGTTCATTTCACTCTTTATTATTTCATGGAATTCTATCCATACTTTTCAAAGATCATCAAGCTGATCATTTCTTATAGCACAGTGGTATTCTATCAAAACACATCCCACGACTTGTTCAGTTATTTCCCAATTGATGGACATCCCCACAATTTCCAGTTCTCTGCCACCACAAGGATAGGTGCCATAAATATTTCAAAACATATGGGTTCTTTTCCTTTCTCTGTAGTCATTTTTGAAATAGATCGTGTAGTGGTATGGCTGGGTCAAAGGGTAGAGGCAGTTTAATCAATATTTGGGCACAATTCCAGATTGGTCTCCAAAATGATTGGATGCGTTCACAGTTCCACCAACAGTGAACAAGTTTTCAATATCCCCTCCAACATTTTTTGCTTTTTTCTTCAGTCATTTTTACCATGGTGATAGTTATAAAATGATATCTCAAGGTTATTTTAATTTGTATTTCTCTAAGCAATAATGATTTGAACTTTTTTCATTTGACTATAAATTGTTTGGTTTCTTTATCAGAAAACTTCCAGATCATATCCTTTGTCCATTTATCAATTGAGGAATGACTTATAATCTTAGAGATTTGGCAAAGTTATTTATATATTGTAGATTTGAGACCTTTATCTGAGAAACTGTCTATAATTTTCCCCCAATTTTCTGCTTTCCTTTTGATCTTGGCTACATTTGTTTTAATTGTACAAAATGTATTTAAGTTAATGTAATTGGAATTATCCATTTTACACCTCATCCTACTCTCTATCTCTGGTTTATTCAGAAATTATTCACCTATCCATAAGCATGATCGTTATATGTTCCTTGTACTTCAAATTTTCTTGTAATATCTCTCTTTATATCTAGGTCATATATCCACTTTAACCTTACCCTGGTAAATGATGTATGATATTGATATATGCCCAGTTTCTGCTAGAGTGCTTTCTAGTTTCCCAACAATTTTTATCAAATAATAAATTCTTATTCCCAAAACTTGTTTTTACACTTGTCAAATGCGTGGTTATAATCAGTTGTTATTGCAAATTGTATATCTACTCTGGTTCACTGCTCTACCTTTTTATTCTTAGCCAATATCAGATAGTTTTTATAATTCCTGCCTTATAATATAGTTCAAGATCTGGTACTGCAAAACCTCATTCCTTTGCATTTTTTCATTAATTATTTTGATATTCTTGAACTTTTGTTCTTCCAAATGAATTTTGCTATTATTTTTTTAATTCAGTTATGTTTTGGCATTCAATTGAGATGGCACTGAATACACAAATTCATTTAGATAACAATATTTATCTACTTATTTAAATACAAATTTATTTTTATTAAAAGGTTTTAAAAAATAATTTTGGTTATATAGTTCCTGTGTTTGTTTTGGCATGTGTATTCCCAGGAATTGTATGCTATCTAGAGTTCTTTTAAATGGGGTATCTCTTACTATCTTTTCTTGAAGGTTTTTGTTTGTGATATATGGGAATGCTGGTGATTCATGTGGATTGATTATCCTTTGTTAAAATTTTTTATTGTTTCAACTAATTTTTGAGTTAAGTCTTTGGGATTTTCCAACTATCATCATATCATTTACAAAAAGAGGTAATTTTACTACCTCATTTATTATTCTGATTTCTTCTATTTCTTTTAATTTTCTTTCGTATTTGCTAGGATTTCCATTACAATATTGAATAATATTGGTGATGATAAATACTTGTGTTTTATACCTCATCTTACTGGAAAGGCTTCTAGATCTTGCCCATTACAAATAATGCTTGTTAATGGTTTTAGTTAACTGCTTTTTATCAATTTAATGAAAAATTCATTTATACCTATACATTTAAGTGTTTTTAATTAAAAAGAGTGTTGTATTTTATTGAAAAGGATTCTTAACCTGACATATATAACCTTGTTAAAATATTTTGTAACTTTATTTTAATTGGCTTGTTTTATAATACTATGTATATTCTTTTATACAATTAAGTGCATTGTTCTTAGAAGGGGTCCATGTGTTACACTGGACCAACAAAAGAGTTCATGAAACATACAAGAAAGTCTAAGAATATCTGGTGAAATATCTTGCTTTTTTAGTTATATGATCAATAATAACTGCTCCAGATGTTTTGTGAATTAATTTTACTGTTAAAAGCTTGAAAGATTGTATATGAAATGATGTGAAGTAGAATTACCTATCCCTTTCTTCTTCACATAACAGTTCTTTTCAACATCAAAAAAAAACAAAACCTTATTTTCAAATCTGAACAGAGATCTACATGGAAACTTTTTCTTAAATATGTCTTCAATGAACTTAAAAGATTTGTATATTTTTGAAATCTATTTTACTTTATTTTGAAATTTGTTACCTGAGAAACCATTTGGCAAATGTTCATTAGTAAAAATGAGGTAATGGTTAATTAGCAAACTGAGAATCTCTACACACCTGGTTATTACAGGTTAAAAAATGGCATGCTTAAAAAAAAAATTGTTGCCCAAATTCCTTTCAGATATATTCACATTTCCCAAGTTATCATTTCTTATATCATCATGTTTATATATTTAAAAAGTCAAAAATTCCAGACAAATTGATAAGGAAATCCACTTTCCTCATGTAATAATATATTTTACTTAACTAATTTTTCCAACTAAGTAGTCTCATTAACCAAAAGTAAATCATTTTAAGTGAGATTTACAAATTAAGTATTAACTTAGAAGTAATCTTTACATAATATTTCTCAAATCCACAAAGTGTTTAAGAAAACTACCATTAACGTAAAACAAAAGGGAAAGTCATTAATATCAACTAGTTTATTTGGAGAGGAGACCAAAGCACAGAAACTCAGTGGATACAATTCTTCAAATGCACCCATCTGGAAAACATCTAATATTCATGCCAATAGAATTCTGGTATTCAAAAAGATATTCTATGGCTGAAGAAAGAGGTTACACTCCTTAGCTGACTAGTTGGATAAATGCTGGAATGACAACTATGAAGTTGAAGAGAATAAAAAGAAAATTAATTAAGACTTTTTCATTTAACAAGGTCAGATTTCAGTTTTGTGATGGTCATCTTAATTGCATATTTTCTTCTGAATTGTATCCTGAATCTCTTTACAACTTAGTAAAATGCAGGCTTACATAAAGGGTTCTAATTACAACAGTATTCTATGTTCAAAAAAGGTATTTTTTTTTCTTTTCTCTATCCTTTTTTTTTTAACTTTTAGAGAAAACAGTGTGGGAGTGAACATTATTATTCATCAAAGTGGCCATAAGTGCTTCTCAAAGGAAATATCATGCTTGGATGCTTTAGATTCCTTTATTGGACATGGGCTCTGTCTAAACACACAAACTCATCTGCAGAGGGGACAAAAATGTTGAATTGAAATAACTACTTGTGGTTTGCAGAATTCATTTATCCATTTTCTTCCAGACTGGTTTTTGTGTTCATAGATGCAAGTCACAGATAACACTGGATTTTCAATTATCCAAGCTAGAGCATAATATAGAAGAAGTAGCATTGAACAGGAAATCAGAAAATCTGGAGATGAGTCCCAGTTCTGGGACTTATATACTATGGACCATGGGAAAGTTGCTTTTAGCAAGAAAGTTCACAGTTTCCTGATTTCTAAAATAAGCATAAATTATTTGAACTTCTTACTTCTCAGAGTTATAAGGAAAGCAGTTTTTAAAGTGTTGTAAAATGTGAGATATTATTATTAAAATATAATTCCAAAGACATGAAAGCAATTGTGGAGAAACTACAAAGCATAATATAGTTATATGAGATGGAAAATTTACTTTTTTGTTTTTGAAAATATTTTTGTTATTAAAAAAAGAGCCTGGATTGAAAAATGGATTAAAAACAGAATTAGTTTTATATCATTGTGATAACTACAGCCAATGCAGCTTGGTAGAGTGGAGAGAAAGGGTAAGAATAAGCATTTATTAAGTACATAACTATGTGCCAGGAACTGTTCTAAGCACTTTACTACAGTAACTCGTTTGATCCTCAGAGCAACCCTGGCTATTGTGATCCCTATAATATAATTGAAGAAACTGAGGAAGACAAGTTAAATGGCTTACCCAGAATGATAGAGCTATGAAATATCTGAGGCTGGATTTGGAATAAGATTTACCTGACTTAAGGCCAAGTGATCTATTCACCAAACCGTTTAACTGCCCCTGAATTCACAGGAACTACAAAGCTAAAGGACCTTTGCATATCCACAAGAATTATCTTGAATTGCTTTTAAATGATTTACGGTTTTCTTTTCTGTTTCTAGAGGGACACCTGAGCAGAATGGAAACAAAAATTCAGTGTGTTAACATCAATTAATCAATAAACCTTTTACCTTGGGAGTGCAGATAAAAAATTGAGACAGTTCTTCCCCTCATGGAGCTTTTGTTCTACAAGAGGTATTTAACATATTCAAAAGTAAGTAAATCCAGGAAGCCTAAATCTACAACTATTTAGAGGGGCTTACATAACTGGGGGAATCAAGAAAGACCTTATGTAAAAGGTGACACTTTAACTGAGTCTTGGAATGAATTAAGGGTTGTAAAAGGATGAGGTAAGATGGGACCCCGAGCATGGGAACAGCCTACACAAAGGCACAGAAATGAGTTGTGTACAGGTAACGGCAATAGACCACAGACTGGAGCATAAAAAATGTGATAGAGAATAATATGTTATCCCTGAAAAGCAATATAAGTCAGATTTAAACTATGAAAGGCCTTAAATGTCAAGCTTCTACTTTTATTTTTTTGAACTTTATAATAGATATGATTGAGCAAGAAAGTAACAGGATCAGACTTATGTCTTTGTAATACCACTTTGGCAACTGTGTGAAGAATATGGGAAAATAGGGGAGAGAGAGAGAGAGAGAGAGAGAGAGAGAGAGAGAGAGAGAGAGAGAGAAACCTATTATGAAGCAGGGAAAGCAAACAGATAAAAGGTGATGGGGCTCTAAATTAGCATGGTTGTGGTGTGACTGGGAACAATGTAAAGAATGTGAAGGTATACAATTCACCAGTCTTAAGAGACAATTGTCTATGTAGGATAAATGAGAGTAAAGAGCTAAGGGTACAACATATGTCACAACCTACTTTGCTGGAAGAAAAATGTATCCTTACCAGTCAGTCAGAAAATATTTATTAAGTGCCTACTATATGCAAGGCACTGTGTTAAGCCATGGAGATACAAAAATGAAGGAAAAAAAAAAAAACAGTGCCTGCCCTAAAGGAGCTGGCCACTTTTGGGAAATTAGGAGGGGACATGGATGTTTTGAGGAAAGTTAATGAGTTTGGTTTAGTATATGATTAATTAAAGAAGCCTATCCAGGTGGAGATGCGAAGAAGTTTCTTGGAGATCTGATTATCCCAGAAAAGACAATGTGAGAATGTCAAACAGGCATGAAGAGAACCATAAAAATCCAGGAAGTAGATGATCAAAAGAATGGGTTAGTTGAAAGTGTTGAATGCTTCAGAGAAGTCAAGATCTGAATTTGAAAGATAAACTTTGGATTTGGAAATATAGATGTATTCACTTCTTAGTTGCAAGAGTAAATTTTCACAATTGGTATCAGTGATTGGACCCTGTTTTCACAGAGTCATTGGACAAGGTGGCAAAGATGAGTGGTGCTGTCAGGAAGTTTCAGATATATGGGATCATCATGCAGTCATTCAATGATCCTCAGGGATCAGAGTATATCAGGCTATCTCAAGAGACAGAAATCACATACTGAGACTTTTATAAGATTTATTGATACTGATGCCCAGCCAAGAAGTTGTCAGTAAACTCTTCTTTGGGATTATAGATAGCATAGTTTTGCTTCACTTAGAATCTGAATCTCACTAATAAATGGCAGCAATTTTTTTTTAGGTTTACGTACTCATTTAGCAGCCCAGAACAAAGCAAGGAAAAGATTTTGACTTTTTCTATTGACCCGAAGATCTCTGGCTGTGCCAGACACAGGCCCCATAAGTAGTGAACATGGGAGTTTGCCGCTCAAGATATAAACCAAAATGGAAATTGATTAATCTACACTCCAGCAAATTATCTGAACTGTCTCACCACCCTGGTGTCTACTTAATCCTTCAGGTAGATTATCTATAATAGGGGTAACAAATGAAAATGCTTTCCATCAGTGACACAGTGGTATCCTAACAGCTGCTTCACATTTCTAGAGCTTTTCCTATACACCTAATAAAGAACTAATGTTTTGGGGTTTTTTGCATCAGAGTCCAGTGCTTAAACTCATAAGCCAAAGAATGGCTTATTCTGTGCTTCACTTGGTAGCTCTCTTTCTTGTGTAGTAATTATCTGTGCCCTCTGATTCAGACTCTTAGAATTAGAATACTGATGGGATTCTCCATTAGGGTAAAACCCAAACACACATCTGTGTATGTATACACATACACATATTTCTATATTGCTATTTTTTTCTCAATTACTTGTGTAAAGGAAGAAATAGTCTGATTTTTAATTTTTTAAATATTTCAAAGCTAGGAGGGCTAGCCAATATGTTGGATGAAAATCAAAATTCCCCTCAAAAATCTTGAAAGCCTAAAATGTTAAACTATATCTAATAGGTTAACATTTATATTATTGAATGGGCTGCTTCATGAGGGAATGGATTGCATCTCCCGAGCGGTTATCAAGGCAAGTTATCAAGGCAAGAATTGCCTCATGTAAAATATTATATTTATCTTATGTTGCACCTAAAGTTCATTCTAGCACTGAGATTCTGTGAATCAATTAATGACAATATTACCATATATATATATATAATTTAATTTTATAGGTTTACAAAGGACAGCTAGGTGGCACAGTGGATAGAGTGTCTGTCTGAGAGTCAAGAATACTCATCTTTCTGAGTTCAAATCTGGCCTCAGATACTGATTAATTATGTAACCCTGGGCAAATCACTTAACCTTATTTGCCTCAGTTTCCTCATATGTAAAATGAGCTGGAGAATGAAAAGACAAACTCAGTATCTCTGCCAAGAAAATTTCAAATGGGGTCATGAAGAGTCAGACATAACTGAAACAATTGAACAAATAGGTTTACAAATAGCTTTACATATATTGTCTCATTTGTTTCTATTATCAGAGAGAAACAAAGCCTATTCTAGTTCTAAATGTAAAATTCAGAATATGTAGAATAGTGGTGATCAATCTATACTTCATTAATGTTTGTTATATCAGATCAAACATGGGTCTATTTAAATGATATTTAAATAAACAAAGTAACAAATTAAATAACAAGAAAAGCATCTTTACCCTGTTAACTACTCTCCACAAAAACTAAACTAAACTAAATTCCTCAGAGTGCATGAAATTCCTTCATTAATATAATTTCACACATTAAACATTCATCTAATACCACTCTGAGAAAAAATGCAAATCTCTCTAGCAGAGTTAAAGGGCCTTCAGTATCTAGACAAGCTGGGGGCACAGTCAATAGAGCTCTGGCCCTGGAGGCGGGAAGAGGTGAGTTGAAATCCAACCCCAGACACTTACTACTTGTATGACCCTGGGCAAGTCACTTAACTCTGTTTGCCTCAGTTTCCTTATTTGTAAAATGAGCTGAAGAAGGAAATAACAATCACTTTAGTATGTTTGCTAAGAAAGCTCCAAATCAGTTCATGAAGAGTTGGACACAATTAAAGTGACAATTGATTCAGTATGTATCTTCATATCTAGATGAGTTCAGTTACAGTGAGGTACTTAGACTTTTATTGGGTCAAAAAGGCATAGAGCAGAGATTCTAAACTGTTTTATATAGTGGAACTCTGCCAATTTGTAATATATAGACTTCAAAAATGTTTTTATATGCATAAAATAAAACACACAGAATGCAAAGGCAAATAATTAAATTGAAATATATATTTACTATCACACATTTTGTGTGTGTGTGTGTGTGTGTGTGTGTGTGTGTGTGTGTGTGTGTGGAGAGAGGGAGAGACAGAGAAACAGAGACAGAGACAGAGAGAGAGAGAGAGAGAGAGAGAGAAAGAGAGAGAGAATATCATTTTGTTTCACCAGATTATCAAAGGATACCATCTCACAAAAAGGTTCTTTAGGATCCCTGCCTTCTCCCTCTTTTATCCTATTAATTTTATGCACAGTGAGGAATTTTGTTTTCTGCTTTATTTGATGTATTTTACGTATTTTTTTCTTGCCAAAAGTTTAAATTTACTTACTTATTCCTACTTTTCAAAGATGTTAAGGGAAACTTTTACAAATTCCCCAAAACCTCCAAATTATTTCCACAGTGATTCCTGGTGATAGGAGGAGGTACTATAAATATATAGGAGTAACTATGTGTGGGTAAAGTATTAATAAGTTATTGTGTATCTATATACATATACAGATGTGCATCTATGTATGTATGTGAATGCACGCATACATATGCACTGTCCAAGTTTACCAACCCTCTGAAACATATACATTCAACAACCCCTTGGGGTTTATAAGTTCCAGCTCAAGAAATCTTGGATTAGAATATAATTTTCTACTATACAGAGTATTTTGAGGAAAGGCAGATCTAGATGGCATATGAAAGTGTGTAGTCTTAATGAAAAGTTTAAAAAAATACTTTAATGGATTTCATTGGAGAGGGGTAGCATAGAAGTTGCCATGCTAGAAAGGAGAAACAATAAGAGTCTAAATACAGTGAAAGGAGAGGGCAAGTTAAAAATAGTCCAGTCTGTTGTAGAGATTCTTTTAGAACCTGAGGAATTGGAAACAAAAATACAGGATAAAAATAATGGTAAGTCTGTATTCCAGTATGAAGTATATTTATTCCTCATATGGCAAGTAGAGATACAATTTTTTTGAATGTGGGAGAAATATTATTGGAATGAGAAAAGATGATTGCACAGTTATGTGAATGTATATACTATAAAAGATAAAGTATACAAAGCTATCCATAAATGTCAGCTTTACCATATATAATGTCCTATATGTATGGGTCTAAGTAATTTTTCCATCTTTTTTAAATATTTAAAAGTTTTCAGAGTTATTATATTTTCTTCAGTGTTTTACGATAGATACCATTTAAATCAGCTATTTTTTTTTTAAATTTAGGGTTAGTGATTTTCAATTCATCATTCACTTTAACATACAAGTAGAATGACTATTAGTTAGCAAATATAATATCAAAGAATCCAACATCCTACATGAATAAAATGAATCTCTTAAGAATGGGAAAGCCTTCCCATTATTTTCACACAAGTTTAAGTACATAGGAAGAATCTGAGTATGATTAAGTATGATTAACTCACTTGTCCCTATTATACAACCTAGACAGACTGAAAAAAAATTATTAACTCTGAATTGTGTTACTAAAGTCTATGGATAAGATAGTATTTCTTACTCATTTTGCCAAATAGATACAAGTTTTTTGTTTTGTTTTGTTTTTTTAATACAAGTGGGTAATTCCATTTACATACTTTGAAAATAAACTTTGGGTTGAAAGCAAAATATATGTACATAAGTACATGGACAAAATAAGAGATTATATAACTGTGTTCTGAGAGAAACAGGGCACAAAGAAAGTAAAATGACCTGAAGTTGCCTATGTGTAATAGACATAATTGGATAGAACTATCCTCGAAGAATGTGCATGTTTGTTATTCAGTTATGAAAATAATGTTCAAATATGATTCCTTGAACTGTTGCATTCAGGCCATCTCTATTCTCTGGACCATTGGAGTAGCCAGCTGGGTTGTAAAGCCAGGCCTTCATTAGTCAAAGAATTACACAATAGGCAAGGTATTTTTACCTATGATGGCTTGAAAAGAGCCTCACAGGTTCTTAGACAAAATATACTCTTTTTCCTTTTACTATCACCTGCTTCCTTTAGACATCACTTCTTAGTCAATGCACAAATTGTTACTAAATAAGTTATATAAGAAATTACTTCAAATGGAAGCTGAAATTTAAAATAATAAAAACAATGTATCATCATCATCATCATCATCACTTGCATTGTTAAAAGATGTTTCTCCCCTGGGCATTCTCTATAGTAATGAAATTGAAGAACAACAACCACTCCCCCTCTAAATACACACACACACACACACACACACACACACACACACACGACAGAAAATAAACTATTGGTAAGAAAATTACTCCTGATATTTCAGAGGCAATAAATCTAGTAACAATCAGCTGCATACTTCCTCAGGAATTTGAAATTAAATGGACCAATTAACTTACATTGAAGGAGTCCCTTAACTCATTGAAAAGAATAATTCCTAAAAAATGGTCATTATTCAGAACATAGGATAGGGACTGAATAAAATCTAAAAATCCTGGCACAAAATAAGAATTGCCAAAGTTTTGATATACAAAGTACTCTAAAATTCTAGTCCAAATCCATTAATTCATATGTAAAGGAATTCACGGCCAAATTGACACAAAGTAAAATTGGTTTGAAACAAACAAACAAAAAAAAGAGTCTGATCTTACATTCCCTGAAGTTTAGTGAGCAGTTCTTCATTATTCACTTACAGTTAGTTTTCTCTTCAATTTTCTATTTGAATTTTTGGAAATTCTTATCTTAAAAAAGGCAAGGTGGGGGGGAGGCTTTAGCAGCAACCACACTGGCATACCCAGGGTGGCTGCGACCACAGGTTCTTAGATCTGCTTTACTGAGAAAGCTTTTTAAGGGGTAAACAATCTTTGTTAATCACACTCACTAGTTCAGGGAAAAAGTCAGCACCCTGAACTTCAGAGAAAATACAAGAGAAATAAAGACCAACAGTCAGGGCTCTGACTGCCTGAATCAACTATACATTTTATATACATCCCTGGATGGAGAAAGCCTTTTCCTCGGAGCAGTCAGTGAGGTCTGAACATATAGCCACTCAGAATACCCACCAGAGAATGATAAGAACCTTCTCATAAGTGAGCACCCAAAGCAAAATACCAATTCAGAGTACACACACACACACACACACACACACACACACACATATACATACACATATATATATACATTCACATACACTTACATATACACATGCATACACACACATATTACCCTTCTCAGAGTCAGAAGACATCACAACCTTCTTGACTCAGTGCCTCATTAGAAATTAGCAAAAGCTGTGAAAGTCTTTGCACAAGCAAGCCTACCTTAAGCAAGCTTCCCTTAATGGGCTCCATGTGAGACCTGGAAAGATTTTAAATCTCATTAACATTACAGAGGCTAATCTAAAGATGGAGTATTGAATGGAAATAGAACTGTTCAGGTGTTAATAGATGCATAGATGAATGACAGATGACATTTAGTCATCTAAACAACTAAATTTACTAAGATTTTAAAATTAAATTTATTTATTTTTTAAATTAAATTTAAATTAAGAAATTTCAAACTATAAAGTATAATAGTACTTTGTCAGTCTCTTCCTCTAATTCCCTGTTGGGATTATTTATCAATTTATTTTTGGCCACCTTTCTTCATTGCTTGTTGTGATTACTACATTGGTTTATTAATGATTATTGATTGTTTTGATTGACATTTTCACCTTGCATTATTTCAGAAAGGTCTTTGCAAATTGTCTCAGTAGTTCCTATAATGGGTAAAAATTCATTTTATAGTTTCTATAACATTTCCAATCATGTGACAGAAATTTTCATGAACATAATATGCAAACCTACACTAGAAATATCTAATACTTCAAGAAAATCATTTCATTATTTCCATATGCTTTGGTAATTTTGTGGAAAGCAAAATGTATAATTACAAAATAATGTGTTATTCTCATCACCTAGAATTTATAAAAAGAGTATAAATTCCCAAATACATTGTGTATATGTAGCAGATAAATCTGTTTTTTGGCATATAGTAAAACCTCAGAAAATATGTGCTGAATAGAATTGATTCGGAATAAATTGAATCAGAGGAAGGACTGTGTCACTGAAAAGAAGTAGTATGCCTTTGAGTCTGGGGAAATATATTCCTAGAAATGAAATGTATTTGGTACCAGAGTTTACTTGTAAGATATGATTGTCTGCTGCTATGAGGAGAATAGTAGCTGTGGGAAGGTTCAACAACTGAACTATCTCTTTTCTGTAAATTATGGTTTCCGAGGCTGCTTACAGATTATACAGCAATAGCCTGGGCATAAGAGAAGCTGAAAGCATGTGCACACATGATCGACGCTTCATTTTGAATCATTTATTCCTTTTATTGATTTTATTTAAAATATTTTTTTTAACTCAGGCTGATCTGGGCATGCTCAGTTTAGATAACTTGGAGACCTGCTTCCACCGTCATACGGGTTCGGTAACCTCCTTTGATTAGCTACCTGCATCTTTAAAACTGGTTAGACTGTGCTAACCTATCTTTTCAGCTACTTTTTTTTTTTTGGCTCCTTTCTTCTGCTTGGCTTTTTTTGACACGTCTTACCTGCTCCGTCCAGAGGTTAAAGATCACAGTTAACCCACAGGTGGCACCATGAAGTGAACTGGTGCAAGGGGATGCACTTGCATTCCACTGCTCTTTCTCTTTTACTTTGCTTCTGAAAATTGTAACAAGGGGTATTTGTTTCTTTTCTGTGTTATTTGCACTCCTCCATTTCAGATACTGGACAAATCCCCACTTGTAACACAGGTGCTTTTTTTTTTCCTTTTTGGAGAGGGGAAGGCAGGGCAGTTGGGGTTAAGTGGTTTGCCCGAGGTCACAGGGCTAGTAAGTGTTAAGTGTCTGAGGTTGGATTTGAACTCAGGTCCTCCTGACTCCAAAGGTGGTGCTCTATTCGATGCATCACCTAGCGTCCCCAACACAGGTGCATTTGTGAAAGAATATTTACTTGCAAAGATATGAACACAAATGTATAAACTTTCCCCCCTTACATCTGGGAGGCATAATCTCTTTTCCTCCTACATTACATCATTCCCTGAGAAGGAGAAGAGGATTAGATTCATAGTTTACTTCAGGTCCCATAGTTCACAGTGCAAGTTTCAAATCCAAAATTCCCCTGGGACTTGAATACAAAGTACCCTGGATTCTCAAGGCTCTTATGCTGGGCTGATTAGCAATTCTAAATCCAAAATAATGATGGCTCATCCCAGGAATCAAATGAACACAATTATAAAACATTTTTCACACAAATAAAGTGAGATTTAAATAACTTGAAAAATATCAGTTGCTCATGGGTATTCTGGGCTAATATAATAAAATTACAATTCTGCCTAAATTAATTTAGTTATTGAGTTTCATACCAATCAAACTACCAAAAATTATTTTAGAGAGCTACAAAAAATAATAACAAAACTCATCTGGAAGGACAAAAGGTCCAGAATATCAGGGCAATTAATGAAAATAAATGCTATAGAATGTGGCCTCACCATACTAGATTTTAAATTGTATTATAAAACCAAAGTGATCATGGCTCAAACTCCTGGCTCCATGCATATCTTCTCAGTCATGTGAAACTAAAGACAACACAGAACAGAAACAAAGTCTAGCATGCCCATTTCTCAATCAGTGTAAAAGAGAAGGATAGGAAAATTTAAATTCTTCCCCTCTTAGCAGTTGAGTGGTTCATGATGCCCATGCTATAGGTGAATTGTGATCTTGACCCTCTGGATGCAATTCTTAAGAATGTTTGAAAAGAACACAAGAAAAAATGAGTATCCTAAAAGATTAATTAGCTTTAAAGGAACAGGGAGTCAAGCAAAGGAAGCTACTCCAATCTATGTGGTATGGTACATGGGCCTCTATGTCACCCAAACTAGGCAAACTAGGTCTTCATGCGACTTAGATTGGACTAACCTGAAAGGTATATCAATATGAACATGACTGTGTATTCTTGTTGAGGACCAAAGCTATCAAGTTATTATTTGAATAAGATTAAGCAAATATATGAGAGACAGAAAGGAGAGAGAGTGGGGAGTCAGAGTTATTTTCTTTGGGTAAATTCACAATGAACACAAGAGTTATATATCGTGACTGCATGAATATCTAAAAGGAAGTTGGGTTGGGGAAAGGTCATTTGTTCTCTTAGAACCATGGAAGTCTTGTCAGTGTCTCAATAGGGTAGACTTCCTTTCCACACTGCTGAGCATAGAATTTCCCAGGGTCAAGTCTTTTTTGGTAAATAGAATCAGGTTTGTGGGTAATTATTTTTACAATAGCAATGATTTATAAATCTTCCATGAAGCCTTTTCAATGAAATACAGGCTTGGGATGAGCCAAAACTGAGAACAAAAGGCAGACAAGATTAGTTTATCTATACTGTTATCAGAAAAATGGTTTTTTTTTGTTTTGTTTTGTTTTTTGTGGAAACTATTGAAAAGAACAAAAAAAACCAGAGAGCTGTGTGTGCGTGTCCAAATCCTTTGTACTATTCAGTGTATGCATTTGATTTTCATGGGCAAGCTATGGCGGTGTGTCTTCCCTGAAGGAAACAATCTGGTCAAATTATTTGAAAAAAGAGGAGCTACTGACTCTTAAAACACAGTTGCCATTTGATTTATGAAATTCACCATAGCCAAATGGTCCTTTTGCCCAAGATCAACTACATGGTTTTCCTTTTTTTTTCTTTTTTTTTCTTTTGAGGGGAAATAGACTTATTTTTTTAATCTTCCTGCCTTCCATTCCTTCCAACAATATAATTTTAATCATACCTGTGTACATCTATATGGTGAGAACTTTTTATGAACAGCACAGATGCTGGATCAATCATTTGTACAATTGCCAAGATCCACTGCAGGCTTTTTTTTTTTTTCTGACAGTAAAAAGGTCTTTAATGGCAGGTGTGACATAGCATTTGGTTTTTGAAAATGGAAAGGCAGACTGGATCTCACTCATCTCTATAAATACCTTGAGAACTAGGAGTATCTCTCAGATATTAAACAGTACCTAAGTTAGATTCAAAAGGTAACTTTGTCTTTGAAATGAGAAAGAAAGGCAGTATGAGTTAACTAGCTTAGTAGGATAGGAGCAGAAAGATTAAGATCAGGATCTGATTATGATAGCGCATCGAGTCAGGAGCCTTTCTAAATAAGACTGACAAACCAAAATAAGGAACACAGATCAAATTGAGGTTGTGAAATTAAATCCTAGAAAATTTGGTATCGGAGGTACCTAATCAATGGTATCATTGGTAAAGGAAGCACCATGCTTTGACTCAGCAAACACTCTCTTCAATCCTCAGTATTTCATCAGGCTTTTCTGATTTTAAAACTGCTTCTGATTCTGCTCTTCTATTCTTAAAATTACTATTCTCTTCAGTCTTTTTTTAGTCACATCTAACTCTTCACAATCCCATTTGAGGTTTTTGTGACAGAGATACTAGAGTGGTTTGCCAATTGCTTCCCCAGCTCTTTTTACAGATGTATCAGCAATGCAGTATTCACAATGCCTACAGTAACTATAAATATGCTGATATGGTTATTAATCACGAAATGTAACAGGCTCTCTACATAAGAAATATAACTAGAGTGCTCATTGAAATACCAGAAAACTGAGTCCCAAAACCAGAAAGTCAAAGCCAACACAGTAGTGATGAAGTTGGCACATGTGGTTAAACTAGTAAACACGCACACCCTCAAGCCTTCAAACAGGACGGGCTACCTCAGGCAAAGATACTCCTCTCCTCACACATGCAACTGCTCAGCATCCAGGCAGCTTGCTCCCACCAGCTCTGGCCCCCGCCTCTTCCCGCCTGTCCCAGGCAGTCCTCAGCAGGAGTCCTTAGCAGAGATTCTGGCAGCTCAAAGTAAAAGGAGTTCGCAACCACAGCTGCTGCCTCTGCCGCATCTTCCAGTCAGCACCGCATGGAGACTAGTTTGCTTCTGGCATTCTCGTGCTCCACCCCTTCCTGCTATGTCAGCAAGTTCAAGGGGCATGGAAGATCTTCAAATCCCAGTATTGTTACAACAGATGAGGAAACTAAGGCAAACAGCGTTAAGTGACTTGCCCAAGGTTACATAGCTAGTAAGTGTTAGAGGCCAGATTTGAACACAGGAAGAGTAATCTTCCTGACTCTGATCTACTGTGTTATCTAGGTATCACTTTTATTATTGACCCCTTATTAAAACAGAAAATTATGGTGGCTTTCTATTTCCTTGAATATTCAGTATAAATTTGTCTGTTTGATATTAAAAACTTAATCTCACCCCTTGGCAGCTAGATGGTATACTTGAAAGGCCTTGAAGTCAGGAAGATCTGAGGCCAAATCTTGCCTCAGAAACTTGCTGAGTATGTGATCTTGGGGATAGAGTCAGAGTCAGTCCAACTCTGACTCTTGTCCCTGCTTCTAACTCTAAAAGTTATTTCACCTTTCTCAGATTTGTTTCATTGACTACAATATTAAGGAGTTTGACACAATGGTTTCTATGTTCTCCTCCAGCTCTAAATATATGTTCCTTTGCAATCTTCTTATCTCCATTCTTTTCTTCAAAATCTCTGATTCTGTGATAATAGCCTACTTATTGCATCTAATTCCATTTCCCAATTCCATGCCTTTGCACTATTAATATCCCATCACTGGAATGCAATCCTTCCTTGCCTCTGTCTTTTGGAATTGCAGGTTTCTTTAAGATTCAACCTGAGTGCTACCTTCATCTCTAAGCCTTTGCTAATCCTAAAACTATCTTGTGTTTACTTTGTATATATTTGACACATACTTGTATAAGAATACATTGTTTCTCCCATTAGAATAGAAGCTCCTTGAGGATTCAGGCTATTTGACTTTTGTCTTTTTATCACCAGCATTTAGTATACAATGCATGACACATAATAAGCACTTACCATTTGATAATGATGGATTAATCAATTCTAAAATCTGCTTGGAATCAGATTCAATAAATTTTAGAAATTATTTTGATTTTTAAGATCCTAGGATCATAGCATTTTGAGTTAAAATGGCTTTAAAAATCATCTACATAAACTCACTCATTTTACAATTAAGGAAAGAGTATGATTTGCCCAAAGTCATACGTAGCTGGATGAATCAAAGTGCACTAAATTAATTGCATACTTATTTTGAGAGGGAGATATTTTGATGATCAAGATTTCATGTTTTCATGTTCAAATTGTCACATCAACTATTTCTTAGACTCATTGTTGTAATCAGGAAAACTAAATTGCCCAGAATGACATACTTTTCTGTATTGATGTAAGATGGTAGAGAGGTGGCATAAGATAATCCAACCAGTGGCCTTTGAGTCAGAAGAGATGTGGGTTTGAATCCTGTCTCTGATATTTACTAACTGTATAGCCATCAAAAAGTTGCTTAACCCCTCTCATTTTAATTTTTCATTTGAAAAATAGAGAAGCAAATGTATTTACCTCAAACAGGGTTTTGAGCTGGGTTGTTTTCTTTTTTTTTTGAGTATCAGATGAGATAATATACAGAAAGAGCTTTACTATCCTTTATACAGTATTTCACTGG
This sequence comes from Pseudochirops corinnae, assembly GCA_028646515.1. NCBI lineage: Eukaryota > Metazoa > Chordata > Mammalia > Diprotodontia > Pseudocheiridae > Pseudochirops > Pseudochirops corinnae. The sequence continues at coordinate 255,140,859 of CM053587.1, read as the reverse complement.
TGATATATTTGTGGATAACTATATGCTTCCAAGATTTCTCTACTTTTAAGAGTTACTTACATGAGGAATAATTTGCAACGAAATTTCCCCATTCTGAAAAATCAAATCTAGAGTGGCTTCGGCATCCACTAGGCCTAAGTTTAAAAGTCACCTGACCTTACAGTAATCTGGGACTTAGAGCATTGGAGACAGTGCCACCTCAGCACAAGATATACCAAATAAGGACAAAACTGCTTTCCTGGCTTTTCATTGGACATCCACATGTTTAGATTCCCGAGGTTGTGGGCTGGCCTCCCTATTAATGCGAGTGAAGGTCAGTTGAGGGGTTGGGTTTCTGCATTAGAAGATTAGGTAACCATGGGCTCGCTTCTACCTGTTGCTCTTTCCCTGGCAGATGTCATTTGAGTGACAGAGGGAGAGTCTTTTCTCATGAGAAAGAATAAAGACCTTTTCTGATCTCAGACTCTGAACTCTTTCATCCCACACAATTGTAAAATTAATGATGCTGAAACTGCCATGCTTCCCCAGAATGGTCACTCTCATTCTTTCATATATTCGAATATGAAACAAACAAAAGATTTAGAATCATCAGTACTCTCTTTAGACAAGGATTATATACACATGATTTGATACAATTTATTCCTAAATGTTATTGCAACATTTTGGATGACCAATATTCACAGATGTGATATTTTTTGTTAAAATTTCAGAACTCAAACATATTGTGGGAAAAAAAAAAAACATGCTGTTAATGACACCACCTACGCTATTCAAATTGAAGAGAGAAAAGTATTCTTCCCCTGGAGCTCGTTTCGTTAGAGTGAAGTTTTACATTTTTATAATAGTTTTTATCTCAAAGGATTTGTGTTATTTTCCTGATGACCACTTATGAGATAGAGCTGAGCCACCCTGGTTATTAAAATACACTGCAAATCAATTTGAAAGCAGTAAAGTAGAGGTTGATAAACTTCTTTGAACACACACACACACACACACACACACACACACACAGCAACCAGAGTGACACAAAGAGAGTGATGGAGATGAGAAAATGAAGCAAATTGTGATCAGAAGCAAGGAACAAAAATTAAACCCTGGATCATAAGAGAAGGTTCACCTTCACTCTCCAGGTTCATTGTCTGACAAGATTAAGCACAGCCCTTTGGAAAGTATTGTAAATGCAAAATCAAACGTAAATCAAATTAATTTGGGATGATGGCTACCTTAACCTTTCTAAGGCCTCAAGCCACAGAAATCTGATTTAAAATAAAAATGAATCAAAACTATATGCATGGTAGACTAACCATCTTCGATAATTCAAAAAATTATTCCATTTTTTTCTTATTAAATAAGAAGGCTATGTAAGGTTAAAACTTATTCCCTTGTGGGGCATGAAAGGAATCCTTTCCTATCTCAGGGGAAATGTAGTAAGCACATACAAACCAGAAACAAAATAATAGCTAGCATTGGGTAATGCTTTAAGATTTCCAAAACATTTTAAATATGTTAATTCATTTGATCTCCATAACAATCCTTGTGAGGTAGGTGCTATTATTGTACAGATGAGCATATTGAGGTTGAAAAAAATTTAAATGACTTACCCAGGAACATATAGCTGCATGAGTATCTGAGGCAGAATTTGTACTCAGGCCTTCCTGGCTCTTAAATTTAATACCCTACCCATTGTATCACCCATTTCCCTAAGAAAATACATGTTGATTTCAGTGTTATCAGGGATGAACTGGCAGTTGGGTGGCTAACGGAAGCTCTCATGGAGGAAGTGGAATTTGATCTATATTTTTACAGAGGATAGGAACCTAAGATACAATTGTAAGGTATTATTGAATAGTATTGGGAATGTTGTGTGCAAAGACATGGAGATTATAAGTGGAATCTACAATTCACTAGTTGATTAACCCTGAAAAAAAAAATCACATAAATTCTCTAATCTTTAGCAGAATAAGGATATTGAAATAGAATGAAAAAAAAATGACATAAATTCTCTTACCTTCAGTAGAATGAGACATTAAACAAGAATGATCTCATCTAGGCTGAAAAATTCAGTAATTCTAAATAGCATTTCTGAAGAATGCCCAATGGGAAAGTGTACTAAAGAGAATTAGATCCAATTGTTTAACTATATTAGCAATTAAATTATGACTGATGACACAGTCATTGCTAAGATATATAAAAGGATTAGAGAAAACATAAACAAATGAAATTGGATTCAGTAGAATATGCCATTTAAAAAGAAAAGAAAAGAAAAACTTACCAGAGTCAGATTTGGAAAGAAATTAAGATTTTTTTTCCTGAAGACCATAATATAGTGTATAGTTTTTATATTAACAGTTATAGACTTATAGATTTAGAGGTATCTTAAAGGTCATTTTGTCCAACTGATATCTGAAATAGCAATCTTCTACAACTATGGTATCAAACTCAAACAGAAATGGAAGCCACTAATTGCTAAATAAGAGTGCCTACAGAGGGGAGGCTAGGTGGTACAGTCAATAGAGCATCCTTCAAATCCGGCCTCAGACACTTAACACTTACTAGCTGTGTGACCTTGGGCAAGTCACTTAACCCCAATTGCCCGGCCATTTCCCCTCCAAAAAGAAAAAGAAAAAGAGTACCGTTAAGCTGCATATTCTCCTAGAAAAACATATCTGATGCTATCCATACATAATTCTATTTTTATTCATTTTGTTTCCTCAACACGATTTTAATCCAGTTCAGTCTACATTGAAGGGTATTGTTTAACTCCTCTGTTGAACAACAGTGCTGATCTTGATCCAGTAAAATGAAGTATGATCATTAAGAGTATGTGGTTTTCGGGGCGGAGCCAAGATGGCAGTGTAGCAGCAGCAACATATTGCAGCTCTCACATAGCCACCCCAAAATACCCATAAAATAGGACTCTAAACCAATCCTAGAACTGCAAAACACACACAAAGATAATTCCCACTAAAGTCAGCTCGGCTACAAGGAAACATATCAGCACTGCGAACCGAAACCAGTCTGGCCTGAAGCCGTGACTGTGCCCCGGGGACAGCTGGACGGGAAAAACAGAGGAGCCTCTCTGGTGAGCGGATTAGCAGCACCTGTGAGCAGCATTCAGAACTAGGTCAGTGGGATTGCGAATTTAGGAGAGTAAAGCAGTCAGGCCGAAAGTCCTCCAGAGCAGAAAAGAGAAAGGCAGAGGTTTTGCAACCACCTCTGCATTGCAGCTTCCCGCCCACTGCCTGCAGACAGCAGGGGAACTAAGTGATTGTTCTGAGGCCAGTGCTCTCGCGTTGAGT
>CM053587.1:255115939-255137060 GCA_028646515.1 Pseudochirops corinnae | reverse complement strand
TGGGGGACACACTGGGATGGCTGTTTTGGGGTGGTGGGTGGGGGAAAGAGGGGGAGAAAATATGTAACTCAAAATCTTGTGGAAATGAATGATGCAAACTAAAATAAAATTAAAAAAAAAGAGCATGTGGTTTTCAAAGAAAAATAATAGATTATATTGATGAATTGATTTGAAATTTACAGATGTTTTAGACCTCATCCTAAATGATCCCCACTCCAACTCTACAAAATAGGTAGTGAAAGTATTGTCACTTTCATTTCAAAGGAAAAAAAAAGCTGAGATTCAGAGATATCCACCAATTTTTCTAAAGTTTATAAAGTTTATATGATCATTGTGTGATGATCTCTTGAACTCAGATATGCTTTGTACATTTGAAAGGATGTACTCAACATTATTACTGTGATTATTTCAATTTGCTGTCATAAATGGATTAAAGTACTTAAAATGAGAGTAGAGAAAATAAGTAGGTGAGAGATACTTTGTTGAGAATGAAGTGATTTCAGTTGAGGATAAAATATACTTTAGAGATATACAACAGCTAAAATGTATATGCAAAATGAAAGATGGGGGTTCTCTTGACATAAATTCTCCATTATCCCACCAGTACACTGAATATGATTTGTTATAGAAATTTAAAAGACAAACAGAAGCATAATTCAGTTTCTTTTCAACATTGGATTGTGCAAAAAAAAAAGTATTATGCTATGCTCTTGATGTGTAAGTCAGGAGATATACAAATGTGGGAGAAATGAATGCATAGAAAAGATGAGCCTGATGCACAATGGCCTATCTACTAGCATTCCGCATATTACAGAATAGATTCAATGAACCATGATAAATGTTATTAATTGCATCATTTGTTCACTTCAGATATTGTTGCATGAGATTCAGCATATTAGGGACCTAAGGAAGTCTTCATGTGCTTTAATATGCAGGAAATTGGCAGGGAAAGATACATTTCTGTTTTCCTCGTATGAGATATATTCTGTGACTTTGGCATTCTACTCCATGTAACTCAGAAAGAAAGGGATTACTTAGAAGCATGGCCTGTTTGGGAAATTATTTTCCTATAATTAATTTTCATATAGTTATGCTTTTTTTATCTCTTTAAAGAGTAAGGAAAAATACTTCTGACAGGTTTTGGTGTAAGAACTTATTTTAGTAATGTATTTTGCTATTTTGATTATAGATAATGATCTAATCCTTTAGTGAAAATAAATTTAATGGGTAAGAAGTAATTCAAATGATCACAAAAAGGAAAGTGAGTGATTTGGGATGAATAGAATGGTTTACAGATTTACTTCACTGACTTTCTAGTACTTAGCACAGGGGGCAACATAGAGAAATATTGTATTGAATAAGTAAGTAATGAATAAATGCTTGTTGACTAATTTGAGAGACCATTGAAAATCTCTCCTCTTACCAACTCAGTATCATTCTCACTCACCTGGCACTGATGTACAAAAATCTAACATCATATTTTCATTATTTGGCTTCAGGCTTTTTTCTCCAATTAAATGCTGTTATGCCTTGGAAGCATAAAACATTTGATCTTAATGGGCATCAATATTGTAGTATGAATTAGTTCACTGTGTCTTTGGTGCTTTACTCAGCTAGGCAAGGGCAAGTTTTAATAGAAAGGTTGTAGAGAGATAAGTTCAAAACATGGAAAGTTACCAAAGAACTATACCCTGAGCAACCAAAGGGCAGCATGTCTGTACTAGAGACTAGGAAAAATGAGATTGTGAGAAAGTAGAGAGGGAGATAAAAACAAATTTTGTCTTTGGACACTGCCAATATTAATTGAAAAAAAAAAAGACCTCTCAACCACCAAAATGAACCATAGTTGAACTATTTTTTCTTTTAAAAATATGATTATATTTTCCTTTTATTTTACCATTGTTTCTCAATGTATTTTCTCTAAGAAAACCATCCTTCATGACGAAGAATTAAAATCAAAGAATTAAAAAAATCAACAAAACCAGTCAATACATTAAATGTCAGAAAATATAGAGTCTTCCACCCACAACTATTATCTCCTAATTTTGCAAAGAAGGGAAAGAAACACCATCATTTCTTAAAGAAGATACCATATTTTTTTTTTCTCCTGGTAAGTCAGTTTCTGAACTCACCATAAACAATTAATGACATGTGGATAAGAAATTGTCACATCCCAATGCTTTACAATGCATTGTATATTCCACAGTTGATAGGTGACATTTTTGGAAGAATCTTTCATAGTTCCATTTTGTCTATAGAAAAGGAGGAATTTAATACCCTCTAGACATCATTTAAAACAATTGTTCTCCCTCAGATAAAATATGAGTTCTTAAGACAGTAGACAGTGTCACAGCTTGTCTTTTTTTTTTTTGCAGAACTTAGAATATATGTTATCTTTTTTTTTTTCCAAGTAAGTGGCAAATTGTCCACAAAAGAATTCAATGGACATAGGTAACGAAATTTCCAAAGTCTTCCTCCATTCCTTTTCTCTTCAAAACAATTCCTAGTCCTGTTTTACAATTAAATTGTGAACTGCTGACTTTGTAGAATCTCTGATGTACTCTGTGAATGATGTATGGAATGAAAGTCTGTGCCTAGTGCACAGAATGCCAACATTGTATAATCATAACTATGAAGCCAACTGGCATTTTAATCCGAGGACTATTAGAAAAGCCCATATCCATTGCAGGAGTAATTCAGTCTGCATGAATAATAACACATGGTTTTAGGTGGATGTTTCCACAGTGAACTTTTATTTGAATATTCCTATTCCTCACAAATTTTCCATTCCTATTTTACATAGTTAAAATTCACTTTCCTAATTTACTGTTGACAGAAAAGTGTTAATATAGGACAGATATTGTTAATACTAATGTAATGCTATCTGCCTCTCCCTAAATGATCATAGCAATGTCAGAGAGTCAGTAGCATTCTGGTTGAGCTGAGTCAGACCTCAAGTCCTATCCTGAGATGTTGCTTTGTGAGTTCAAGCTGCATCTAGGCCTTGATTTCCTTGCCCCCTTCCACTAGAATTCATAGCATGGAATGCAAAACACCTAAAATAAGTGATTGTCCTTGTTCAGATTGCAAAAGGTGTGTGTGTGATCTCATGACCAAGCCTTGTTATCTCATGCTGCCTCATTGTCTTTCCTTCCAAAGATATAAAAGATTTTTTCATGGGCCTTTAGTTTGGAAAATCAACTGGACATCCCTTAGAGTGGCAATTATCTCAATTAAAGATGCTTTTACTATTCCACAATTCATGGCTTTGATTTAAGGACTTATTGTAATTAATTACAACACCCTAAGCAGTCACCGTCACTGTCCAAAGTAGAACTAATCCGAGAGAGATGTCAAACCCAGAGTCAGGAGGTAGCAAGTACATAGAAGAGCATATTCATAGTTCTCTCTTTGAATTTTATAACATCTCTGTGACAACTTTTTTAGTGATATACATTTTAATGGAATATTCTTAGTACCTGAATTCACAGATAGATTGTAAAGCATAATCTTATACATTTTGTAGTGAAATCTAGCATTTTCTATCAACATATGTTAATGATATCAATGCAGATATGTGAATACGTATACATGCATTTTTGGCAGGAAGGAGTATAGAGATAGGTTGAAAGCATTAAAAGCTGCCAGAGAAATCCACCTAGGGCCAGCCCAGAGACAATAGATCTGTACAAAGTACTGGGAAGTAAGAGATTGTGAGGAGGAAGGGAAGTGAAAACAAATTAAGCCTTTGGGTAATGTTGGCCAAATTATGTGAATTAAAACATCAAAATGATTGAATGAGATGCTAGTTATAGTGAACTTAGCACAGCATCTGGCCTATAACAGGTGCTTAATAAATGTTTGTTCCCTTATACACACACATATATTGCATGTAAATATATGTTTATGCATATCCATGTATATTACACATATAAATACATTTATACACAGAAGTATTTATATTAGATGTATATAACATCTGTCATATATATATATATATATATATATATATATATATATATGAACAAGTATAAGTGTACATGTGTATGGCACAGTGAATAGATGGTTTGGAAATGGGAAGATCTGGGTTGAAGTCTTGCTTGTGAATTTGGACTACATAGCTTTGAGGAAATCCTTAACCTCTAATTGCCATAGACAAATTTTTAAAGCCGCTACTCTTAAGTACAAAAGGTGATGATCATCAGTGAATGGAATTCCATGCTGATAGTTCCCTCCAGCAATCAGATCCCAGGACTCTACTCCCTCTTCCCCCAGCCCACCCCAGAAACACACACACACACACACAGGTACTATGATACTTTATCATAATAGTAACTAACAATTACTGCTTGACAGCGTGCAAAGCACTTTACCTAATAAACTTATTTGAATCTTAAAATAACCCTAGTGTTATAAGTATTTTTATTGACTTTTTAAACCAAGGAAACAGAATATCAGAATAGTTAAATGAATTACCTAGTAAAGGTTTGAATTTGGATTCAAATCTAGGATTTTTAAACCTAGATCAAGAGCTACATCACAATGCCTATTGTGGAATTTTAAACAAGTTCGAGAAATATACTTTCTGGGTAACTTAATCATTTGGTTAATAAAGCCAGAATTTTAATAAAAGGGTGGTCATTTAGACATTTCTCTCTTAAACCAAAGACCCCTAATGGCAGTGGGTTCTCAGTGTGTATGCCCTTGTGTAATGCCATGCACAAGCAGCTTCACAAAAGAATGCTGCTGTGAACAGCTTTTAAGCTTCTGATTACACAGTATAGTGAACACTCTATTTATTCCATTACAAATCAAGGTAAACACAACATTACATCTTATCACAGAAAATCACAATATAGTGTTCATAACAGCTTAACATTAGAATGGCCACATAGTTTTCACTAAAATGTTTCCAGTATTTAGGACAAAGGATGAAAGAATAATCAACTGATATCCCTAAGGAGGTTTGCCTTTTCACTCAGTCATTCGGTCCTCTCACAATACATTAATCAATCTTCCACTCATGGAGTAATTATAGATTAACTTAATCAGTCACTTATCTAGCAATCAGTCACTAAGTATCATTAATCACTAAATACAATCATTAGAAAATTACACAAACCCTCCACCCCACAGTGTGTAGTAAACTTCAATTTGATCACACATTCAATATCCAAGGAGGGGCCTTTTCTTCATCTTGACTCAGGGTGGTCTCTCAGATTCCCTGGATCCCCTTCCATGGTCTTGATTTGTTATGCAATTAGAATACAATGCTTAATAAATCAATACACTTGGAAGCTGTAATGGTAATGAGAATTTCCTGCCCCTTAATAGACCCGGCAGAAGGGAGGAGAGTTGAAGACCTCCCCTGATTTGAAAGCAAATTCTTCTGCCTAATAGGCTGAATGTAATCACATGGAGCCTGTGGTGGGAGGCGTTTGCTGAAGGGAAGCAGAGCCCACAGGAAGCTGGTGGTCAGAGCTAGCCAGATGGTGGGGGAGAAAGGATGTTCATTAAGAAGATAGAGAAGTTTGTGAGCAAATATTGATCTTGTATTCATTTGTGGAAAGGCTGAAGGATGCTGTGGCTCTCAGTGTTATCATGGCTTCTGAATAACTTTGGTACTATGATGGAATTGGCTTACTGGTTTTCAGATTTGGTTTTCTGGCGTTAAAATAGATGCTTCAATTCTATTCTTTATATGGAAGTTTGGTGAGCAAGATGAAATTGCCAGTACTACAAAGGAACATTTTGAAACAGAAATGTTAGTCCCTACAACCACACAAAGGAATAATCCCGTTTGGCCAGTGTGAATATCAGATGGGATGTGGAGAATGACAGTGGATTATAGACAACTGAATAAGGTGACTCTTCCCTTGTATGCTGCTGTTCTGGATTCTGTCACTTTAATAAAATATGATGGGACTTGATATGCAGGGATTGATTTGCCCAATGTCTTCTTCAGCATCCCAATAGACTCTAAACAGTGGGATCAGTTAGTTTTCACTTGGCAGGGCAGACAATACACTTTCACCCACTTGCCACAAGGATCTCTACATAGTCCCACTATTTGTCATAGGATTGTGGCTGAATATTTGGATGAATTAAAATTACCTGGTATACAGCTTACCCACTACATTGATGATATTATGATACAGGAAAAAAATGTAAAAGAAGTAGAGAAGAGTTTGACACTTTTGATTGAATATATGAAGAGCAAAGGATGGGAAATCAAACATGCAGAGAGTCAATGATCAGTTCAAAATGTAAAACTTTTGGGAATATAGTGGAATAAGGGACTTAAAGAGATTCTGCCACAAGTCTGACAAAAGATCCAGGATTTTCCTGTCCCTACCAATAAGAAAGAGCCCCAAAAGTTTATAGGATTATTGGGATATTGGTGACATCACATTCCACACCTGGGACAGATTTTGAAACTCTTATATAAAGTTACCAGAAAGAAATATGAATTTGGTTGGGGATTGGAGCAGAGTAAAACGTTTGAGGAAGCCAAACTACTACAAAATTGGTTCAAGATTTATGGCCTATGCAGAATGGTCCAGTTGAATTACAAGTGACTGTACAGAATAATTATGCAAACTGGAGTTTATGGCAGAAACAACAAAGCCAAAATGTACCTTTAGGATTTTGGTCCAGGAAACTTCCTTCATATGGAGCGCAATGTATACCTTTCACAAAGCAGTTGTTAGCTGTGTATTGGGCTTTGGTAGAGACTGAACAACTGACTGTGCGCCATGAAGTGGCGGTAAGGCCTGGAATCCTGATTATGACCTGGGTACAGAGTAACCTAACTTCTCACAGAATTGGACATGCCCAAGAAGGCAGCATAATTTAATGGAAGTGCTATATTCAATAGATAGCTAAAACTGGCAAAAGTAGAGTTTCCGCCCTACATGAATCTATAGCTAACATCAATACTGAGGGACATGATACATCTCCTGAACCAAGGCAACAGTTGGTACAGTCCTTGGTAAGATGGAATAACAGATATGATGGACTAACTGAAAAAGAGAAGAAACATTCATGGTCAACTGATGGGACCACAAAATATTTGGGCCAAAAAATACATTGAAAGGCAATAGCCTATAACCCATGTACTAGAATAACTTTGGAAAATACTGAAATAGGTGGAAGTTGTGAATATGCTGAACTTACGGCAGTACATCGAGTCATCAAAAAAGGATAAGAAGGATGGTGTCATATATTCACTGATTCGTGGGCAATAGCTAATGGCTTAGTGACATGGATGCCCATGTGGAAAAAATAAAATTGCAAAATTCATGGTAAACAAGTGTGAGGCAAAGAATTATGGGTAGATATATGGGACATGTCTTTGTTTACTGATTTGTCAGTTTTTCATGTAGATGCTCATGCCCTCACCATGCCAGAACATGAGTACAATGCTCATACTGGATTGACTAGCAAAGACTGCTACTAAACATATTGTCCCTACTTTGACGACAACTGATGATCTGTTATTAGAAAAATGAGTCCACCAAATGGCCAACCATTTAGAGCTCCAGGCCACACACTGGGAAGGGCACAAGATCAAGGTATTAGAATCTCTCATTCATTGTTAAAACAGATAGCAGAAGAATGTCATATATGTCAATTGGAAAAGAAGCAAACTGTTCTTTAGGTAGTAATGGGGAGATAGCAAGAGGAAAAGTCCCAGCCTAAATCTGGCAAATAGATTATATTGGTCTCCTACCCTTAGAAAAAGGATGCAAATTTATATGTACTTGTGTTGACACCTATTCAGGTGTACTAGTGACTTGTCCTTATAAGGATGCCACCCAGAAAAACACCTGTAAAACTCTGGATCTCATAAATATGTATTAGGGGACCCCAATGCAAATTCAAAGTGATAATGGATAACATTTCAAAAGTAATGAGATTGGAAATATACGGTGATAATAAGATATATTATTATAATATATATATATATATATTAAGATATATTATTATATAATAGTAATATAAGATAATTTGTTCACTGCCTTATGTAATTTGAATAATAAACCATTGGGAGGAAGTATGCCTCTAGCCAGAATGATGACCCCAAATCTGCAAATTAGAAAAGAGCAGACACTTTAGATTCCAAATATTGAGTATTGAACTGTGAGGGAAGGTGTCCCGGCACCATATTCAGGAACATCTGGTTCAGCAGGATATGATGTATGTTGTTTAGAAGACTTTTGGTTGGATAGTAAAGAAATAAGAAACATCTCTGCTGAGATATGTATGAGAATCCCTAAAAAATCATTTTGGACAGATATTACATAAATCAGGTTTAGAAGCTCAAAGTGTACATGTATTGGCTGGAGTAATAGATTCTAATTATCAACAGAGAAATTATTGTAACATTGCAAAATTTGGGTGATGAACCCATACAGTTTTCTAAAAATGATAGAATAATTCAAGTGATTATTATTCCTTGTGAAACAATACCACTTGTGAAAACTGACCCTCCTTCTGAAGTAACTATCAAAGGAACTAAGGAATCTGGTTCTACTAATAGAATAAAATTGGGAGCTAAAGTATGGGTAAAGCAGAAATTAGATGATGTTCCAAATGTTGCAGAAATTATAGCACATGGGAAAGAATACTGTAGCTGTTGTTTATTCATGAGAAGATGATTGTCAAATTGTATCCTTAACTTATGTATTCTAATGTGAATGAGGTTATGATAGTGAGTCCATGGACTCCAGAAGCATGGCTGACCCTATATTTGTCTCTTTTTGGCTTTTTATCTGTTAAAATTGTTTGTGAGATTTGTTTTCTGCAGGCTTGGTACCTTCCACCTGCAAATGACTGATTGCTTAAGCCAGATGTCATCCCCTGTCCATCACTGTGATGTGCCATTTCTGGATATGGCATTGACCAAGTTCCAGATGACATGTAAAGAACCGACCTTTCAAATGGTACCTCCTGGACCTGGTGTTGACCAAGCTCCAGATGATAGCTAAAGAACTGAACTCTTGAATGGGGCCTCTTAGGGAGAGGACAGCTCTACATCCATTTTAGCTTGAAGTAGCTTTGGAGGAAGGTCCTTCACCCCTTACCCCAAGATTTTGAGCCCCATTCATTTGAGGGGGGAAGGATGGTGTGCTTGTGCCCAAGCCCCCACCCTAAGCTATTGTTTTATGTGAAAAGTTTTCCTATTACCTCTGTTATACTGTTGCAAAGTTCTGTTGACATCAGTTTTTTTTACCAGTTATCCCTAAACTCTCATTTATTGTTAAAGTATTTTTGCTATGTAAGAGGCATGAAAGATCTTGGAGCCGAATGTAATGAGAATGGGAATTTTGAGATCTTTTCTACCCCTTAATAGATCTAGGGGGGAGTTTGAAGACCTCCCCTTCTTTGAAAGTAAATTCTTCCCCTTAATAGGCTGAATGTAGTCACATGGAGCCTGTGGTGGGAGGAGTTTGCTGAAGGGAAGCAGAGCCCACAGGAAGCTGGAGGTCAGATCTAGCCAGATAGTGGGGGAGAAAGGATTCTCATTAAGGAGATAGAGAAGTTTGTGAATAAATATTGATATTGTATAGGTTTGTGGGAAGGCTGAACAATGCTGTGGCTCTCAGCATTATTATGGCTTGTGAATATCTTTGGTACTATGATGGAATTGGCTTACTGGTTTCGGGTTCTGCTTTTCTGGTGTCTAAATACAGGCTTCAGTTCTTTCCTTTATCTGGAGAGCTTGGTATATTTTGCAAACAAATGTTTGCAAATGACTTAGAGTCTCTGTCTTGATCATGGGTGCCGTAAATATTGCATTGGCTCTACAAAAGCATAAACCTGTGTTTCCTTATTTATTTCAAATTTCATGTGTCACATTCCACAAGACTAATTTGAGGGAGGTAAAAGTGGAAAAGATTCTGGATTTTTACCTAAATTGATATTTCCAGCATGTTCATCTCTTTTATTTAACTGACTTGGCCTCAGTAGCCTTTGGTTTCTAAAAAATCAAACCAACACATGAAGGATAGAGATTAATTACTACTAATAATGTTCAAAATCAAATGATATAAACTAACAGTCATTCCAAAAGAGAAGTTCAAGAAACTGAGTAAATTATTAAATAGTAGTAGTAGCAACAGCAGCACCAGTTGCTAACATTTATAAAGCGCCAGGTATTATGCTAAACACTTTACAAACATTTTCATATTCTATCCTCACAACAATCCTGGGAGGTAGAGATATTGTCTTCTTTGTACCAATTATTAGCTAGCTATTGGTGATATAAAGGCAAAAAAACAAAAGTGATTAAGGAGTTTATATTATTTTGAGTTAAAACAATATTTATGTAGATATTCATGTAAAATACGTATAAATTGTTTGTACATTTATACACAGATACACATATATATGTGTTTGTGTGTATGTGTACATGTGCGTGTGAATATATGTAGTCACCAGAAACTGGACCAATCAGAAAGAGATATGGCTAGAAAGTAATACTTGAGATGAGCCTTGAAGGAAAATATGTATTTTAAGACATAGAGGTAGGAAGAGAGAACATGCCTGTAGTGTATTCTTCAGTCTGTGCAAAAACAAAGAAGTTGAATGCTGAGTGCGTGATGATCTAGTAGGCCAGTTCTGAAACTGATTAGAAGAATGATAGAATCGGAAAAAGTATATATGCCTTCCCAAGGTGACTAATTGGAGGTAATGTGGTATGATGGAACGAAAAATTATTGCATTTGATTTCAGAGTGTCTGAAATAAAATCCTGGCTTTGCTACTTACTACCTGAGTTCCCCTGGAAATCTTCCCCCAAATCCCTTGGCCTTAGTCTCCTTATTTGTAAAATAATTTGGGGGTGAAGGTGTGTAGATGACTTTTAGATCCCTTCCAGCTCAAAATACAAGAGTGTTATACTTTTAAGAGGTGGTAGTAACTTGAATATATCGTCATATGGTACTAGAGCCTAAAAAGATGAATTTTGCTCGGGAAGGATGTAAGGACTTCAGGAACAGAATTATAAATGACACCAATGGCAGGAAAATAGGAGTTGTCTGCAGAAATTGATATGATATACTGAAACCTCTTTAAAGAGTTCCAATTTTAAAATGATACATACAAAAGATAAAAAAAAAAGCACTAATTGTGATCATATACAAATGAATAGTATATAGCTAGGATATGTAGTTGGAGAATTATTGGAGCTTATTATAGAATCAACTGGGCATATTAAAACAAAAAAAATATGGTTATGTTGTACTCAATATTATTTTTCAAATTAGATGACCCCTTGGGTATTCTACTCCAAAATTCTGTGAATTTGTGATTCTAAGTCTAAGACCTAAGTTGTAATACCACCTCAGACAATTATGTAGGTATATGACATCAAGCAAGCTACTTCTTTCAGCTTCAGTTTGTTCATCTATAAAATAGAGCTAATAACATCTGAAGTTACCTATTTCCATAGGTTTAGCCCTTGGGACATAGTTCTTAATCTTTCTCCAGAATGTTTGAACTAGTTTACATATCCACTAGCAGTACATTAGTGTCCCTTTTTCTACATCCCCTCCAAAATTTATTATCTTCTTTTTCTGTCATGTTAATCAATATGATAAGTATGAGGTACTACCTCAGAGCTGCTTTAACCTGAATTTATTTTGTTAATAGTGACTTAAATAATTTTTTCATTTAAGTTGATTTTGATTTCTTTTTTCTTAAAACTGCCCATTCATAGCCTTTGACAATTTGTCAGTTAGGGAATGGCTTATGTTTTCATAAATGCCGCTCATTTTCTAATATATTTGAGAAAATAAAACTTTGTCAGAGAAATTTGCTGTAAAATTCTCCCCAGTTTCCTGCTTTCCTTCTAATTTTGGCTGGGTTGGTTTATTTTGTGTAAAATCACTTTTTTAAAAAATTGATGTAATCACAATTACCTGAGGAGCTAGGTGGCACAAGTCTATAAAGTGTTGAAGCAGGTGTCAGAAAGAATCACCTTCCTAAGTTCACATTTGGCCTCAGACACTTACTAGCTATGTTACCTTGGGTAAATCACTTACCCTTTTTGCTTCAGTTCTTCATTTATAAAATGAGCTGGAGAAGGAAATGGTAAACCAATTCAATATTTTTACCAAGAAAACCCTAAATGGGGTCACAAAAAGTCACATATGACTCAAACAAATCAATAATAACAATCAAAATTATCTATATTACTGCCTGTGATTCTCCCTATCCCTTTTTTTTTTTGGTTGCAAACTCTACCCTTATTCATTGATCTGACAGGTTTTTTTTCCATGTTCTCCTAATTTCTTCATGATATCACCCTTCCTGCGTAAATCCTTTATCTATTTTGACCTTATCTGGGTATAACAACTATTTTATTCCTAGTTTCTGCCAAACTACTTTCCAATTTTCCAAGCAATTTTTGTAGAATGGTGAATTCTTGCCCCAAAAGCTTGGATTTTTTAATTTATTAAGCACTTCATTATTATGGTCATATGCTATTGTATTTCTGTAGGTTTAATGTGAGGCATGGAACAATGAGAAAGGTGCTGGATTCCTGGTTCTTCCAATTTACTACTTGTGGGATTTTGGACAAGATGCTCTGCTCTTTGAACCTTGATCTTACCTGTAAAATGAGAAGGCTGGATTAAATGGCCTCTAACATCAACTCCATCTCTAACTCTATGATTCTATGATCATTAATAAATAGAATAATGAATTTCACATAAAGGATCCCAAAGTCCTTAGATGCTATTTTTTTTAATTTTTAAAATTATTTCCATTTTTGTTAAATATTTCCCAATTACACATACAAATTTGACAATTTTCTTAAATTGTGTTTCAAATTCTCTCCTTCCCCTGCCTACTCCTTGAGAAAGCAAGTGATTTAATTTCAATTAAATGTGTGTGTGTCTGTGAAGTCATGCAAAATATATTTCCATATTAGTGATGCTTCAAAAAGAAAATACAAACTGTAAAATAAAGTCAGAACAGCGTACTTCAATCTGAAATCAGAGTTCATTGATTTTTTTTTTTCTCTCTGGAAGTAGATAGCATTTTTTTAATCAAGGATTCTTTAGAATAATCTTGGATCTTTTACTTAATTACAGTAGCTAAGTCATTCATAGATCATCTTTACAATACTGCTGTTACTGAGTAAAATGTTCTCCCGGTTCTACTCACTTCACTTTGTATGATTCCAAATAAGTGTTTCTTATTCTTTTTTCCCCCTGAACCCTTGTCCCAAAGCATTTCTTGTACCACAATAATATTCCATCACAATCATATACCACTTTTTCAACCGTTCCCCAATTGATGGGGAGACCCTCAATTTTCAATTATTAGCCACCACAAAAAGATCTATTATAAGTATTTTTTTGTACAAATATATCTTTTTTTCCCTTTTCTTGGATTTCTTTGGGAAACAGATCTAGTACTGACATTGCTAGGTCAAAGAGTATTGACAGTTTTATTTCCCCTTGAATACAGTTTGAAATTTTTCTCTAGAATGGTTTGACTAATTCATAACTCCATCAACAGTGAGTTAGTGTACCTATTTTTCCACAGTATTTGCCACTTCCCTTTTCTGTCACATTAACCAATCTGATAGATGTGAAGTGTTATCTCATACTTGTTTTAGAATTTTCATTTGGGTATGTCAATTCAGAGAAAAACTTGGTGAAAGGCAATATGTATGTGTGTGTGTGTGTGTGTGTGTGTGTGTGTGCATTGAGGACAAACTTTTTTTCTACATATCTTTTCTAGCAAAGAGATTGTGATTCTTGACATAACATAGAAACCAATAAAAATATTTGTACTAAAATGAGTATATACTAAGGGCCAACATCTGCCAGAGGCTACATCAGCTGCCAAGCAAGAAAACATACCTTAGCCATAGGTCATAAAGCAAACAGAAAATAGCAAAAATTGATCATCACATGGAGAGAGAGAGACAGAGAAAGAGAGAGACAGAGAGAGAGAGAGAGACAGAGACAGAGACTTAGAGACAGAGACAGAGAGACAGAGGCAGAGAAATAAAGACAGAGACAGAGAGGGACAGAGACAGAGGAGAGAGACAAAGAGAAATTGAAGAAGACATGCAATTCCCTGAGTTAGTAAAATTATGCTAGAATTACTGCTTGAAATATAGCATTATGACAAAGAATATGCTGTGCAATTAACTTCATAAACTTTGAGAGTTTGTTCTAATCACTTTTTAGGGCATATACAAGAATTCCAGAGAGAAGTGAGGTTATGACTCCCTTCCCCTATCCCTTCTACTGACAGTACTTTAGATATCACAAAATTTTCCATCATATGTTCATAAATTAAACATCTTATTACTCTGATATTTACATTCCAAATAAATCAGTTAGCATGCCAATTATCTGCCAAGCACTGATATTAAGTAAAGATAAGAAACAAAACATTTTCTGACTCAGAAAGCTAAATTCTATTGCAAATGAAAACACCTACACATAAATATACAGATAATATAAATATAAATTTGACAGTTATAAGAGAAAGAGAGAGAGAGAGAGACAGTGGTCACTGGAAGGGTCAAGTATTGGAAGTGGCACTTAAACTAGATTCTAGGAAGTGACATTTCAGACAAGAACTCTATAAGACAGATAATACCTTCAGTATTATCCTTCCCATGTTACAAATTAATAAATGGAATACCTTGAGTTTCTGGGGTCACCCTTTAAGAATGAGTAAAAATTTGAATACAGATGTCTCCTGACTCCAAGCTCTGTTCTTTTTCCATCATGCCATTCTGATCATTAGTCTTGTGCATGCTCATTTCCCATTCTTTTCATCTCATAAGCTGTCTTTATTGTCATCTGTTTTCTCCTTCCATCCAAATGAACAATGGAGCAGTGGCACTGTATCAGCAAGCACCCTAGCATACCCAGGAAGACTACTAGCACAGGTTCTTAAATCTGCTTTTCTAAAGGAAAGCAACTCAAAATGGGTTAACGATCTTACTTTAATCAATCAAATAAATATCATTTACCTAGTTCACGGGAAAAAGTCAGCACCCTGAACTACAGAGAATGCAAACACAGGTTACTAACACAAGTTACAAGCAAACAAAGAAATGGATCAGCAGACAGGCTTCCAACCATCTGACCATTACATCCATACCTAATCAGTTACCAGAGAGGGAAGCAACAACATCTGGGTTTTTCAAAGCTCTCTCTCTCTCCTAACCACACCCCCACCACCAGCCATCATTTTTATTTCTCTTCTCATTGGATTCCAAACTGCTAGAAAGCATAATATACACAATTTCTTGGAACTCACATACTTCTCAGTCCAATTCAATCTACATTCTCCCTCTTGGCAATAGAATCAACTATCATTGTTTCAATTAACACCTCTATGCATATGACTATAAAATCTATATATGAAGTCATGAGCTCCAGTTCCCCATTTTGAACTTCCTGTTAATCAACTGCATGTGGGTATCCTACCTTCATTTCAAATCCAATATCACTCAAATTGAAATAATCAACACAGAATTACAATGGTTCATGTATTTGAAGAGCTATCATGTGGATGACATGTCCCTTTAAATCCCAGAGGAAAGAAAAGGAATAATTACCAGGAATTGCAAAAAGATAAATTTAGCTTGAGGCAGAGAAAAAAAAAAATCTCAACATGGGAGGGAAACCTCAGAGTCCATAGATTCAATTGTCCCTGTTGAAATATATCTTCTAGAGCACCAATTATGAGGAAGTATTCATAAAACGTATCCTTGAGGACTTGAAGTGAGATGGAACCCATCACTACCCAAAACAACACAATATTATTGAATAGCAGTGCTTTGGGGAGGGTTTTTTTTTTTTTATTCTCTTTACAGCAGCCTATGTGTCTCTGTAACTTCTACAAGTTGCCTACTGAGGCCAAATAGAATTAGACTGTTCCTTGCTTTCAATACCAACATCTCAAATGTTCAAAAACAGCTGTTATCACTACATGTTTAATCCATTACCTCCTACCACCACCCAAGCCATTTCTTCTCAGGGCTAAACATCTTTTATCCCTTTAACTCAATTCTCTAATAGCACAATCTCTTTTCCCCTAATCATCTTGGCAGTTCTCTTCTATACGTACTACAATTTGTTTGTGACTTTTTCAAAAAATAGTGACTTAGACTGAACTCAATTCTCTAGGCTACCAAGACAGAGTTTGCCCTGACAAATACCATCTCCCTTTTGCCAGACACTATGACATTCTTAAATAATACTATGATGCCATTAGTTGTTTTTTTTTTCCTTCTTGTGTATGTGGTGGGAGGAATGGAGATGGGAGCAAATGAGCATTTCTAGACTACACCATTGACTAATGTTGAACTCGAAATTTAGTAACACCCTCATGAGTTTTTCTTCCACAGAAACCAGTTATGTCACTTCTCCCTGATCTTTATTTCCACAGTTTTTTGAACCTACATAATTTTATTTTTTACTTCTTTAAACTTCACTTTATTTGATTCTAGCCATTGTTCTAACCTTTCAAGTTCCTAGCAATTCTCTTCCCTGACACTCATCTACTTTCTTTACTTTTCTACCCAACTGCCTATCATCTGCAAAAGGCAAGCTTTTTTTTTTTTTAAATCTTCAAAACTTTTGTCTAAGTCATTGATAACGATGCTGAACTACACAAAGCAAGGACCAAATCTCTGATGTTACTCCACTAGAGACATTCCTCTAAATTAGTTACAAATGCATTTCAATTGGCACACTTGTTCTCTTCTCTAATTCAGACAGCAGGAAAGGGAATCAAATTCATTTTTTAAAAAAATAGATAATTAGATGTACCCATCCACCTTTTTGCCACTAATTTTCAGCTGTGTATATACCCACCTAACCACCCATCTTTCAGTGCAGTGGAAAATGTTTGAATCCCAACCTCTCCACTTAGTGCAGCTGTAAAGTTGGGTGAATTTTTTAAAAATAAATATTTTAGACTCAAACGCTAGAACACATATACAGAATAGAGAAAAGAAACAAAAACACATCATAGACTTAAATACAGGAATTTAAATACAAAGTAAAAAAGAAAAAAGAAGCCTGTAGTGTGCATAGCAGAATATAAAAGAGGATTCAAAATATGTAACAATGAATTTTCGTTTCAAGAAAACATGTATGATAAATAATACATGTTATTTTGAGAACGTTCCATCTTTTCTTTTCTTCCTTGTAAGTTTCCTTGGTTCTCTGGGATGCAATTTTTTTTACTTGTTCTTTTTTCCTCTTCCTCTCCCTACCCCCCAAGGCTACAATTAAGTTTGGATATGTTTCTCCATAGCTATAAATATATATTTGCATATTTTTGTAAATATATATACATGTGTCTGTCTGTGTGCATATCTATCTATTTATCCATCGATGTATGTATGTATCTATATCTATGCACACACACACACACACACACACACACACACACACACATACACACACACACACACTTTCCTAAATTCTACTCCTGATCTTTGTTTTTATGTTTGTACGTATCTCTTTTTCCTATCCCTCCTGGCTCCTCTACTTTACTTCTACCCACTACCTTGCCTTCCTATTACTTGCCTTCTCCCCTCAGAGGATCCCTCTCCATCCTCCCATTCCCATAAATCTAAACACCCTTCTATTTTCCTCTTTAACCTATTCCCTCACCTTCCTTCTAAAGATCTCTCCCTTGTCCTCTCCCTCCTCCTTTCCCCCTCACCATTTTATTTCTTCAAAATTTAGAAGACTTTTATAGTCTTCTAGATATATACAAATTGTTCCCTCTTAAACCCATTCACAAAGAAAGCAGGCTACCAGAACTATCAGCACTCCTTCCACTAATTCCTCTGTATTAGTTCTTCCTCTTGTACCATATTTGTATAAAATAATTACTCTTCTTAGCTGTTCCTAAATGGTTTTATTTTTAAAATTCATACCATACTCGCGTTTACCCCCAAACTTTCTGATGAACTACCGAATTATGAATAAGAATCTTAGACATACATTTTACATATATACATATATATACATATATACATATATACATACATATATATACATACACACACACACACACACACACACACACATATATATGTATATATATATAAGTAAAGGAACTATCCTTACACATTGCCTTATAATCAGTCTTTGGTATGTACCTTATATTTCTCTTGGCTCTTATATGTCAAATCTATTAAATTCAGGTGTGTTTGTTTGTTTGTTTGTCTTACCAAAGTTTTGAAAGTCTGACAGTTGATCCCAAGTCCATTTTTTTTTCATTTAGGATTAATTAATTTGGCTGGGTATGATTTTTGGCCAGAGCTTCAGTTCTTTTTCTCTTCAATATATAATGTTCCAAGACCTGTGATCCTTTGTGTTTCTGCTGCTAGGTCTTATGTGATTCTAATTGTGCCACCATTATATTTGTTTATTTTTTAGAATTTTATTTTAATTTTTTTCAATTTATTTATTTATTTGGCATGATTATATTTAAATTGTTTTATTCTTGCTGTTTTTAATATTTTATCCTTGAGCTGTGGGTTTTGGAATTTGGCTATGACAGTCCTATGAGTTTTCTTCATAGGACTGATGGATTTTTTTTTCCATTTATCTACTTGCCACCCCCTTCTTCTAATACTTTAAGTTGATTTTCTTTAATTATTTCCTGTATTATTGTATCAAGATACTTTTTCAGTCATAACTGTCTGATTATTAGTCTGATTATTTTTTGTTTTCTCTTCTTGGTCTATTCTCCAATTCTGTTGTTTTCTTTATAAGATGTTTCACTTTCTCTTCTATATTTTCATTATTCATATTTCCATTATTTCTTGACTTCTTATAATTTGGCTGGTTTCACTTTGCCCAATTCTAATTTTCAAGGTGTCATTTTCTTCCTTAAGATGCTGTATCTCTTTTTCTAATTGGTTGACTTTTTTTCATAATCTTCTTGTTATTCTTGGATGGTCTTAATTTTTTTTTCCAGTTTTTCCTCCATCTCTGTCATTTGATTTTTAGAGTCTTTTTAAAGATCTTCCATGAATTCTTTTTTGGGTAGGTGACCATTTGACATTACTCTTTAGGGGTTTCTTTGCTTCAGTATCCTCCTCTGAAGATGAGCCCTGATCCTCTCTATGAAGGATAAGAGCTTTCTATGATTGTATTCTTTCCCCTTTGCCTGTGCATTTTTGTGGTAATAGTTTACTTTTTGTAATCACCTCTAGCCCTAGCATGCAGGGAGGTGGTGCTTCTTGCCCCAGATCTTCCTAGCCTAGAACTAAAGTCAAACCTCCAGACTCTCATAAGTTCTCACAGCAAAGGGACTTTCTGTTCCACTGTGTCTGCACTCACCACTCATGTGCTGTTTCCTTCTGGCCCTTGCAACTCTTTACAGCACAGCTGGGTCTGACGTTCCTTGTCAGCAGAGATTCCCTCAATCTTCCCAAGCTCCTCTCACTATCCCAAGGGTAAAAGTCCCTGTGGCTTGGGCCATGGCAGGCTCTGAAACCCTGTGACTTGCCGCTTGTTGTGTAAGCGGCTTGCTACTTGTGGTAAAAGCAGTTCCTACTCTGGAGGTGTTTCCTTTTCATGAGAACCAAACTTCATTCTGGGCTTTTTCTTCTGATCTTCTTAAATTGTCTCAGGAAGACTCCTCTTATGGCCTTATTCTAATTTATTTTTATTCATACTGTGTTCACCCTCAGGTGCTCTTTTGTGGGGGGGGGGGATGTCTTGAGAGCTTGGAATTTTCTGACGTATTTTGCCATCTTCCCAGAATCCTCTCCCTTGGGTGAGATCTTATCTTCAATTTTTTCATCTATAAAATGAAGGGATTTGATTAGATGGCTTATATGGTAGCCAGATGCTACAGAGGATAGAGCTCTAGGCCTAGTATCGGAAAGACCTGAGCTCAAATTCAACTTCAGTCCCTTGCTACCTGTGAAGCTCTGAGCAAGTCACTCAATCTTTGCCTGCCTTGGTTTCCTCATCTATAAAATGGGTGTGACAAAAGGACCTATCTTATAGAATTATGAGCATCAAGCGAGATAATATGTGTAAAGCACTAATATTTGTAAAGCACATAATATTTATAAAGTACAGTGTTTGGAACATGGTAGGTGCTTAATGACTTAGCATAATTAACTCTTAAGAAAAGATGAAAACAAAAATCACGTTTCTGTATCTCCAATTCTGACATTTGTTGCCAAACACCTCCTCCAAATGAGTGATAATATAGTAACTCAGGATCTACATTATGGATGGGAAAAGGAGAATATCCATGAACTAGAGAAACTTTCTTTTCCAAAGAAAGCTTCAGAATGTCTTGGTTTAATAGATGTCACAACATGTGTGCAACATTACATAAACTGCCAGATTTACTAGGGTACTCATTAGTTCTACTGAACTTTTTTTCTCAATTAAAAAAAAAATTGTTGTAAAAGTTAGTACTTAAAAAGGGAGAAGTATGTATTGTAAAATTAAAATGATATGAAACTAAATTTAAAAAAGAAAAAAGGTGCTTAAAGTTTTTATTCAAATGAATTTGATAATCTAGAAAAAAATTGAAAAATACAATTTTGGAAGGATTTGAGGAAATTGAAAATAATTAATATTAAATTTCCCTGGTAGCAGAGGATGATGGTAAGGAAAGAAAAAAATTGGTATTTTATGTCTCATAATTATTTATAGTATATTTTTTAAACTATGAATCCAAACAAAGCTTTACATGTAGAATGCATAACAAAATATAAGAATACTGAGTTCCAGCTAATTATCAATTTGGCCCCCTATATCAGCAATCATCCTAACATACCCAGGGTGGCTGCTAGCACAGGTTCTTAGATCTGCTTTTCTAAAGGAAAGCAATTCAAAATGGGTTAACAGTCTCATTTTAATCAATCAAACATATATCATTTACCTAGTTCAGGGGAAAAAGTCAGCACCCTGAACTTCAGAGAATACAAACAGAATACAAACACAAGTTATAAGCCCAAGTCACAAGCAGACAAACAGATCAGCAGAAGGGCTTCCAAACAATCTGACCATTACATGAGTTACCTATTCAGTTACCGAAGAGAGAAGTATCAATATCTGGGTTTTTCAAAGCCGGGTAGCTCAACGGCT
>CM053587.1:255101729-255115439 GCA_028646515.1 Pseudochirops corinnae | reverse complement strand
TCCTCACTCTTTCTTTCACTTAATATCAGTATTTTAATTATTAATTGGATGTTGCTTAGAAGGATGATGACCTTAGGTACCTCATCTTTTTCTGAAGACTTAAGTGATTTGGCTTTATCAAAAATAAAATTTATACTATAAGTTTCTATGTGAATAATGTAGCCTAACATATTTTTGTTTAAGAATGGTAAAGTGTAAGGAAACAATTATTCCTAAGGTCAATGCATGCATAGTCTTTAAAGCAGGGGTATCTAGATGGCACATTGGCTAGAGTGGCAGCCCTGGAGTTAAGAAGACAAGTTCAAATCTGACCTCAGACATTTACTACCACTATGACTCTGGGCAAGACACATAATCATGTGTGCCTCAGTTTCCTCATCTGCAAAATGAGCTAGAAAAGGAAACAGCAAAACACTTAAACATTTTTGCCAGGAAAACCCCAAATGGAGTCATGAAGAGCAGGGCATGACTTAAATGACAGAACAACGAATTATAGTGACTGACTCTCATGTGCATAATTAATGTGACTTCTTGCAGAAGTGAAAACTGAAAGCAATGGACAAAAATTGCAGAGGGGATAATCTAGACTTGAAGTCATCCAAAAAGAGCCCAAAACAGTTCTAATTCAGAGATAGAGAGCTGTACTCTAGTTTGTAATAGTTGATCTTTAAGATTCTTTCTATATTAAAAAAAAAATCTTATTCCTATTCTGTGACTTTTACAGCTATAAAGTCAATTTTGCAGTGATTAAGCTGTGCCTTGTCTTCCCTTCATGCATTATTATACAATAGAAAAAAAAAGATAAAAGAGAAAAGAAATAAAGAGGGAAAGGAAGGAGGAAGGAAGGAAGGAAGGAAACAAGGAAAGAAGCAAGGAAGGAAGCAAGGAAGGAAGCAAGGAAGGAAAGAGGGAGGGAGGGGTTAGAAAGGAGACACAGGAGGGGGAGAAGGAAGAAGTTAAGGAGAAAGAAAATAGATAATAAAAAAGGGAGAAAAGCAACGAGATATTTAAAACATGTTCATATGTTAACTTGTATTTTCTGAGTTTCATTTGGATGTCTAGAATACTATATATAGAAAACTAAGACTTTATATAAAGCTAGCACAAAAGGATACATTTAAAATTTGCTAAATTTGCATGTTAAAATGGCCTTGTTTGAATTCTTAGTGTGTATTCTGGCAATATGGGTTCCAAGTCCAGAGCATTTTGCAGAGAATTTTATTAAATAGTTGGGGAAAAAAAAATATTACTCTATAACTGTGTGAGGGACCAAGTTGGTTTAAGAATTTTGAAAGGAAAGACATTCTTCAACGGTTTTGAAAGAGACAAATATATGGTTCCTGAATCTCTATAGGGCGAGGCCTTCGGAGAAGAAAAAAAAAATTAGGCTGAACCGCTTTCTCAACATGCCCTTTCTATCCAGTTTGCCTGTGAGAGAGTTTAAGGGAAGTCCTGATGGATAGGATTTGAGGCTTCTCTTTTGGTTGTACAAAATATCAATTTGTTCTCATCTAAACAGTTAATTAACTATAGAATATTCTGTTGCATATTTTGATCTACAAAATCTTACTTTTTTAATTTAATATTTTCTTGGATAAATAGGATTTTGCTTTGATATTTTCTTTTTTAAAATGCATTTATTTATTTTATAGTTTTCAACCTTTATTTCCACAAGATTTTGATTTGAAAATTTCCCTCATATTTCTCCCCTACACTCCATCCCAAAATGGCAAGCATGTTGAATAACCCTTGCCCCAATCTGATCTCTTTTATGTCCTCCTCCCTTCCCCCCTCTTACTTTCTGGTAGGGCAAGATGAATTTCTATACCTTATTGTCTGTATATCTTGTTTCCCAGTTGCATGTAAAAAAACAATTTTTAACATTTGTTTTTAAAACTGAGTTGCATGGGAGGAGTCAAGTTGGCAGTGTAGAAGCAAGAGAACTCTGCAACTCCCCCCATAACCACCTCAAATACCTATAAACTATGACTAAACAAATTTTAGAGCTCCAGAACCCACAAAATTACAGAAAAACACATCTCCCACTGAAGGCAGCCCAGCAGGCTGATGGGAAGGGTTAATTGCAATGTGCGAAGAGCCAAAACCAGCCCAGCCTGAAACCCTGCTGCAGCCCCAGGGAATACAGGACAAATAACAGCTGGAGCACTTATGAGACTGGATTACCAGCAGCTGTGGCAGTTTATAGAATTATCAGCCCATAAGAGCCAAGGACAAAGTGAAAGGTCAATAGAACTCAGCTAAATTTGAGGGAAAGAACCAGGTCTGGCCATCAGCCCCCAGGGCAAGAAAGCAGCAGAAGGACAGGCCCTGTAGCCACCTCCACGTGGCTGCTTCAGAGCTCACGGCCTGTAGATTGCTGGGGAGCCAAGTGATCATTCAGAGGCTAAGTGCTCTTACATTAACCCACCTGGATTGGGATCATGGTCTTGGATGATGGTCCTGAGGTGTGTGACCACTGAGCCAAATTTGGTGGGGGCTTCAGAAATGGTGGCCTCCTAATAACTCTGGAAGCTGGAAAAACTCCAGCTGTTTGGGACAAAGCTCTCTCACCAGGAAGCAGAGACCTACTGTAGCTCAAAAATCATATTAATTGACTGGGAACATGAGCAGGCAAAGGAAGCTCAGCTATCCAACTTTAGATCCCATTTTTGGGGACTAAAAGGATCACAGCTTGGAACAGGATGAAGACAACACAGTCAAAACTTCCTCATCAAAAGCTTCCAAGAAAAATGTAAACTGATTTACAGCCATAGAGGAGCTTAAGAAGGATTTTGAAAACCAAATAAGGGAAGTGGATGAAAAATTGGCGAGAGAAATCAGAATGATACTAGAAAACTATGATTAGAGAGTCAACAACCTGACTGAAGAAAATAACACCTTAAAAAACAGACTAACTCAAATGGCAAAAGAGGCCCAAAAGCCAATGAGGAAAAGAATGCTTAAAAAAGTCGAATTTGCCAGATGGAAAAAGAATCTTAAAAGCTTGTTAAAGAGAATAATTCCTTCAGAATTAGAGTGGAGGAAATGGAAGTAAATGATTTTATGAGAAATCAAGATAATATCAAACATATCCAAACAAAAGAAAAAGTAGAAGGCAATGTGAAATATCTCATTGAAAAGACCACTGACTGCGAAAATAGAACCAGGAGAGATTTAAAATTATTAGACTACCTGAAAGCCATGATCAGAAAAACAACCTAGAAATCATCCTTCAAGAAATTCTCAAGAAAAATTGCCCTGATATTTTAGAACCAGAGGGCAAAATAGAACTTGAAAGAATTCACTGATCACCTCTTGAAAAAGATCCCCAAAAGAAAACTCCTAGGCATGTTATACCCAGGTTGTAGAGTTCCCAGATCAAGGAGAAAATATTATAAGCTGCCAAGAAGTAACAATTTGAATACTGTAGGAACACAATAAGGATAACCCAGGATCTAGCAGCTTCTACATTAAGAGTTCAAAGGGCCTGGAATACGATATTCCAGATATCAAGGGAGGTAGGATTAAAACCAAGAATCACTTAACAGCAAAATTGAGTATAACGTTTCAAGGAAAAATATGGTCATTCACTGAGGTGGAGGACTTTCAAGAATTCTTGCTGAAAAAACCAGAACTGAATTAAAATTTGACATTCAAATACAAGAAGCATGGGTAAACACGCAAAAGAAATCATAAGGAACTTAACAAAGTTGAACTCTGTACATGCCAACGTGGAAAAACGATAATTGTAACTTCTGAAACTTTTCTCAGTATGACAATAGGTAAAGGGAATATAAATGTGTGTATGTGTGTGTGTGTATGTATATGTATATATGTATGTATGTATATACATACACACATACATATATATGTATGTGTGTGTCTATACATACACATATGTCTATACAGGGGGGTATATATGTGCATATGAATATGTATCTGCTTGTGTATGCATGTGTACATAGACAGAGGGCAGATGATCAATTTAATACGAAGGGATGATATTTTAAAAGGTTAAATTGAGAGGTGGGAGAGGAATAGTATGAGAGGAGATAGGGAGAGAGAGAATGGGGTTAATTGTCTCATAAAGAAGAGGCAAGGGATAACTATTACAATGGAAGGGAAGAACAGGAAGGCAAAAGGGAATGGGTCAACCTTATTCCCATTGAATTTGGCTTAGGGAAGGAATGATAGATATTCTAAATTGGGTGGCTTGTCCTATAGGAGAGTAGGGGGGATGGGTATGAGAGGGGAGATGATGGAGGGGAGGGCAGCAGGTGGGAGGTTTGTTAGAAGCACACACTTCTATAAAGGGACAGGGTCAAAGTATAGAATAGAAAGAGAGGGGGCGGGATAGGAATGAAGGAAATATTGTCAGTCTTTCACAATTTATCCATTGTGCAGATGTTCTGCGTAACTACACATGTACAGCCTGAATTGAATTGCTTGTCTTTCCAATGGAGGTGCTTGATGAGGGAGGAAGGGAAAGAATCTAGAAGTGAAAGTTGTGTAATCAAATGTTTACATATATATATATATATATATATATATATAATTATAATCATTTTCATTTTTACTATTATTATTAATTACGTGTAACTAGGAATTAAGATATACAGGCACTGGAGTTGGGAGATCCATCTTCCCCTTCCAGAAAGTCAGAGGGGTGATGGGGGAGGACATAGGAGAGAACAGATTGGGGGAGGGGGTACACAGTGGGATTTCTGTTTTGGGGTGGTTGATATGGGAAAGATGAAGAGAAAATATGTAACTCAAAATTTTGTGGAAATAAATGATATAAACTAAAAATTTAAAATAATGGAAAAAATACAAAATAAAAAAGATGGTTCTGAAAACAAACAACAACAAAAAACAAAACTTTGAGTTGTAGATTCTCTCCCTTCTTCCCTCTTTACCAACTCCCACTGGGAAGATAAGCAATTCAATATAGGTTGTACATGTGTATTTATACAAAACATTTCTATAGTAGTTATATTGTGAAAGACTAACTATATTTCCCTTCCTTCTATCCTGCCTCCTATTTATTCTTTTTTAACCCTTTCCCTTTTCTAAAGTGTTTGCTTCTAATAAACCTCTCCCCTAATATACTCTCCCTTCTATCATCCTTCTTCTTATCCCCTTCCCCACTACTTTTCTCTATGGTAAGATATCCAATTTTGTGTGTATGTTATTCTATCCTTAAGCAAAACCCAATGGAAGTAAGGTTAACTCATTCCCTTTCAACTTTCTTCTCTTCTCCTCCATTACAATAGCTTTCTCTTGCCCCTTTTATGTGATATAATGTACCCTATTTTATCTCTTCCTTTCTCCTTCTCCCAATATATTCCTCTGTCAACTCTTAATTCTATTTTTTTATATCAACCCATCATATTCAATTCATGCTGTGCCCTCTGTCTATATGGACTTGTATACATGCACACACATATACCCCCCTATACATCCATAGATATGTATGTATACATATTGTATATGTATATGTGTGTGTGTGTTCTTCAACTATTTTCATACTGAGAAAAGTCTTGTGGGTTACAATTATCATCTTTCCATGTAAGAAGGCAAATAGTTCAACTTTAATAAGTTGTTATGATTTCTTTTTCCTGTTTACCTTTTAATACTTCTCTTCATTCTTGTATCTGAAAGTTAAATTTTCTTTTTAGCTCTGGTATTTTCAGTAGAATATTTGAAAGTAGTCTATTTCATTGAATGCCCATATTTTCCCCAGAAGTATTATACTCTACTTTGCTGGGTAGGTTCTTGGTTTTAATCCTAGCTCCTTTAGCCTCGGGAATATCATATTCCAATTCCTTTGATCCTTTAATGTAGAAGCTGCTAGATCTTGTGTTATCCTGTTTGTGTTTCCACAATACTTAAATTGTTACTTCCTGACTCTTAATAATATTTTCTCCTTATCTGAGACCTCTGGAATTTGGATATAATATTTCTAGGAGTTTTCTTTTTGGGACCTCTTTCAGGAGATGATCAGTGAATTCTTTCAGTTTATATTTTGCTCTCTGGTTCTAGAATACCAGGGCAGTTTTCCTTGAGAATTTCTTGAAAGATGATTTCTAAGTTTGTTTTTTCTATCATGGCTTTCAGGTAGTCCAACAATTTTTAAATTATCTCTCCTGGATATATTTTCCAGGTCAGTGATTTTTCCAGTGAGATATTTCCCATTGCCTTCTATTTGTTTTTTCATTTTTTGAGATCTGTTTCACAATATCTTGATTTCTCATGCAGTCATTAGTTTCCATTTGCTCCAGTCTAATTTTGAAGGCATTATTCTCTTCAGTGAGCTTTTGAGATTCTTTTTCCATCTGGCAAATTCAGCTTTTTTAAGGCATTCTTCTCCTCATTGGCTTTTTAAAACTCTTTAGCCATTTGAGTTTGTCTATTTTTCAGGTGTTACTTCCCTCAGTATTATTTTGGGTCTCCAAAGCAGGCTGTTGGCTTGCTATTCATGATTTTCTTCCATCATTCTTATTTCTCTTCCCAATTTTTCCTCCACTTTTCTTACTTGATTTTCAAAATTCTTCCTGAGCTCCTCTATGACCTGTGACCAATTCATATTTTTCTTGATGGTTTTTGATGCAGGCGTTTTGACTTTGCCTTCTTATTTTGGTTCTATGTTTTGATCATCTTTGTCACCCAAAGAATAGTATAGCTTAATTATGCTTCCTATGCTTGCGCATCTTGCCAGCCAATTACTTGACTTTTGAGCTCTTTGCAACTAGAGAACTCTGTTTCTGCAGTGGAACATGCTGCGTCCCAAATTTCCTGGGTTTTGAGCCACTGCTGTCAGACCTTCTTCCTGGAGCCTGCCTCAGAAATATAAGTAATAAGCCCTCTCTATAGCCCCCACAAGCTCTGTCACTCTAGTTATCTTTATTCCAGGACAGCCCCCCAAGACTGAGACCCAGATCCTATCAGGGCAAAACAAGAGCAATTAGTCTCTGAATGATCACTTGGTCCACCTACACTCTGTATGCCTGGAGCTCAGGAGGCAGCCATACTGCAGCTGTTGCCACCTCCTCCACTCCAGAGCAGGTGCTGGACCATGCTCTTTTCTCACACATTTCCAACTGAATTCCCCACCAACCTTTTCTTTCTCTTTGTCATTTATGCGTTGAAAAATCTGGAAACCACCACAGCTGCCAGTGAATCACTCCCCTGATGTCTGCTCTGGCTGGTCTGTCCCAGGGGCCTGGCTGGCATAGCTTACACAGTACTGTGCTCTGCTCCCTGTTCAGTGTGACAGACCCTTCCTGTCAGCCTACCACGTCGCCTTCAGTGAGATATTTGTTTCTATATGCCACTTTGTGGGTTTTGCAGTGCTAAAATTTGATCAGAGTCATTTTTTTTTACTGGTATTGGAGATTTTTGAGCAGCAGCTCTATCAGGTTCCTGCTTTTATTTTGACATCTTGGCACTGCCTCCTTTTTTCTCAAATAAATAGATTTACTTACCAGTCCATATTTGTAATGATCTTTTATTTAACCTCACATATACTAGCATACAGTCAAGCTTGTGAGTTTAATTCCAGTACTCTTTCTCTTCAAAGAATAATGAGCAGACAATAGTTTTGTTTTGAACCCAAGAAAAATGTTTTCTTAATCAGAAATATGTAAGAGGGCAGATAGATATATTTCTAGTCCAGTATCCCCTCTCTGAGAAGATACCAGACTGTCCAGCTTTGTGGAATCTTCTGCTCACATCCAGGTAGGATCTCTCTTTGAGAAGGGTGGGTAATATTGCAGAACAACATGTCTATACCTCCCCATAAGTCAAATTGTGACAAACAATGTAAATATACACAAGGGCAGCAATGCATTTATTAAGAGATCCACTCAACTGTAATGGAAGGGTCATGGAAAGTCATAAACAAATTGGGTTTCCAATCACAAAAAAAAAAAAAGACTTACATGATACTGAAGAAAACAAGAAATATGAAGGTTGTAAAAGCAAACAATTTAGCAGATACTTAGCCCTTAGTAACTTAGGGCTAAGTATGGAAGATGAGAACTTTCTATGGATGGTGTGACCTCTGTCCCACTGTTGAGAGGGCATGAACTCCCTTGTTGATGTGGAAGAAGGGGATTGGCTGAGACAGGAGGCCAGTGTGTGTATATAAGCAAAAATTCCAGAAATGGACAGAATTGGTAATCTTCCATCTGGTGGCTTCTGTTGGAAGAAGCAGGATTGTCCCAGCATCTGGGAGCTGGGCTGCTTGACTGAAAAAGTGAGTTGGAATTTTCTTGACAGAGAGAGAGAGAGAAAGAGAGAGAGAGAGAGAGAGAGAGAGAGAGAGAGAGAGAGAGAGAGAGAGAGAGAGAGTTTCTCTCCCAGCATCTGGAAGCTGACTGAGAACTGAGATGGAGTTTTCCTGAAATCACAATCTGGTGAAGGCCTCCTGGAAGGCTGAGAGGGCTTGCCTGGAAGGCCTCCTAGAAGGGTGAGATTCTCCTGGGTCCTAGTGCCAGATGAACTGCTGGAGGACTAAAGAAGCATGACCAGAAGCATGACTGGGATAAGCCTTTGTTGGTTTGTTGCTTGGCTAATCTTTGAATTCCAGGCCATAGAAGTGGTGAAGGGTTTGAGATGTGCTGGACCCTGTGAACTTTGGTGTGTACCAGGGACTGCCTGGAGGACTGGACAAGGACCTGAGAGCTGTCTACCTCTGAGGACTGGATGAGAACCTGGGAGCTGTCTGCCCCTGAATCCAGGTGACTGTTTGGTGGATTCAGGTAGGAGCTGGGACCACAGAAGGGGATTCAAGGAATCAGAGAGATTACCGCAAATCAAGATGAAGAAAAGGCCTGCCCTTGGATGAAATTGAGCTTTGCTGGACACCAAGGCGGGGAGGGTTTGTGTGGTTTTCTAATGATTGTATTTAATAACTTACTGAGTTGATGTATGATTGCCCCATGAGTGGAAGACTGATTATTGTATTCTGAACTGATTGAGTGATTGAGTACTGATTACTGTATTGTGAATTGATTGAATGCTTTGTTCTAAATATTGTGGCCGCTGTAGTGAAAACTGTGTGGCCATTCTAATATTATGTTGTTATGGACACTATATTGTGCTTTTCTGTGATAAGATGTAATGTTGTGAAAATTATATTGTGAGTTATAGTGAATGTTTGCCTTGATTTGTAATGTAATAAAAAGAGTGTTCACTATATTGTGTAATCTCAACCTTAAAAGCTGTTCACAGTAGCATTCTTTTGGGAATCTGCTGAAGTATGGCATTACAACAGTCAAAGTTGGAACTAGGGAAAGTATTATTACTTTTGTCGTGTTGTAGAGTCATATTTTAGTGGACATGAAAAAACATATACTTACACATACAGGTTTATTTCTTTGATTCATGGATGTTGCAGGCATTGAAAACACCCAGCCCAACAACAGAAATTGAAATATACATTGTTTAGCTGGAAAGAGGCAGTGTAACATAATAGATAAAGAAATGCACTCAAAGTCAGTAAAATCCAGGTTTAAGTACAACTTCTAACAAATATTGGCCATGTGTCATGGGGAAGTCATTTAAAATTTCAGAGCTCTAGCAATATTTAGGGCTACAAGTTGCAATTGGGAGAGGGAGTTTCTTCAGAAATGGAATCATAGATATAGCCCTAGCTGTTTTATAGCTGGGGATAACTTTGTTTATTTTTATCTACAATGCATTTAACAACCATATGGTGACTGCTGGAACATGACCATTTTGTAATTTGCTTAGCTATGAAAAAAAAACCTTCTATGACAAATTTGTATGCATATACTACCCCCACCTCATTGAAATTGTCAATATCTACTTATGTCTTTATGAAGCATTTCTCCTTCCTAAGCATTTTTGTTCTGCTGGGTTGGGTTTACAGAAAAATGATCAGTTATGTTTTTGTTTTTGTTCCTTTTTACCTCTTATTCCACCTCTCACAATTTCTTAGAGGAAATGTGTTTAACTTTTACATTCAAGGTATCTTTTTTTAAAAAACAATAATGTAGATTTCTTACATTTTAAGGTTACCCAAATACTATTACTATATCATTTATTATTACTAAGGTGCTGGTTTCAATAGAAAATAAATTATGGCTTCCCAGAATTTGATTTGATGCCCAGAATTTGGAATTTTATGCAAGCATACATGGAAACTATGCATAATGATTGCCAAAAGCAAGTTACTGTAAAGTCTTTAGAAACTGCACCAATTTTTGTGTACAATGAAGCCTCTAATTTCAGAATCCCTTTACACTTAAGTTACAGACCTCTATATTGGTCTTTTTGGTACTGCTTTGTTTTACATGTATCTCCAACTTTACATATATTTATATGTATATATATATATATATGCACACACACATATATACATATATATGTATACACACATACATATATACACATACATATATATGTATGTATATGTGTGTATATTGTGTGTGCATATATACATATATATATATATATGAAAGTAAACAAATAGCTGAATCCAATTTATTCACTGCTCAGGAAAGTATATAGTGAATAATATACACACTTTGGAACCAATACTTTTATTTTTTTTGCACTGATACACATTGTCTTTTTCTTCATTCATATACTAGTACTTTCTGACTATAATCTTTCAATGTTCAGGTGATTTTACAGATAATACGCAGTATACTATTTTGTCATCACATTGTTCCCATGAATATCATTATTTTCTGAAGCTTCTTAAGAGTTTAACATTTTAAAAAGAATTGGAATTTATTTCCCAATACTTAATGATCATGGAATTGTTAAATCCTCACAATACAAGATAATATCCTCACAACACAATTTTTTTTATGCAACTGATACTTATATTGTCCTTCAAAGTTTGTGAAACCCTTTACATATATTATTTCATCTGAGCCTCATGACAGTACTGTGAAATAAGTTCTGATATCTCCATTTTACAGATGAGGAAATTAAGTCTCAAAGGAATGAAGTGACTTATCTATGATCATACAGCTAGTAAGTGTAGAGAGATATGAACCTGTCTTAATTTTGGATCCAACTCTTTATTCTTTCCTATGAAGCCATTGTAAATGAGATATACGTATCTTAGGATAATGAATGTAATATTACTGTATTCAAGGAAATAATGAACTTGAAGAATACAGGTAAACAAGAATATTTATTTGAATGGTGAGAGGAATAAAAAGGAAAGCATAATAAACAGCTTCAATAATGTGGAAGGAATGATGAAAAATGTTTCAATCGTTAGGGGAAAATTATAAAAATAATTGAATAGAAAGTTTCAATTCTCTGAATTATATCTTATTTTCAAAAAGTTGAATTGGTCTTCTTAACTTTAGCTATATTTTGTATGTATCTCTTCATCCTTCCCTCAACAAGTGAGAAATCTTTCATAATAAAGAATTTTTTAAAAGGGGGGAAACTATTTAGCAGAACTATGGGTAATGACAATATATAAAATGTTGAATACACATTGTCCCCTATCTTTGCAAAGAAGGGAGAGAGGTGCATTTTCTCATATTTTCCTTGGAGCTTAACTTGGTCGCTATAATCATGCACCATTCAACTTTATTTCATCAGCAGGGAAAAAAAAAACAAAAACCTTTACTGTGAGGGTGGGGGTGGGAAGGTTGGACATTTTTATTGGTGGCAAAGAAGCCCCAGGTCATAAGACTCTCCAAGGGTTAAGGGACATTGATTTGCACAGTATAAAAGTATAGCCATATTGTATTTTGTTGCACCACAGGGGGAAAAAAAATATGTTCAAAATTAAAATCAGTGAAATTGATTTCTCTTATACTGAAATCTCTTTATTATCCTTACAATGTGTTTGCATAATTGAGAAATTCAGGGTATATTTTTGTTCTCTTGATAGTTTAATATCATTTTTGTTTTGAAAGAAAAAGTGACACAGTGAATACTGCCCCCAATAACCTAATGTTCTGTTAAGGGGAGTACATTTCTTTTTATCTCCTGCTAATGTTTGGAACAAGGCAGTAGGTCATTTTCTGTGAAGCCATCACACTTGAACAAACTTTGTTCATAATAACACATTGTTCTGATTGTTTAATTTGGTTGCTGACAGTGTGCTCACTAAAGTATGACATCATTAAAGAAGATAGCCTCTGCTCCTAGAGCAGAATCTTAAAATTCACTAATCCTGATATTCATTCAGAGAAATGCACACAACACTTTACTTCAATTTCATCGGCATTGGATGGTTCCACAAGGAATAGAGTTCCTTTACAAACAAGTCAGCTGTGTTTATGAAAATGAGCTTAATTATTTAAATGTCAATATCTGTAAAAGTAAAGAAAGACTAAAGTTTAGAGTGTGTCTAGTGTTGTACTGGTAAATGTTTAAAAAGGCACACAACAATTTTAAATGCAATCTAAATTATTAACATTTTCTCCATCATTTTCTTTTTTTGTTGTTGTTTTTTAATTTTATGTTTATATTTAGTTTACAACATTTATTTCCATGAGGTTTAGAGTTAAAAATTTTCTCCCCGTCTTTCCCCTATCCACCACTCCAGAACAGTGATCCTACTGAATACCCCCTCCCCCAATCTGCTTTCTCCTATATCCTTCCCCATTCCCCCTCCAATTTTCCAGTAGGCAAAGATGGATCTCCATACTCCAGCACCTGTATGTCTTATCTCCCAGTTCATTGAATAATAATAATGATAATAATAATAATAATAATGATTTTTAAACATTTTATTTTAAAACTTTGAATTCCAGATTCTTTCCTTTTTTCATCACCAACCCTTGCTGGGAAGATAAGCAGTTCAATATAGGTTGTACATGTGTAGCCAAAACATTTCCATAGTGGATATATTGTGAAAAACTGACTATATTTCCCTCCATTCCATCCTGCCCCCAATTGTTCTATTTTCTACTTTGATTCTGTCCCTTTTTAAAAACGTGTGCTTCTAACTACCTTCCCCCCCCCCAATCTGCCCTCCCTTCTAACATCTCTCCTCTTGTTTCTTTCCCCCCACTTTCCTATAGGGTAAGATACCAAAATTGTTGTGAATATTATTCCCTCTTTAAGTCAAATTCAATGAGAGTAAGATTGACCCATTCCCTTTTGCCTTCTTGTTATTCACCTCCACTGTAACAGTTTTCGCTTGCATATTTTATATGACAATTTACCCTATTCTGTCTCTTCTTATTTCCTCTCATTATATTCCTCTCTCACCTCTTAATTTTATTTTTTAAATATCATCCCTTCCTATTCAATTGATCCTGTGCCATTTGTCTTTGTATCACATCTGTACACGTATATACACACTCACATATGTATTCATATGCACATATACCCTCCTATATAGACACATATGTATACATACATATGTATGTATGTTTACATACATATATATGTGTGTTTGTGTGTGTGTGTGTGTGTGTATATATATATATATACATATACATTTATTTTCCCTTCAATTATCCTCATACTGAGAAAAGTTTCATAAGCTACAATTATTATTTTTCCATGTAGGCATGTAACTAGTTCAACTTTGGTAAGTTCCTTATGATTTCTTTACCCTATTTACCTTTCTATTCTTCTCTTGCTTCTTGTATTTAATTATCAATTTTTCTATTCAACTCTATTCTTTTCATCAAGAGTGCTTGAAAATCCTCTATCGGGGTGGCTGGGTGGTGCAGTGAATAAACATCAGCCTTGGAG
>CM053587.1:255073994-255093766 GCA_028646515.1 Pseudochirops corinnae | reverse complement strand
CCTCCCATATAGACATAAGTGTATGTATACACATATACATTTATATTCCCTTCAATTATCCTCATACTGAGAAAAGTTTCATAAGTTATAATTATCATTTTTCCACATTGGCATGTAAATAGTTCAACTTTGATAAGTTCCTTATGAATTCTTTTCCATGTTTACCTTCTCTTGCTTTTTGTATTTGAATGTCCAATTTTCTATTCAGTCCTGGTTTTTTCAGCAAGAATGCTTGGAAGTCCTCCACCTCATTAAATGACCATATTTTCCCCTTGGACATTTTTCTCAATTTTGCTGGGTAAGTGATTCTTAGTTTTCATCCTAGCTCCCTTGATCTCCAGCATATCATATTAAAGGCCCTTCAGTCCCTTAATGTAGAAGCTGCTAGATCCTGTGTTATGCTGTTTGTGTTTCCATAGTATTCAAATTGTTTCTTCTTGGCAGCTTGTAATATTTTCTCCTTGATCTGGGAACATCATAAAGTGGCTATGACATTCCTAAGAGTTTTCTTTTTGCGATCTTTTTCAAGAGGTGATTGGTGAATTCTTTCAACTTCTATTTTGCCTTCTGGTTCTAAAATATCAGGGCAATTTTCCTTGAGAATTTCTTGAAGGATGCTTTCTAGGTTCTTTTTTTTGATCATGGCTTTCAAGTAATACAATAATTTTTAAATTGTCACTCCTGTATTTCTTTTCCAGGTCAGTGTTTTTTTTCAAGGAGATATTTCACATTGCCTTCTATTTGTTCATTTGTTTGGATATGTTCAATAGTATCTTGATATCTCATAAAGTCATTTGCTTCCACTTGCTCCACTCTAATTCTGAAGGAATTATTCTTTTCAGAATGCTTTTGAGATTCTTTTTCCATCTGGCAAATTCAACTTTTGAAGGCATTCTTCTTCTCATTGGCTTTTGGGGGATCTTTTGCCATTTGAGTTACTCTACTTTTTAAGGTGTTATTTTCTTCAGTCAAGTTGTTGACTCTCTTTTCTTGATTTTCTTGCATCATTCTCATTTCTCTTCCCAATTTTTCCTCCACTTCTCTTATTTGGTTTTCAAAATCCTTCTTAAGCTCCCCTATGGCATGTAACCACTCTACATTTTTCTTGGAAGCTTTTAGTGTGGGAGTTCTGACTGTGTTGTCTCCCTCCCATTCCATGCTTTAATCCTTTTTGTCCCCAAAAAAGGAATCTAAAATTGCATTGCTGGGTTTGCTTTCATTCCTTTGCCTACTCATGTTGCCAGTCAATTACTTGACCTTTAGGTTCTTTTGAACTCTGCTTTCAGAGGGGAGAGCTCTGTCTCAAATTGCTGGGATTTTTGCAGCTGCCAGAGCTATTAGGAGGCTACCATTTCTGTAGCCCCCACCAGCTTAGGCTCACTGAAAATGCACCTCAGGACCACCACTCAACACTATGATATAGATCCAGACAGCTTAAGGCAAGAGCACTTAGCCTCTGAATGATTGCTTGGCCCCCCTGCAATCTGCAGGCTGGGAGCTTCTGAAGCAGCCACATGGAGGTGGCTGCAGAGCCACTGCTTCAGCCACTTCTAACCCTGGGGCAGTTGCCTAGAACCTCTCTCCCAATTTATCCAAGTTCCATTGACCTTTTACTTAGTCCTTGTTTCTTATGGGTTGGTAATTCTGGAAAACCCCACAGCTGCTGGTGATTCATGCTCTAGCCATGGCTTGTTCTGGCAGCCCTAGGGCTCCAGCTGTGGATTCATGCAGTGCTGGTCTGTGCTCCCAGCATGCTGTGATGAAGCCCTTCCCATCTGGCTGCCAGACTGCCTTCAGCTGGAGATGTGTTACTCTGTCATTTTGTGAGTTCTGAACCTTTAAAATTTGTTTAGAGTCATATTTTACAGGTATTTGATGTGGTTATGGGGAGAGCTGCAGAGTTTTGCTGCTTCTACAATACCATCTTGACTCCACCCTGAAAAAACAAAATATATTTCAAGTATTCTCACAGCATTTTACACAATCTTGTGTAAGTCACTTCAAAGAGAAAAAGGGCATGAAGAGGAACATGTGTTATTATGGATGTGAACTCTCAGAGTAAGCTTCAGGCCCCAAGAGAGGCTAATTCCTAGTAAACAGATACTTGAGAAGGAAAACAAAACTCAGTTCAGGTCTATATAACTTTTATATATGTACTTAATGGATTTATCCCAATAATACGTATGTTGTACTCCACAGAGGTCATTTCCTCAGGGAAATATCCTAAAATCATTTCCTTAAGGAAAGAGTATTTGGAGAAGAGCTAGCAATTCTTAGAAAATGTAGGTAATGAAGACATTAAAAAATACATATTTTAAAGAAATCTGTGTCTACATTCCCTCCTAGATTTGTGTCTGACTCCCTTTCTTCCAAATCAATGACTTCACAAATTTAGGTAATGTCTGAAGCATGTCTGGCTATGTAAATCTCACTGGATAAACAGACTGCTTTAATCACACCAGAGAGTGATACTTAATGAGAACTAGTAAGCACATGAGATTTCAGGGAAGTTTATAGCTTAATAGAAACATAGACACTTATTTAAAAAATTATATAAATTAAGGTTATTATACCTGCCAGGAACCCTATAGATCCAAGAAACATAATTATTTCTTATATAGAGTATAGAATTAAATTGCTTTAGATTACCTCTTCTAGGACGAGATGAAACTACGTTGTTGATATAAGCCTTCCTGATATGTCTTCATGGTCTGAATCATTTTAGGAGGAAGGAGAAAGAAAGATAGAGACAAAGACAGAGAACAGAAACACAGTTACAAAGAGACATAGAGATAGTTAAAAAAGAAAAGAAAAAGTGAATGAGAGCAAAATTTTTCTTCTATATTCAGTAAGAATACTTTAGAATGGTAGAGATTCCTAAAGCTCTTTCTCCAATAAATGCATAAAAAGAACAAGAAAATTGAGAACTCTTCTGCTTATTAGTGTGTTAGTCAGGTCCCATGCCATATTCTTCCTTATCTTCCTTTTTGGAATCATTCGTGTACCCTACTCCTTCTAAGAAGTGAAGGGAACATAAAAAATGTGAAAGTTCAAGCTTTAGGTCAATGTTGAAGGACAATGTCTATTCATGCATACATTCACAAAAACATGTGTGCATACACATGTATACTCATGATTATGATAGGAAGCATATCTTGTCAATTGTTTATCAAGAACTTCAGGCCTTGGGAAGAATACATTTCTTCGCTACTTCAATCCAGGCACATGATACTTTTTGGCAAACTTTCCCAATTGTTCTTATTTGGGGCACTGGATCTGAGTTGGAGATGAATGAAAAGTTACTATCTTTCCCTCTTACAAAAAGCTAAAAAGTAAGAAGATATCAATTGATAACTATCATATAGCCAAGGATACCTAAACAGGCAGCCTCCTAACATCTTCTAACAATTGGATTATTACTATAGCCTAGTAGTTGGTCTTCTTGCCTTGAATCTTCTACCTCTTCCAATGCATCTCCAATCATCTGTCAAACTGATATTCTTAAACAGACCATCTTACTCCTCTATTCCATAAATTTGAGTGCCTTCCTTTTGCCTTCAGGATCAAATAAAAAATCTTCTATTGGACTTTCAGAGTCCTTTTTTTCTTCTTACCTTTCTAGTCTTCTTTTACCTGACTCTCCTCCATATAATCCATGATCCAGTAACTACCATCTTTACTGTTCTTTGCATATGTCCTAACTCTATGTGACTATTCCCTATGATGGAACATTATGACTCCTTATGTCTGTCTTGTGACTTCCTGAGTTTCCTTCAAATTCTAGCTAAAGCCTCACCTTCTTCAAAAAAGTCTTTTCTGTTACTCTTTAATTTTAGGGCCTTCTCTCCAAGATTTTCCCCAATTTATCTTGTATGTAGTCTTTTTGTATATAGATGCTCATATGTTGTATCCCCCATTAGATTGAGCTTCTTGAGAGCAGTGATTGTTCTGTCAATGGTGGTGATGGTATTTTGTTTGTTTGGTTTTGCTTTTCTTTTTATTCAGTGTTTAGTATAGTACCAGTCATGTGTTAGGTGTTTAATGAATGAATGATTCGGAAAAGAACACTAATGATCTCAATAGAAATTATGGAAAATTCCTAGTGAAAAATGGCAGAATAATTTCTAGATGTTTACTGTTCTAAAAATGACTCTTTTTTTACTTCTAATCATGCTGTTTAATTCTGCTTCTCTACCCAATATCCTAAAAAAAAAAACCCTGAAGTTTTCCATCTTCTACCTAAAGAGTTTTCCAATTAGTACTCTGTTTCTCTGCCTCTAGAATATTTTCTATAAAATCACCCTCCATGAACCCTTTAGCTACCTGCCACCATTAGTCCACTTTCTGAGAACACATGAGGAATGTATACCATCCCTTCGCAGTTAATCAATGTAACTGACACATAAACCCAAGCATAAAGATTCATAAAGATATAAATGCCATAAAGATAAGCAGAGCAGAGTAGGAAATTGTGCAGTTTAAGACACAAGATTTACTGCCATCTTTTAGCACAGCATTTTCCTGTCCAGAAACCTGCATAGGAGCTAATCCAAGCCTTTCAGAAAGGATTCTGATTCTTTCTAAAAAAAGAAAAATCTGCCTTCATTTGTTCCCTCGATCTATTTCTAG
This sequence comes from Pseudochirops corinnae, assembly GCA_028646515.1. Lineage (NCBI taxonomy): Eukaryota > Metazoa > Chordata > Mammalia > Diprotodontia > Pseudocheiridae > Pseudochirops > Pseudochirops corinnae. The sequence goes on along the minus strand of CM053587.1, from coordinate 255,089,137 downwards.
TCCTGTCCAGGGCTGAACTTCTTTCTTTACTTACCAAGCAGTTTATTTCTTCTCCTCCTGGCTTTTTCATGACAAGCAAGGCTCATCTAGTTGTAATATTCCACTATCAGTATATTCTACATTACCCAGATTTTATTGTACTCACAAACTTTCTTCTTATTCTACCCATGTCCCTCACCTGGATTCCTGATCTCCTTTTCAAGAGGAACCCAGAGCTGTTACGTGTGTGTATATGTATGTATGTATATGTATATATATGTATATATATATATATATATATATATTAGTACACAACAATCAAGACATCATCATTTAATATTCAAAAATGAAAATCAACCTCTGAGAAAACACTTATTAGGCATGTGTGAGAAGTGGTAGCAGTCGCAGAACAGGAACTTTTGTTATTCCCCTTTGGAGGTAGTGTTTTGAAATGGGAAAGAATTCTAAATTTAGATGCAGGAACCTCAAGTAGAATATGTGGTCCATTTTATCCTTAAATCTGCAATCCTATGATCATATTGCCTCTGGGATAAAATTCAAACTCCATTATGTGATATGTAAAGCCCTTAATAATTGGTATTCTGCTAACACTGTTAATCTTTTTGTACATTACTATTGGTCACAGGTTTTGAGTTCCAGCCAACTGGGCTACTTGCTATTACCAGTATTTAACATTCCATTTCTATCCTTGTATGCCTTTTTTTTTCTTTTTTTCCCTTCGGCACATAAGGTAAATTCAGCTTTCTTTTTTAAAAAAATTATTTACTTAATATTTTTAGTTTACATCATTCATTTCCACAAGATTTTGAGTTACAAGTTTTTCCCCCTCTTTCCCCTACCCACCACCACAAAAGAGTGATCCTCCCCAAATCTGCTCTCTCCTATACCCTCCACCATCACTCTTCTGACTTTCTAGTAGGGCAAGATGGATCTCCCTACCACAATGCCTATATATAATATTTCCCAGTGGTGTGTAAATAATAATAATAATGATTATAATTATATACATATATATACACACATCACACACACACACACACACACACACACACACACACACACACACACACATATATATATATATAACATTTGATTTTAAATCTTCAAATTCTAAATTCTTTCCCTTTCTCCCTTATCACCCACCCCCACTGGGAAGACAAGCAATTCAATAAAGGCCATATATGTGAAGCTACACAAAACATCTCCACAATGGACATATTGTGAAAGACTGACTATATTTCCCTCCATCCTCTCCTGCCCCACACTAATTCTGTTCTCTACTTTGTCTCTGGTCCCTGTCTCTCTACAAAAGTGTGCACTTCTAACAACCTTCCCCCAACTTGCTCTCCCCTCCGTCATCCCCTCCCTTATCCTGTTCCCCCCAACTCTCCTGTAGACAAGATGCCCAATTTAGAGTGTATGTCAATCCCTCCCTAAGCCAAATTCAATGAGAGTGTACTTGAGCCATTCCCTTTTGCCTCCCTGTTCTTCCCCTCCATTGTAATAGTTATCCCTTGCCTCTTTTTTATGAGATAATTAACCCCATTCTGTCTCTCCTTGTCACCTTTCATTATATTCCTCTGTCACCTCTCAATTTCACCTTTTAAAATATCATTCCTTCCTATTCAATTGATCCTGTGCCCTCTGTCCATATATACCTGTACACATATATACACACACTCACATATGTGTTCATACTCATATATACCCTCCTATATAGACATATATATATATATATATATATATATATACATACACACAATTTATATTCCCTTCAACTATTCTCATGCTTAGAAAAGTTTCATAAGAATTATCGTTTTTCCATGTAGGCATGTAAATAGTTCAACTCTGGTAAGTTTCTTATGATTTCTTTTCCCTGTTGACCTTCTTATGATTCTTGTATTTGAATATCAAATTTTCTATTCAGCTCTGCTTTTTTCATCAAGAATGCCTGAAAGTCCTCCACCTCATTGAATGACCATATTTTCCCTTGAAACATTATATTCAGTTTTGCTGGGTAGATGATTCTTGGTTTTAATCCTAGCTCCTTTGACCTCTGAAATATCATATTCCAGGCCTTTTGGTCCCTTAATGTAGAAGCTGCTAGATCCTGGGTTACCCTGATTGTGTTTCCACAATATTCAAATTGTTTCTTCTTGGCAGCTTGTAATATTTTCTTCTTGATCTGGGAACTCCAGAACCTGGCTATAACATTGCTAAGAGTTTTCTTTTTAGGATCTTTTTCAAGAGGTGATCAGTGAATTTTTTCAATTTCTATTTTGCCCTCTGGTTCTGAAATATCAGGGTAATTTTCTATGATAATTTCTTGAAGGATGCTTTCTAGGTTCTTTTTCTGATGATGGCTTTTAGGTAGTCCAATAATTTTTAATTTTTTAAAATTAATTAATGTATTTTCTTGTTTGCATCATTCATTTCTACAAGATTTTGAGTTACAATTTTTCTCCCCATCTTTCCCCTACCCAACACCTCAAATCAGCCATCCCATTGTATAACCCCTCCCCCAATCTGCTCTCTCCTATGTCCTTCCCCTCACCCCTCTGACTTTCAGGTAGGGCATGATGGATCTCCCAAGCACAGTGCCTGTGTATCTTAATTCCCAGTTGGATATAGTTAATAATAATAATCATAATAATTGTATATATATGTCCATATGTCCAATAATTTTTAAATTGTCTCTCCTGGATCTATTTTCCAGGTCAGTGGTTTTTCAGTGAGGTATTTCACATTGCCTTCTATTTTTCCATCTGTTTGGATCTGTTTAATAGTATCTTGATTTCTCATAAAATCATTCACTTCCACTTGTTCCAATCTAATTCTGAAGAATTATTCTCTTTAGTGAGCTTTTGAGATTCTTTTTTCATCTGGCAATTTTTAGGCATTCCTTTTTTTTTTTTTTTAAGGCATTCTTCTCCTCACTGGCTTTTTGGGCCTCTTCCCTTTTGAGTTTGTCTACTTTTTAAGGTATTATTTTCTTCAGTAAGTTTGTTTACTCTCTTTTCATGATTTTCTTTCATCCTCATTTCTCTTCCCAATTTTTCCTGCATTTCTCTCATTTGGTTTTCAAAATCATTCTTAAGCTCCTCTGTGGCCTGTAAGCAGTTCATATTTTTCTTGAAAGCTTTTTAGTGCATGAGTTCTGATTGTTTTGTCTTCCTCCTGTTCCATGTTTTGATCCTTTTTGTCCCCCAAAAAGGAATTTAAAATTGGATTGCTGTGCTTGCTTTGCTTCCTTTGCTTGTTCATGTTGCCAGTCAATTACTTGACTTTTGACCTTTTTGCCATGGTAGAATTCTGCTTCTAGAGGCACGAGATTTGTCCCAAATCTCTTGGGTTTTCACAGCTGCCAGATATATGAGGAGGGAGCCATCTCTACCCCCCCTCCCTGCCTCCAACTTTGGCTCACTGGTCACACACCTCAGGACCACCCCTCAAGACCCCAATCCAGATCCAGGCAGGTTAAGGCAAGATTACTTAGCCTCTGAATGATTGCTTGCCCCGCCTATCCCCCCTGCAATCAGCAGCCAGGAAGCTTTGAAGCAACCATGTGTAGGTGGCTGCAGGGCCACCACTTCCACCATTTCTTGCTCTGGAGGCAGAGGGCGGGACATGCTCCTCTGTTTCCCCCAAATCGAGGCAAGTTCCACTGACCTTTTACTTTTTCTTTGGCATTTATGGGTTGATAATTCTGGAAACTTCCACAGCTGTTGGTGATCTACTCTCCCAAATGCTTCATTCGCAGCTGATCCTGGCTGCCCTGAGGGTAAAACTGTGGGTTCATGTGGGGTTGGTCTTGCCTCCAAGAATGCTGCAATGAACCCTTCCTGTCCCCCTGTCAGGCTTCCTTCAGTGGGAGTTTTCTTTCTCTGTCATTTTGTGGATCCTGGAACTCTAAAATTTGTTTAGAGTCATATGTTATAGGTATTTGAGGTGGTTATGGGGGGAGCCATGGAGTTCTCCTGCTCCTATGCCACCATCTTGACTCCTTGTATGCCTTTCCATAGGGATATATAGAATATACTCATTGATACTGGAATATATTCACCAAGCAACTATCAGATTCTCAAGCTTCCCTCAAAGGTTAGATCTAGTGTCACTTCCTATATGAAGGCTTTCTCCCCTCTTCCCCTTTTCTGTTTAATTTTGTGTTTACTTATCATTTAATTATCACTTATCATACTTATCATTATGCATTATACATGTGCCCTTCCATATCTTGGGAGGTTTCTTGGAATTCGGGATTGTTTCCCTTCTTTTTTTGTATCTTCAGAGCTTAGCACAAAGCCCAGAAAATAGTAGTCACTCATTGAAGGAAGACATGAATATATAGGAAACAATGAAATGATCTTTTGAGAAAGAGATTGAAACTCTATAATGAAAAATACAAAATTGTATTCTAAGACACAAAATTTCACTGACTAAATGTTGAATACAGAAGGATCAAGTGAGCATACTTATAAGAGGTAATGACTTGTTCACACACTAATGATTTGACAAAAAACTATCTGTCTCTCTATCTTTTTTAGATGTCTTGGGACACAACACACCAAAATAGGGTGCCTGTTTCTGAGACAATTAATAAATACTACCAGGTAAACCAAATTTATGCTGTTGAATGAATTCAGTGTCCTTGAGCAGCAGAAAACTAGATGCATGGTTCAGAGAAAAGGCAAGTCTTTTTTTTGTTTGTTTGTTGTTTGTTTGGTTTGTTTGTTTTTGTTTTTTTGTGGAGATAGGAAAATTTTGGAAAATAAAATGATTAACTAGTAGGGACGTCACACAGTATTCCTCTCTGAGTGATCAGGAAGCGCTAGTAATAACAGCACTGTAATCCCATGGTTATATACCACCAAAATGACATCACTATCTTGTGTGTGGTTTGTCCTTCATTCTCAAAGAAGACCACCACATAAAGTAGATGATGCCATGACTTGCAATTGATTTTGATTTGAGTGAGGGAGGGCTGTGAAAAGTCACCAACTTCCCTTTCTCCTCCTGAGTCATCTGAGTCCAGTGACCAGATACTGATCAGCCTGACAGGAAATAGCCAAGGATGCAGTGGGAGACTTTGGTTCTTTAAAGCCAAGGTCTTTTCAAGTGCTCACTTTGAGTGAGGCAACACTCAGTGAATTGGTATCTTTACAAAGTGAATCAAGGGATGATCCCTTTAACAAAAAGAGAGTTATTTACATTTACTCTGGTCCAGGAGGGCCCAAAAAAATAAGCATGAAGTGGTACTTGGTAGGGTCCTATTGTTGTCCAATCCCTGATATCCAGAGAGAATTGGCTTTAAGGCTTGGTCTTTGAGAGAGAAATCTAACCTGTAAACCTCAAATTAGCTATGTGGCTTCTGGCCATCAACATTTACCTTCCTTTAGGGAAAATACCCTCAGGTAATTAGAGAGGAGAGAGGAAGGGAGGGGAGCAAGGAAGGGAGAGGAAAAGCTGAGTTGCCCAATTGGAAATGGACAGCTGGGTCCCCATTCAGGCAGCTCAGATTGCTCAAAGTGAGCACTTGAAAAGACCTTAGCTTAAAAGGGCCAAGGTCTGATGCTGCATCCTAGGCCATGTCCACTCATTCTGATCAATATCTGGCCATTGAACCCTGTAATAATATTGTAATTTGAAGATCTTCTTGTATTGGCAAGCACTTAGCACCTTGTTTCAAGTGTGAATGAATCAAGTATTAAGATCCAGAACTTGTGAATCACAAAATAGGAGGAACTTCCTATTGTAACAAGAAGGGGCAAAACAGGGAGGAGCTAATGCCTTAGGTATAAGGAGAAGCTGAGGCTGAAAGAGGCCAGAATTTCTCTCAGAAAGCTAATGGAGGCTCGGCTGCTACTGCTAGACTGTGTACTGAACTGATAGTTGAGAAGAACTGAGAAGAAAAATGAGAACTAAGAACTGGGACAGAACTTCTGGGACTAAGCCATGTGGAGGCTGAAGAGGAGAGGCCCAGGATGGAAAAAGTAATTTCTATTTTGAGAATGGAGCTGGAGAAAGTGATTTTGATTTTGGGAACAGAGCTTGTGGTGGCAGAGCTTCTTCTGAGAGCCAGCCAAACTCCTGATGACAGCTCCCCAGAATCAGCTGGAGCTGCCAAAGACTTTTGTGGGCTAGTTGGAACTGCTGAAGACTTCAGAGGGCCAGCCAGAGCTGCCAGAGGAAGCATAACTGTGATGTTGGTACTTTGTCTGTCTGTTTTGGATCTATGTTGATTTCATAGACAGAAAGTGAATTGAAATGATAGTGCAGAACATGTGTGTGAATATTTTTGTGATTCTGCTAAGTTTGATATGTGTAAATATTGTTGTGGCTCTGTCAAGTTTTCTCTTCCCAGGAACAGAAACTGTGAAGGATTTGAGGTGGAATGGAAACTGTGAGCTTCAACATGGAGCAGGAACTGCACAGTGAGCTGGACAAGGAACAGGGACCTGTCTGCCTTTGAACTCAGGTAGCAGTTGGTTAGATTCAGGCAGAAGCTAGGACCAAGGAAGAGGAACCAATGAAGCTGAAAGCCTGCCTCTAATCAAGAAGAAAAGACCTCTTCTTGGGTATTTAATTGTCACTGATGAAATTGTAACTTACTTGTGACCTAGTGGTGGATGGCTTTTGTACTTTCCACTACCCCATAAGAGGGTACCCCATAAGATGATGCTGTAACTTGATTGCACTCTGTGGGTGGAAGTCTTTGACCTTTGTACTTTGTGATTGAATTAAGGAGGTACTAAATAATTGTGTTACTAAATTAATGTACTTTGTTTAAAACTATGTGACCACTTTGGTGAAAACTACATGGTCATTTTAGTGTTAAGTTGTTAAACTCTGACATTGTGAGTGCTGTATTTTTATTTTCTGTGAATGTGTTGCTCTAATTTTTTAGTGAATAGAGAGTTTGCTATACTGTGTAATCAGAACCTTAAAAAGCTGTTTGCAGTAGCAGTCCTCTGGAAACCTGCTTTTGCTTTGCTTTATAGACCCAGATGGCTCTGGAGGAGAAAGTGAGGCTGATGATTTGCATTGCCCACTATCACTCAAATCAAAGTCAATTGCAAGTCATGTCATCACCTTCCTGATGTCATGGTCCACTTAGAGAAAGAAGAACAAACCACAACCTGTGAGTAAAATTCTATCCTTTCCCAGGAGGTATACAAATTTGAGGCATAAAATATCCTGTTTGCTGTTACTATGATTTGCAAAGTAGAGTCCTGGAGACTTCTTGGTATGAACACTTCCCCTTGCCCATTACTTTATCCAGATGTTCTTCCCACTGATCTTGGAAAGAAGTGTCAAACTAATGATTCTGAAAACTCTGGAGTGTGGACAGAATAGGATTAAAATGTAAAGAAAAATGTAATAAAACATAAATAATGTTAATTTGCCATTTTATAAGTCATTCAGTTAGAACTTAGTCAAGTTTTCTAAAGGTTGCAGGGATCTGTTTCTATTTCAGCTTAGCGTCAGTGCTGTAAGTCTCACAGATGCTCATAGTCTCTATACTTTATTCGCTAACATTATTTTGCAAATGTCAGAAATATGTATAGATTGCCTACTTAGGGCAGCTAGATGGCATTGTGCATAGAGTGCCAATTCTGGATAAGGAAGATTCATCTTCCTGAGTTCAAATCATGCCTTAGATACTTACTAGCTGTGTGACCATGGGCAAGTCATTTATTCACTATTTGCCTCACTTTCCTCATATGTAAAATAGGGATAATAATAACACCTCCCTCTCAGGATTGTTGTGAACATCAAATGGGATAAAAATTGTAAAATGATTACAAAGTGGCCGGCACATAGTAAACCCTACATAAATGTTAGCTATCATGATTTCTTCTAATATCATTAGCATTGAACAGGTCTCTTTTTTGGGAATGACTTGTATGTTTACCTCTTTAAGTATGTCTGTTGTGGGGTTATTGTTGTTCAGTCATTTTCAGTCATGTCCATTTAGGGTTTTCTTGGGAAAGACACAGGATTGTTTTGCCTTTTCATTCATCAGCTCATATGACAGATGAGGAAACAGAGACAAAAAGGGTTTAACTGACTTGCCCAGGGTCAATCATTTAGTAAGTATCTGAAGTCAGATGTGAATTTAGAGTCCAGTGTTCTATACACTGTGTCACCTAACTACCCCTCAAGTACTGTAGGACTAAGCCGTACATCGATTAGGCTCCTCAGCTGGGAATTTTGAAATCATCCAGTTCTTTCAAAAACTGAGATTATCCATCTACTTAATCCATCTTCATTTTATAGGTGATGAAAAAGAAGCTCCCAAATTTGAACTAATTTCTAAGATTACACAACTAGAATTTTAAATCCAAATCTTCCAAGTCTAAGTTTAATATTGTTTCCATTGTATTATATTGCATTCTGTCTCTCAGAAATTTCCTTAGATCTGTCAGGAGTTGCCTAGGGAATCAAAACTATGTGAAAATGTTATTTTATATTTACAACTCCACTTATGATATTTTATGGTGAGCCAAATCAGGGCATAGGTGTATAAAAGCTTCTTTGACGATGATTTAAATTTACATTTCCCTAGTATACCCTCCTAAATTAGAGAGTAATATCACTGTTAGATCTGAAAATAATGCCCAGAAAGGTCAAGGAATTTTCCCAAAGTCTCACCAAGAATTAGTTTCAGAGTGCATTCATTCATTCATTCATTCATTCATCTATTCATTTATCCATTTATTTATTTAACCATTTATTTATTTATTTGTTCATTCATGTATGTATGTATGTATGTATGTATGCATGTATGTATGTAATCCAGAGCTTTAACCACCAAATGACACCAGCATTGCATGGCATAGCTTCTTATTCAAATCTGTAGTTGTACATATTCAGCTGCATGGGAGACTTGGCAATCAGTTTAAATTATCTAAAGTCATTTAAGACTCTCTGGGTTGTAGAACTATATATGAAAATAGAATTATAAATATACTCTTGGGCCATCCCATTCTTCTTCAAGGGAAATAGGCAGACAAACTGTGATAAGTGAGTGGTCTAGAACTGATTGACATCATGGTATTTGTGGTTCAGAGAAATAAACATTCCTTCTCAGTCCTTTGGGATATTTGAATCTGTTGAAATCTTTGAGGAAGGACACATTCTGAGAGATCAAACTGAGAGAGAGAGAGAGAACTGGAGGCAATATGATCTTAACAGAAGCAGAAGTAAATATAAAAAGTCTAAAGTCTATGTTCTTGCTCACACACACACAGACACACACACACACATACACCTCTCCTTTTTAATGTTTCAGGTCCATTAAGCATCTGAATTCCTATTTTCCATAAGATGATATATTCTTCAAATCTTTTTAAGGCAAACATCTCTCTAGAATTAGATGTTCTAGGAGAGGAAAAGACATGGAAGACTTTATTGTTTTTGTGAGAACACATTAAAGATTCAATCATGTAAAAGTACTTTAACTTGGACTCTGTATTGTTTTATCTCATTTTTATGATTACCTGATCCCAGTTTGCTTCTGCTTTTTTAAAATAGTCTGCTAATTAACATCAAATGATGAAATATCTATGCTTTGTTTATCCCTATAATTTCACTGGAATTAATGAACTCCAATACTCCCTATTTTCTCTGTGGTCAATAAATTAATCAATACAAATTTATTAAATACCTACTATGTGCCAAGTACCAAGAAAACAAAATTGAAAAATGAATCACTTTCCCCTAAAAGAGCTTACATTCTCAAATAAATACTCATGTATTTAGCTTCCAATCCCCTTCACAATTTGTCTCCAACATTCCTTTCCAGGATTATTATACGTTGTTCAACATGACGATTCAACATCATCCAAGTGGATTCAAACTTCTTTCTGTCTCTCATTCATGGCATTCAATCTCTCATCCCTGTACCTTTGGACAATCACACATTATAGGAATGTAATCACTCTCTTGGGTGTGTTTGTAAATATATTACACCCCTGTTCTCTGAAAAAAAACTGCACAGACACTTTTGAGTTTATTTTGTATAAGTAATACCTTTCTTAAGTCTAGAAGACAATCAACCAAATAACAAATCAGACCCTTTTTGTAGTGACCATTTTTAATTTTCATTTAATCGTTTAACGCCCACAGAAAACTATCCAGTGGCTCTCTGTGGGCTAATTAGAGCTTGCTTAAATGTGTCTATGTTCCCTCTTTTCCACCATGTCTTAGAATCACAATTCTTTTAAAGACTAAATGCCATCTCCTATATGAATCTTTTCCTAAGATCTCCCTTATGCTAATGCCTCTACCTGCCACTTCTAAATTACCTTGCATTTATTTTGTATACATTTTCACATAATTATTTATTTAGGTATTATTTCCTCTGATTAACTGTTAATATCCCTTTGGGCAAAGACTTTAATTTGTTTCCCTGTATTCAGAGTTCTTAGAAAAATGCCTGATGTATGGTGAATACTTAATAGATATTTATTGACTGGTTCATTTTAGCATTGTGAGCCCTATTGTAATTTAATTATTGTATTGGAATTTTTCATTTCCTTTAAAAATTAGTCTATACATTTTTTTTATTGTGGTTCATCATTTACCTTTATTTGAACAAAATTCTGGACAATGATACCCAGGCTGAGAAGAAAACAATAACAACAGTAACAAATTAAAAAAAAAATGTCTTGTATTTTAAAGTTTGAACAGATTCTTCTGACTGAAAGCCTCTATTATGGAGCCTTAGAAATGGTAATATGGCCCTAGGGGCCTTAGAGTTTGGCCTCTTTGAGATTGACTTCCTGAAGTTTAGGGGCCTTAGCATCATTGAATTTGATGAATTTGTCAACTTTGGAATCATTGAGCTTAGTGAACATAGTTGAATATGTTGTTTGGCTCCAGAATTGGTTATTTGGGGACTGGACAATAACTTTTGCTTCAAAAATGTCTGTGTGCAGGTTAGCAGGATTGGTGAGCTCAGTAACATTATGGTCATTGCATTTGACAGCTAAGGGTAACAATGGATGGTCATAGAGTTAGAAAGCCCTGAGTTCAGATACAGTCTTGGGAATTGGCTTTGAGCCATGCCCTTGACCTCTCCATACCTAGTTTCCTTATCTACAAAGTAGGCATAATAATATTACCTATATCCAGGTATTGTTTTTAGACTAAAATGGCATGATATATGTTGAAGCAGTTTGCAAATTTCAAAGTATGATTTCAATGCTTTTATAATTATCATCATCATTGTCATTGTCAGACATTGGGTTAGTAGTTATGACAACTTTAAAATGAAGCTTAGTGATCTTGGACCTTGAAGGTTTGGTGTTAATTTTAGGCCCTACACATTATATAACAGTTATTGGACTCTCTTAATAACACTGTGGTCTGTGAACTTAGTGAACTTGGAAGTGACATACTTGGACTTGGGGACCTTGGAACTAAGAACCTTTATATTTGCTTCTCAAGAACCGCAGGATTTTTATTGTTGACCTGTATCTTATTCAACTATTTCTTATTATGTTTCTTACCAAAATACATATCTCTAAGAAACCTGGAGTCAACCACTTTGAAAGATTTGTAGCTCTCTGACCTTGAAATGATAACATTGCTGAATCATTTATGCAGGCAATCATAGGTAGTATAATTTTTTGATGTGACCATCTTTGCACTGCCAAGCATCACACAGGCTAGAAAAGACCAAGAAATATAAAGAAAGAGCTACATTGGAGTTCTTCTTTTCAATTAAAAAATTAATTATTTTAAACATTCTTTTCATTTAAATTTCAAGTTAAAGATTTTCCCTCTCCATCCCACAACTCACACACCACTGAGAAGGCAAACAATATGATATCAATTATACTAGTGAAATCATGTAAAACATTATTTTCCTTTTAATCATATAAAAAATAAAAAATAAAAAAAATAAACTGGAAAATTTTATTTCAATTTGCACTTCAAGTTCATCCATTCTCTCTCTGGAGGTAGACAGCATTCTTTTTATCTTCAATCCTTTGGAATTTTCTTGGATCATTGTATTGATCATAGTAGCCTAGTCTTTCACAATTGATCATCATTAACAGCATTGCTATTTCTGTGCATAATGATCTCCCAGTTCTTCTCACATCACTTTGCATTAGTTCATATAAGTATTGACATGTTTTTTTTTCCAAAACCACCATACCACTTTGTCATTTCTTATAGCACAATGATACTTCATCATAATCATATGCTATAACTTGGTCCAGAAATTTCTCAAATGATAATAATCTCATCAATTTCCAAAATTTTGGCATCACAAAAAGAGCTGGCATAAATATTATGTGTATATGTGTGTGTGCACATATGTGTGTGCAGTATGTATCCATATGTCCTTTTAATTTTTCTTTTGTCTCTTTGGAGTCTAGAGCTAGTAATGGTATTACTGAATGAAATGATATGTACAAGTTTTATAGCCCTTTGGACATAGCTCCAGAATGTTCTCCAAAATGATTGGACCATTTCAACCTACTTTCTCTCATCCCCTTCAGCATTTATCATTTCTGATAGGTATGAGGTAGAACCTCAGAAACCTCAACTTTTCTCTAATCAATAGTGATTTAGGTCACTTTTTCAAATAAGTATATATAACTTTGATTTCTTTTTTTTATTTCCTGAAAACTGTCTGTTCATCTCCTTTAATAATTTATCAGCTAGGGAATGACATTTATTTTTATAAATTCCACTCATTTCCCTATACATTTGAGAAATGAGACCCTTATGAAGTGATTTCCTGTAAAAAAATTATATTATTTCATTCTCTATGCTGTCTTTTAGCAAAATGTAGAATCCCTCATTATCACTTTTAATTAGGTCTATTTTTGGTTTGTTGGGAAATCATGATTGCTACCTTTTTTTTTTTTAAATTTCAACTGAAGCATAATAGATTCTGCTCCAGCCATTTATTTTAAATATCTCTGTGTATTATTGTTTCACGTATTTCTCTTGTAAACAACATATTGTTGGATTCTGGTTTCTAACCCATTCTGATATTTCTGTTTTATGAGTTATCTCATGCCCTTGTAAAGCTAAGGAAAAGCAGCTTTTCAGTGTACTGCTGCTGTGGATAGCTCTAAGGTTCTCATCACATAGTATAGTGAGCTCTATTTATTCAGCAGTAAATTAAAGCAAAACATTGATAGAAACCAAAGGACATCATTCACAATGTTATAACTTAAGAACTTATTACTAAAGTCGCCACATAGTTTGCACTAAAATGGCCTTACAGTTTTAAACAAAATATATCATTCAGTAAGTCCTTACCTTAAGAAGCAATCCTCCTTAAGAGACACAAAGGATACAGGCCAAAATTCTCCACCCCAAGATCATATGGTCTTCATTTCTCAGTCAAAAAGCCTTCTTTATTATTAATTGGAGATTAGTTTCCAATCATCCTTAACTCAATCATCCTTAAGAGGTACAAAGTATAGAGTATAAAGTTCTTCCACCCTTGGATCATGGTAAGTCATGAACTTGTCAATCAGCACTAAGTACTCAAGGAGAGATATTTTCATCTTGAATTGCACCTGGCTCTCAGATTTCGTGGTTCCTCTTCCATGGTCCCAGCTCCTGCCTAAATCTACCCAAATGTCACCTGGATTCAAAGGTAGGCAGCTCTCAGCAAACCTGTACATCTCCTTGTTCAGTTCCTGTTCCATATTGAAGCTCACAGTGACCAGTCCACCTGAAGTCCTTCACAGTTTCTCTTTTTGGGAAGACAAAGTACCAGAGCCAAAACAACATTCATATACATTGCCAGCATCATCATCAATTCACTATCTGCCTGTGAAATCAACACAGATCCACCAACAGGGTCTGAGAATTTAACACTCATAATCAGTATGGTCTCAGGCCTTCTGAAACTCTTCTCCAGGACTTCTGTAAACAAACAAAAAGAAAATCCTCTTTCAAGGCTTCCAGTAACATCCCAGGGCTTCTGTCCAAAGTATCACAAACAAAAATCAAAACAGACAGGAGAGACAAACAGAGTGCCTGACCACCACAAAGTTCCTCTTCTTTATTCTGCTCTTTCCCAGCTTGGGCTTCTCCTTACATAGAATCATTGGCTTCTCCCTGTTCTGCCCCTTTCTTTTGCATCAGCAAGTTCCTCCCACTGTGGGACTCACAAAATCTGTTTCTTAACAAAGATTTGATATAATCATGGGCAAGGCTCAAAAGAAACTTGAACTGAACAAGGTGATAAATAATTAAATAGCTGAAAAAATGTGCTAAGTACTTCTTTGCTGGCCATTACACCCCTTCACATTCATAGTTATGATTACAAACTGTGTGTTTCCCTCCATCCTATTTTCTTCTGTGCGTCCTTCTCTCTCTGTGTTTTATTCTATCCCTCCTCAAAAAGTGTCCTTTGTTTCTGATCACCCATTCCCTTAAATAATCCTCCCTTTTGTCACTCTATTACTCTTTTCTCCTTCCCCTCCTATTTTCTTTTTTTTAATTAACTTTTGTTTATTTCTAGTTTACATCATTCATTTCCACAAGGTTTTGAGTTACAAATTTTCTCCCCATCTTTTCCCTACCCACCACCCCAAAACAGTGATCCCATGTTTACCCCCTCCCCCAATCTGCTCTCTCCTATATCCTACCACATCACCCCTCTGACTTTTTGGTAGGGCAAGATGGATTTCCTTATCCCAGTGCCTGTATATCTTAATTCCCATTACATGTAAATAATAATAATTTTATATACATATACATACACAAATACATACATATATATACACATATACATAGATACATAATACACATACATACAAATATATTAATTATACATATTTATATATATGTATATATAAATTTGATTTTAGATTTGATTTGATTTTAGAACTTTAAATTCTAGATGTTTTCTTACATCCTTAATCACTCACCCCCACTGGAAAGACAAGCAATTCAATACAGGCTGTACATGTGTAGTTATGTAGAACATCACCACAATGGACATGTAGTGAAAAACTGACTATATTTCCCTCCTTCCTATCCTGCTCCCCACTTGTTCTATTCTCTACTTTGTCCCTGTTGCTTTACAGAAGAGTGTGCTTCTGTAATAATGGGTGTGTATATATATAAACATATATATATATATATATATATATATATATATA
>CM053587.1:255054659-255073494 GCA_028646515.1 Pseudochirops corinnae | reverse complement strand
AATCTTGGCAAACCATCCTGTCTGGAAAAAAAAAAAAAAAAAACAACAAATAATATACCAAATGGATTCTCATTTACATGAAATAATGCTTTAATTTCCATCTTCCGTTTCCTTCTCCACCTGCCATGTATTGCTATTTACCTTGTATTATAATCTAACTCAGTGTATACACATATACGTATAAAATTTTAACTTATATATCAGAGAACATACACTATTTTATTATTTTCTCAGTTTCTATTCCAACTACCTCCACTATTGATTTAATTGGGAGTATAGAAAATGATTTTCTGAAATTAATAATCTCTTTGTTTCACTAGTTAATATATCCTTATACCTTAAAGAAGATTTTTTTTAAATAGCTTCTTCATTGTCAAAGACAGGTCTAAAATACTATGATATTGTGGCATTGTTTTCCTTTTATTCCCTTTTAGTCTCTTCCCAACTCTTTTACTTTTGACATACCTATCCCTTCAAAGTGAATAGAATTGGTCTCAGTAGAATTATCTTGTGAAATGTAACTGTCATGTGTCCCTTTCAAATTCAGTTGTTTTCATAGCTCTTTAGTTGTCACCAGCTTCAGAATCTTTGCTTGAATCTATTAGATTCCTTGCATTGAGGACAGTGTTAACTACTGTCAAGACTACAACCTACCTGTTAACTTACAGAAAAAAAAAAATCACAGAGCCTACCAGATGTTGCAATTTCTCCCTTGTGTTATTCACAATCAAGGAACATTCCAAAATAAGGTTAACAGACATTAATTCTAACAGTTTAAAGACCAGTGACTGTCTCCACTAATAACACTAATGTTATACCCCATCTCATTTTCCTTTCCCAAATTTTATTTTTTCCCTATTCATTGATAATTTTTTTGTAAAACTCAATTGACTTTTTCTCTTTAGGACTGATTGCTGTTAACTGCTCGTAGAACAGGAAGCATCTGTCATGTTGTGTCAGCTTCTCCTTCTTGATCCCTCTGGGGGATGTTCTGAATCATTAGTTTATAATCAGTTTATGTTTTTAATTAAACATCAGCTATGTAACAGTCTGAAATAGGATTTTGCCCTTGGTTTCCGAAAATAATAGATTTATGGAAATAATGCATAGCTACACATGATAGGCTAATAGAATAGTTTTTATTAGGAAAATAACATCCAAAGAGATTTTAATATATTAGCTACTTAGGAGAGGTTAGGAGAAGAGCTTGAATTATGTATCATCATAATCAGAGACTATCGATTAACCAACTACCTCTACTTGATGATAATTAAATATTATGTGAATAATATTCTTCTCTCTTCAAAAGCAGCTGTGGCTATAAAATGGCTAACAATGATGTGCATGGTCACAGATGGAAAGACATCTGATTCCCATGCAGCTCAGCAACATAACAAAATATAACACACTTTGAAAAGCAAAGCCCAATATAAATGATTTCATATTAGCATTAAGGATACATGAGAAAGATCAAAAAAAGATTAAGAAACTGATAGTCACACTATATTCTGTCCTTATTGTACTACTGAAATGTTGCATTGGACTCTGGGTATCATATTTTAGGAAGGATATTGCTAAAGAACAGAGCATATAGAGGAAGTTGAACTGGATGGTCAAAGTCTGTAGTTCTCATGAAGCAAAGACTGATTAAAGGAACTGGGCATGTTTAGGATGGAATTTACATTTACAGTGAATGGTGAATGGAAGAACTAACTTGGTATTTTTACTCATATGAAAGAATTATTCCACTTGGCCCTACTAGAGGGCAATAGTGGCTAATTGGTGTAAAAAGACAATGATTTATGTAAAGGAGAAAACAAACAAACAAAGAAACTTCTTAGCAACAAGTTCAAGGATATGGGTGTCTTAGGGGATATTCCTGCACTCGCTGATCTTATGGATCTCATGTCATTGCTTGAAATCTTCAAGCAAAAGCCTAAATGGCCACTTCTCCTATTTAGTTGATGTTTTATAAATGGGGATACTTTCTTTTAGGAATGTGTTGGTTTGGATTGCCATTGAGGCACCTTGCAACTCTGAAATTTTGTAATCCATTATTCTTTGATCACTTAAAGAAAGTTTCATGGATATATATGGCTTTTTTACATCTTTCTAAGAGTTTCTTAGGATGCTTGTAGGCCAAGGAAAGGAATGTTTTTACAAGTTTAAGAAGGTACAAGAAACTATAAATACCTTTCAAATCTATAAACTAGTTGGCAATCTTCAGATGTTTTAATGTGTCCATCTATTAAACAAAGGGGAAGTCTTTTTTTCCTAGAATCAAGTCTTTAATAAAAGTATCTTTTAGAATACTTAGGTCAAGAAATAGATCTCTTCAATAATAATATAGGAGCTACTAAAGTAGAAGGGATAAATCAAGAAAGAAGCATTGTTGACAAGGACATTTGAGGTTTTAGGTTGAATCCGGTATATATTCGTCATCCCAGAGTCTTACTGTTCCAAAAAAAGTTCAATTTTTTTAAAAATCAAAAGAAACACAAAAAACAGAAAATACACTTAGGGTATCAAAGATAAAAAAAGATCACAAATTCGATTTTTATTTCTCCCACTTGAAACACCTAGATAATACTATAACAATATAGAATAATTTTTTAGTATTAAGAAAGCTAATCAGGTGCTGATTTAGAGTGAAGATAATGAGGATATTCTATTTTGTATATGCTGAATTTGAAGCAGTACTATAAAGAATTATCTAACAGGCAGGTATAAATATGGCAGTGAAGCTTGGGAGAGAGGTAAGAGCTGGAGATTTATATTTGTTACCCAAACTTTGTTGAGACCCAATGGTCTTTGTCTTTAGTTGTTCACCTCTGTTTTACTTTCCCATGCAATACTCAGAGCTGTTTGAAATTAGCTTGAAATGTGATGATGGGGGCAGGAATTAGTTACCTTGCTTACCAGAATTTATAGATTTTATGAATCCTAGAGGAGGAATTCAAACTAGAATTTTTCATATCCCTCTCCTTTTGCCCTATGAGCAATCATTGTGGAAAGAAAGTTTTGGCTGGAAACCTGTGAGTTTAGAGTTTCAACATAGATTAGCTCTTTCCTTCCCCTAATTCCTATCTCTTTTGCTCAAGATTTATCTTCGTACTCCTTCATTGTAGACACTTTGCTGTTAGTAAACCTCTCTTCCTGTTGTCAACAGGTTTCAAAGTAATAATACATAGTTCTCAGGTCCTCTTTTTACCAACTTGGCCCATTTCCACATAGGGTTTTTAGTACTACAGTTTAATTGTTATTAGGGCTAAGACAGTAGAAGAACCTAATCAACAACTAAACCATATTCTTTAGGAAACAATTCTGTATGATTATAACTTCAGGATTTATCTTCTTTGTAGAGGGTATGTCATACACTTCCAATGTATAACACTTCTTAGGGCCCAAGGTTCCTTTGAGACTCCAATTAGAGGCTGGCTTCTATAGGATGGCTTTACTTGACACCCTGATGTTAGATTCTGACAGTACTAACTTTGTGCTCAAGGATCATAGCACCCTTTATTTCCTTTGCTTTCGCAAAAGTACAAGAGAATTATATTTTAAATTAAATTAAACCTAATTGTAATAGAAAAAAAAATTGTCTTATACTGACACCTAGAAAGCCAACCTAAATGAAGAGTGACTAAAGCCACCAGCCATATATTTAGTAGAATGGATCATACTGTACAACATTCATAATAATAACTGACATTTTTAGAGGGCTTCAAAGTTTGTCATGTACTTCTCATGCATTACTCTGAGGTAAATACCATAGATATTATTTTCCCCATTTAATAAATGAAAAAAAAAAGCTGAGGATGAGAGGTTAAGTGCCCTTACTCTGATCATACAACTAGTAAGTGTCAGAGGCAAGATTTGAATCTAAGACTTCCTGAAATCAAGTCCTACATATTATCTTCTTTGTCATATTGTTGTCATCAATAGGGCATTCTAAGCTCTTAAAAATTATTTCTCCCTAATAAAGTCAAATTCTGCCTGTAGGATTCCTAGTGTCTATATTTCCACGGAGGTCTTGCCAGAATCATTGCACCCACAATATCTTTTTTGTAATTATTACATACTGTTTCATAGGATGGCACTGCCCTTGCTTTCATGTTCATTATGTACAGTGTTCTCTGCTGTGCATCACATCACTGATGCTGCAATAAATACCTGGCAAATTGACAATTACCTCAGCACCAAAACTCAGGCCAGAATCAGCAGTGCTCTAACAAACCTCTATTTACTTGCAATAAGACTTGCCATGAAACATTGTATGATATCCTATCCCTGAAGGCAACATTTCATGGGCAATTTTCTTTTATCTCCGAGATGCTCCCAGCACAACATGACTGATATAAAAACATGACCAAAAGGACACCAGTGTCATTACCTGCAATTTCTTCAGCGCAGAAAGAGTTCTGCTACCTTGAGATTTATAAGAATAAAGTAGATTCATAAGAAATGCTTATTGATTGATCGATAAAGATATAGATCAATAAATTAATCTTAAAAGTACAAAGATGACCTCAGGCTGAACCTAAAGCCCAGATAACTTGCAAAAACAATGGATTAACATTTAAAATATATTAAAGGGGAGAGATAACAAAGGGAAATATTTTCAATATTTGACCTCAGTATTGTTTTTACTAGGTATTTCCGAACCCAGCCCTCAGGATATCTATATGACATATCACATGTCAAATTTTTCTGGTGCCATCTTCCCAAGAATAAACTTGAAATTTCCATGTCTAGTGAACATTTGCCTCAGCACAGAAAGAAAAGTCAGAGGTAGCAGGAGAAGGAAGATTATTTATTATCAAGGAATTCAAGGAAAGAAGATTGTCAAGAAATAGGATATGTTAACCATGTCAAAAGCTGTAGAGATAAAAAGAAAAAAATAATTGGGATAATTATGGGATTATTAATCATTTTTAATAGCACAAATTCTTTGCAGAGGGATCAAGTAGAGTTTTGGATATTCAGGAATAAGCCTGTAACTTGGAAAGGTCACAAAAGATCAGTTTGAGATATTTGATTATTATAGGAGAGTGTGATATAGTTAACAGTTTGAGTCAATAAAGTCAAAGGAAAGGTTTTTGTTTGTTTGTTTTATTTCTGCTTTTATTTATTTTTTTCAGTTGAGATAGGGGAGCTTCATGTACATTTTGTAGGTACAGAGGAAGCCCAAAAAGATGGGCAAGTATAAAAGATTCTGGATAAAACACATAATTGAGTAGAAAATACCCTCAAGAAAAGCACTCAGGGATTTTTCCTTTTCCTTTTTCTTTCTTTCTTTCTTTCTTTCTTTCTTTCTTTCTTTCTTTGTACACAAAGACATTAATCTCAAAAGAACTTTGTAATATGAGAGAGAGGATTTATATAGAGATAGATTTTTAGAAAGGAAAAGTAGAAAATATTTGAAATTTGGAGCTGAATCACATGCTAAGAAGGAAGAGGATTAGGTAGGTTTAGGGGCTTGAGAGTGAAGACACTTTATATTAGGCAGAAATTAAAAAACAGACCAAAAGTAGATGAAAAGGCATTAAAATTCTACATCCATAGGCAGTCAGGTGGAACTGTGGCTTGAGCAATGGACTTGTGGTTAGGAGGATCATTTACACTCTGCCTCAGATATTTATTAACTGTGTGACCTTGAGAAAATCACTTAATCTTTCTCATCACTAGTTTCTTTATTTGCGAAATGGGGATAATAATGGTGTCTGCCTAACTGGTTTGTTGTGTGGAGCAAACGATTGTTTTGCAAACCTAAAACACTTAATAACAATGATAGTAGCTTCCATTTATATACCTCTTTAAATTTTGTAAAGGACTCTATGTGTTGCCTCATTTGCTCCTCATAACAAAGGTTTATTGGTGAGTGCTATCATAATCCCCATTTTACAGATTTCTCAACTACAACTGGCATTGGTTATATGTTTTGTCAGTGTGATATGCCTTGTAAATGTCTAAAATAGCATGCACAGGGCTGCAACAAATTCCAGTAGAAGAAAGTGAATACCTTTCTGCTCCTTATGTAAACTTACAGAGATGTTCAACTGTTCAACTTGGGACCTAAGTATTGGAGAATGAGACTAAGCAGACTTTCTCCATTGGCAGAAAAGGGAAAACCTGGAGATCTCAGAATATGGTTCTAGAAAGGACCTTAGCAACCATTAATCCCAACTCTCTCATTTGCAAATACATTCTCAATTAGTTTCTTCTCAATGTGTAAAGAACACCATAACACAGTCTCATCCCTTACTCTTGCTGTGTCATAAAACAATCATTAAATTGAAATATCAATAATAATTATAACAAAATGATAGTGATCATTTTGGATGAATAGATTTTGTTTCAATTTGAATGACTATTCTATTGAAATTTCAAATAATAATGGTTAACATTCATATAGTGTTTACTATGTTCCGGATAAAGTGCTAAATACATTAGAAACTTTATCTCATTAGATACATACAACAAGTCTGAGAGGTGGGGGTACTTTATTGTACAATGAGAAAACTGAATAAAAAAAAAGAAAAGAGGTTAGATACTTTACCCTGCGTCACACACTAGTAAAATGTCTGAGGGCATATTTGAAAAGGATTACCTGACTTCAAGTCCAATACTCTGTCCACTGTGTCACCTAATTATCTACCTCCTGGTTATTTTGTCCTTAAAGGAATGAAACAGCTTATCTTTTCATTTGAAAAAAATATAAACAGCAACCTTTCATGCTGATAGAAATTTTTCTAGATTATACCTCGCAAGGCCTCTTTAATACAAAGTCTATCATAAATTTCAGTCTCAAATGTTATCTGAAGCATGAAGGGTTTGCTGGTTTGCTCTTCTTAATATCGTGAAGGCTAATTGTTTAATAAAAGTTTTGGTCACTCTTTGGTGTTAACTCTTTGACCAAATAAAATGCAAATTTACTGTATTTTAACAATTTCCATGTTGAAATAGACTATCAAAGCTTTTTAAATAGTTTCACCATTTTACTGACCAGTAGGTGTCTCTATTGCTCTATTTTTTTTTAGCTTAACAATGGACAAGAGAAGGGACATAATTATCAGCAAACTGGAATTTGAAGGCATCTTTTTTTTTCAGAGTTCCTTTTTTTTAGTGGAAGGAGAAGGTGGTTTTGCTCATTATCAATAGACATACAAAAATCATAATTTATGTATTCAATAGATCTACAGATTACAAAAGCTCTATTATTTTTAACTTAATTTCTATTTCATGTCTACCTTTGTAACCACATGATTTCCATTAAAATTAATGGAGCTCCTTATGAAATTGTGGTAGCCTTGAAAATCATTAGGAAAGGTTCATGATCCATGTATACACCTTGTATAATGCCTGTCACATTTAATCAGGGTCAGCATACTTCACTGTTCTATGTCCTTGTTAAGTTTTTCCCTTTGTGTTTTTTTAAAATCCTAAATGTTACACTTGAATAAATCATTTATGAACCTGAGCAGACAGAGTGACCCCAGAACCTTTCTCCAATAACCATCATTATATTAATGAGGGTTTGTTTTGGTCAGTAAATAGGCACTGGTACTAACTGAAAAAGTGATTGAAGTTATGTGTATGTATATAGGTGGAGATATATATGTATATATCTCTGGATACATACATATATACATGTGTCTATATATATTTTTTTCATGAAAATATGATGGAAATGAGATTTTTAGATATACAAATGCATTTACTTTGAAAAAATAAATACAATATGTTTAATTTAATACAGTGGTTCTCAACCTATGGGTTATGTGCAATTTGTAACAATGAAAATAGATCCTGCATATCAGATATTTAGATTATGATTCATAAAACTAGCAAAATTACAGTTGTGAAGTAGCAACAAAACTAATTTTATGGTTTGGTGTCACCACAACATGAGGAACTGTATGAAAAGGTCACAGCATTATGAAGGTTGAGAACCACTGATTTAATATATTAAAACATTAAAGAGATTAATGAAACAAATACATGCCTCCTGCAAAGCAGAAAGATTTGTTGATTTAATGACAATAGCATTTGGAATTGGACATTTGATACGTACTTGAGACATGTTACTCCAACAATAATCACTGCATCTGTGATCTCAGTATAGCTATTGCTTCCAGTGAAACAAATTTCAATTTGTTCATGCCTGATTAATATTGCATGACCTTTATTAAACTACTCCACTAAGGTTGCACTGGGGGTGGGGTACGGGTGGGTGGATGTCTAATCTACATGAACAGGGTCTTTCCTTTCATGTCTTCATATAGCAACAATTATTATTACTCCCATTTTACAGATGAAGAAAATGAGGCAATTAGTGGTTAAGTAACTTTCCCAAGGTCATCCAGCTAATAAGTAACTGAGACCAGATTTGAACTCTGGTATTCCTGACTCAAGGTTCCCTGCTTTATCCAGTATAACAGCTGGCTGTCATAATGTGTGTGTCATAGTAGTGGAGAGAGAGAGTCTCCCTTAAGCCAGAAAAGCCTGGGATAAAGTCCATCCTCTAACACATACTGGATATGTGACTTGGATGGATCACTTAACCTCTTTAGCATTCTAGGAGAAGAGATGTCAGACACTGCAGACCACCAGGCTAAAATATAACTATCAAATATTTAACAACATAAAGATGGTGGAGTAAATGCAGGGACTAGCTTGAGCTCTCTCTTAGACCTCTCCACAATTCTGTAAAACTAACTTTAAACAAATTATAGAGCTATAGAACCCACTAAATGAGAGGGTAAAACACATCTCCAGCCCAAGACAGCCTAGAAGGCCAGCAGAAGGATCTATCGCACCTGATTGGGAGTGGAGCCCAGTCCAGCATGGCTTGGGCCAGCAGAGAGGACCAGAGTGCACCTTAGGGGACTGAATCACTGGTAGCTATGGTGGTTTCCAGACTTCTCAACCTCCAAACACCAGAGACAAGGTAGAATGTCAGTGGGGTAACTCTGTTGGAATTGGGTGAGAGAAGAGCATGGTACAGCCCATGACCAGGGGTGGTGTAGGTGGCAGTGTCAACAGCACTATTGGCAGCAGCAGCAGCAGAAGCAGTAGCAATGGCAGCAACAGCAGCAGTAGTGGTGGCTGCTTCCAGAGCTCCAATATTATAAATGGTGGAGGGATTAAATGACTGACCAGAGGATGACTGCAGGGATCTCTTTGCTGGTGCCGAGGCAGGATTCTCTTGCTTTGCCCTTCTTGAATGTGGATTGCAGTCTTGGATGGTGGTCCTGGGGTGAGGAGGAGTGCTGATGTGGCAGAACTTGCAGTAGTTGTGAAGAGGTAGTCCTTCCTCATAGTTCTAAGGCAGAAAAGAGTGCTTGTGTTCATTTTCAAATCAGAGCACAACTCTTCTTTGATTATACCACCTTAGAAGAAATGAAAATTTACAGGTCCCAAGAAATAGCTCTGACAATAGCTGCTCAAAACCCCTTAAAATTGGGACAGAGCACTCTCTACTCTAAAAGTAGAATCCTACCTTGATCAAGAGCTCAAAATTCAAGCAATTGGCTGGGAATATGAGCAAAAAGCATGAAAAAAAATCAGACTACAGAATCTTACTTTGGTGACAAAGAAGATTAAAACATAGAACCAGCAGAAGACAACAAAGTCAAAGCTCCTGCATCCAAAGCCTCCAAGAAAAAATATGAATTGGTCACAAGCCATAGAGGAGCTCAGAAAAGGATTTTCAAAGTCAAGTAAGAGAAGTAGAGGAAAAATGTGAAAGAGAAATGAAAGTGATGCAAGAAAACCATGAAAAACCAGTCAACAGCTTACTAAAGGAGATACCCCCCAAAATACTGAAGAAAATAATACCTTTAAATATACCAACCCAAATGGCAAAAGAGGTCCAAAAAGGTACAAAAGAGGTGCATGTTTTTACATGCAACTGGGTAATAAGATATACAGGCAATGGGGTATAGAAATGTATCTTGCCCTACAAGAAAGTAAGGGGAACAGGGAAAAGAGGAGGGGTATGATAGAAGGGAGGACAGATGGGGGAAGGGATAATCAGAATGCATACCAGCTTGGGGTAGGGGATAGGGGAGAAATCAGGAGAAAATTTGGAACTCAAAATCTTGTGTAAATGAATATTGAAAACTAAAAAAATATAAATTCTGATTAAAAATATTTAACAACCTAAAAATATAATAGAACATAGATAACATTAATATGTAGTTTTCTAAGTCAGGGGCCCATAGTGTTGCTTATATATGACTTAGTGGCCTCATTTCTATTTGAATTTGACACTATTGTTGGCAACCATATGTAAGGATATACAAGGGTTACCTATTGATTTAGAAAACCTTATATTAACCTATCTATTTCACATGTATAACTGATATTAAATTGTTTGCCTTCTCAAGGAAGAAGAGTGAGAGCAGAGAGAGAATCTGAATCTCAACATTTAAAAATGAATAATAATTTTTTAAATGTAATTGGGAAATATTTAATGAAATAAATAAAAAATATATTATATATACATATAATATTTTGTTTTTATATACTTATATGTATAAATATTCCCCATCTTCCCATAAAATACAAATTTCCTGAGGCCAGGGACTGTGACATTTTTGCTCTTTAGTCTCTAATACCTACCATAGTTACTGGTAGATAGAGTAGCTATCAAATATATATTAATAAATATATATTCATATTAATGATTGATATATAATACATAAATTATTTTAAAAGTGCTTCACAATTTCTCAAATGTACTTCTACCCACTTTATTTCTTTATAGTACTCAATTATAGGATACACATATACATACAAATTACACATTCCATACACTTTTCAAGGGCATGTCTTCCTCAGGAAAATGCAATTTTTAAAAATTCATTTCCATTTTTTCGTGTAGATGGTTCGATTGGAAACTTTCATAATGTTGATTTCAATAGGAAACCCTCCTAATATTCTTGAGCTTGATGAAATTACTACAACATCAAAATAAGAACATTTGGGGAAACTTGTCATCACCAATAAGCAATTAATTTTTCTTTGAACCTGGTGTAGGACATCTTCCACAACACTGGTGAATAGAGTTATCAAGCACTTTGCTCTCTGTTTTCTGTCTCACTTGCTATCAGTAGCATGTTGAAAAAGGTTGCCATCACAGTATTATCTATCCCAGAGCCATTTATAATTTTAATGTTAATAGAGAAAATGTTGTTCTGAAAAAAAAAACAAAACTAAAACTAAAATTTTAGAGTGGGAACTAATTTCTATATTAGAGAAATGCTGCTTTGAACAAAATAATAAACTCATCCTCTAACTACTTCTTCATCAGTTATTTGACCACAACTTTGTAATCTAATATAGAAAAATCTAAAAGAGCCCAAATTGCAGACACTTTGACAACCACACAAAATGACAACTAATAGCCTGAAATTGAGAGGGGAAACAGGAAAAAAAAAGAGTAGTCATAAGACAGTGATGCCTGGGGCCCTTAAGTTTTTAAACTCTAGTGTCTGGAGATAGAATAATATAGGGATTAGCTAACATGAATTACACTTTGATGAATAATTCAACAGTAAGGTCAAAGGGAGATCTAAATATGGGTAGTTAGGTGGATAGAGTACCAGCTCATGGGTAAAGAAGACTCCTATTTCTGCATTCAAAGCTGGTCTCAGACACTTGCTAGCTGTGTAACCCTGGTCATGTCACATAACTTTGTTTGCCTCAGTTCCCTCAGTTGGAAAATGAGCTGGAGAAGGAAATGGAAGACCATTTCACTATCATTGCCATGAAAATTCCAAATAGGGTCACATGGTCAGACATGAGTGAAGCAACAGAGCAACAATCAATGAAGAGTTCAATATAGTTTAACAAAATAATTAGTTCAAATTTATTGATGTTGATTAACTACCTGTTGTGTCCAAGACACTATGTCAGAGCTTAGAGATTGTGTATAGAAATATAAAACTTATTCTGAAGAAACTTAGAGTCTAATTAGAAAAAAAAAAGAATATGAATACAATAATTGCATGGGGGTAGAAGAGTGATGTCAGTACAGATGCAGTACTATAAACCATTTTAAGGAATGGCAGAACACTTTAGAGAGGTAAGTGACCTGGATGGGGAATCCATAGTCTCAAGAAAGATTTCTCTCCTAATCTCCACTGCCAGCATTCCTTCAAGTTGTTAGTAACAATATTCTCTTGTGCAATAAGATTTAGCCAGTCCCCTCCACTGGGAGCATTTTCTCTAAATTTACTACCAGTTTCTTCTGTCTACATTTTGTTTGCATATGGTTGTTTTCATGGTGTTTCCCCCATTAGACTGTAAGCTTCCTAAAGGCAGGGTATGATTTTGCATTTCGTTGTATTCCCAGCACTTACCACATAGCCTGGCACATAATAGACACTTAACAAATGCTTGTTTACCTGACGACTGAGTTGTGATATGAAGGAAGGGAGGGCCTTGAATTGACAGAGATACTCTGTGTGTGTGTGTGTGTGTATCTGTGTGAATAGGGGTGACTACTAGAAATAATGAACCTGAAAATGAATGGTTAAAATGTGTTCAGTCAAGGGTGTTTACAAAAAGTATGAAGCATAAAACAGTTAAAATATGTTTAAAAGGTGAGCCTGTTGTCTGTTAAATTCATTCATGTGGAACACCTTTTCCTTGGCAAGGATGCTGGATAATTTTGGTGTTATTGTATTTTCCCTGAGTAAAGAAAACTGTCTGAATTTATGTCCAGGGGAGTAACTAAAAAAAAAAAAAAAGAACAAAAAGAAACAGTAACCTCATCATAAGTTGAAGTGAGTGACAATAGGTTTTGTGATATAAATTTCTTTCTATACAAGATTTATACAAATGTTAGCCCAATTGGGTTGCTCCTAGAAATATTCTTTGAGATTAATAGTTTTCCCAGTGTATTGGAGAGAAAAAAAAAAACACAGTGAGTTCCTTTATGACCATATCAATTCATTCATTTTCCCACTCAGAACTTAATGGAAATACATATGAATCTCTACAATTCAGGTCTGGATTGAGGTTAGCATCATTCTGTTTTCTAGAAACTGGTTGGTTGCTGGTTGTCCTTCCCTCTTGAAGAGGACCAAAATGACATCCTTATGTTAGTCAATTTACAGTGTGTCCAACCGTGACTGATCAGATCAATATGAGCTCAGAATGCTCTACCACAGGTCAGGTATAAATAGTTCATGTAATATTTGGGGTGGATTCTCTAAATTTGTGCATTTCACATTTCTTTGACCTTTTTCAATTCGGCTTTGCTCAGAGAGCACAGCACCTTTTCTGATGAGGTCACACCATGCTGGGTGGTTCTGTACCACTGTCTCCCATGTCACACGATCAATTACAAAGCTCCTAAGAGAGACTTTGAGAGTGTCCTCTTATTGTATCCCCACCATGTGAGGGCTTGCTCTGTGTAAGTTCTCCATAAAAAAATCTTTGTCAATCATATGTTTTGCATTCAAACAACATGGCCAGCTGATTGAAATTGTGCTCTCTGTAATAGAGTTTGAATACTGGGCAGTTTAGTTTAAAGAAGAAACTCAGTGTCTGGAATCTCATCCTGCCAGGTGATCTTCAGAATGTTCCTCAGACGATGGAAATAGAAATGATTCAGTTTTCTGCATTGGTGCTGGTATACTGTCCAGGTTTCACAGGCAAACAACAGTGAAGTCAGTACAAGTTCTGTAGACCTTCAGTTTAGTAGTCAATCTTAATGTCCCTTCTCTCCCACAGTTTCCTTCAGAGCCTACCAAACACGGAGCTAGTTCTGGCAATGTGTGTATCAACCTCTCAAAATGTACATCCCTAGACAGTATTCTGCAAAGTAAATGAACTTATCAATAACACTAAAAATTTCTCCATTTTCCATAACTGATGCTTCTGCATATGGATGGTGGGGTTCTGGTTGATAGAGCACCTATGTTTTCTTGGCATTAATTGTTAGTCCAAAATTAGTACCAGTAGCAGAGAATCAATCCATGCCTTGTGACATCTCAGGTTCAGAGGCTCCATTGAGTGCAAAATCATCTGCAAATAGAAAATCATGCACCAACACTCACTCCACTTTAGTTTTGGCTTGTAGCCTTTTCAAGTTGAAGAATTTACCATCAGTGTGTTAGCTGACCTTGATGCTGGGTTCATACTCATTGAAAACATTTGACAACATGACTGAAAACATCATGCTAAAAAGGATGAGAGTAAGCAAACAGCCTTGTTTCACTCTATTTGTGACTGGGCAAGCATGTAATCATGAAATTGATGTGTGATATTGATGAACTTCTCTAGCAAGGAAATTCTGATGTTATTTCCTATAAGTTCCCATAATTGACAGTGTAAAAGGCCTTAATCAGATCTACAAATGTGTACAGACCTCTGTTTTGCTCCTGGCATTTCTTTTGGAGTTGTTAGGCAACAAATATCATATCAGCCATTCCTTGACCCTTTCTGAGGCCACACTGACTCTCAGGGATATGACCATCTTCAGTGAAGAATCAGCCTATTAAGGAGAACTGTGGAAAAAATATTGCCAGCAATGACTAAGAGAGAGAAGTCCCTGTGTCTGTCACAAGACAATCTGTTTCCTTTACCTTTATAGAGATGGACAATGGCAGTGTCCTTGAACTCCTGGGGGATAATCTCCTCTTGCCATATAACCCAGAAAATTATGGAGCCCCCAACCCACCCCTTGTAAATCTCAGCTGAAATAGAATCAGCACCAGGTGCCTTGCCAAATGAAAGGAATCTAATGGCATTCAAAAACATCTTCTTCAATTGAAAATTTGTCTAGAGAGGGATTGACTTCAACCTGAGGGAAATAGTCAATGACTTCAGCATTGATTGATGGTCTGTTGAGAACACTACAGAAGTGTTCAATACATCTCTCTAGGATCATGCCCTTATCCCTAATTAATGTGGCTCTATCAGCGCTGAGTAGTTGAGATGAGCCATTTGTCTTTGGCCCATAAATAGCCTTCAGTGAATCATAAATGCCCTTTGGATTGTTGCTATCAACATAAAATCGAATTTCATCTGCCTTTTTGCTGAACTAGCATCCTGCATCTCTCTAAGCCAGTGGCTCTCAACCTTCCAAATGCCGCTACTCTTTAATACTCATATGTGGTTATATCTGCATGTGGGCAGACCCGCCTGGAGATGGATAGAGGACCAGTGTCTCGGGTCCTAAGACCATCGGAAATATGTGTTTCCCAATGGTCTTAGGCGACCCCTCTGATCCCTGTGAAAGGGTCGTTCGACTCCCAAAGGGGTTGCAACCCACAGGTTGTAAACTGCTGCTCTAAGCTGTGCTGTATTTTACTTTTGATGGAATTAAATGCTGCATCTTTAGAGACAGATAAACTATCCTGCTGGAAAACCCTGTGGAGTTCTCATTTTTTATTTAGCAGCTTCTGGATTTCTCCATCGTTTTCATTGAATCAGTCTTGGTGTCCTGATTAGACGAATAAATGCAGTGCTATAAACCAAATCTCTGAAAACTGTCCATTCCTTTTCTACTCCAGCTTTGTCAACCATGTGTTCATACAACTTTCCCTCCAAGTTAACAATAAAGTGTTGCTGCTCTGAGAATTGTTCTAATATGTTGACATTAATTCTGGTGGTGATTTTGTCTTGGGGTTTCCACTTTTGTTAAATGTGAATATTTAGCTCAGAAAGGATGAGTCTGTGATCAGTCCAGCAATCTGTACCTTATATTGCCTTCATTGTTCCAATACCCTTTCTATCTCTTTTCCTTACAATCACATAATCTACTAAATGCCAATGTTTGCTGAGAGGGTGTATCCACAAAATTTTATTGCATTTAAGTAAATGGAAGACAGTGTTGGTGATGAGAAGGTCATGTGATACAAAAATCTTCAGTAGTAACTGACCATTGCTGTTGCTATTTCCAAGTCCATTCCTCCCAAGGACTCCCAACCATGTCTGGTAGTCTGAGTCCACTCTAGCATTAATGTCACCCAGAATTAAAAGTCTGTCCTCTTTTGGCACATTGATGATAAGTATCTCTAGGACTTCATAGAATTTTTCTTTGACTCCTTCAAGGTTCACCATAATTAGAGCACATGCAGTGATGATAGTGGCATGACATTTTCCTGCAAGTGGCAATCACATTGTCATGAGCCTGTCATTCAATCTTTTTGGTTGCCATACAAGCTTACTGACTCAATTAGTTTTGATAGCAAAATCTATACCAGCTAATGGTGCTCACCTTCAATGTGGCCACTCCAGAAGTATGTGTATCCAGTTCCAACTTCAGTAATCTGGCCTTCATTTGCCAGTCTTGTTTCACTCAGGGCTGCTATTTGGAAGGTATGCCTGCTGAGTTCTCTCACAGCAAGAGCTCTTTGTCCTTTAGATATACTGGATTTTGTGTTATCTATAAGTGTGTACTCATTTTACGTACCAATGGCAAGTGGAATCATTTTTGTAATTTTTTGTGTATGTTTTGAGGATAGAGTAGAATCCCTGCCTTCCACAGTAATCAGGCCAGAGTTGGGTAAACAGACAATTTTTAGGGCTCCTTTTATAGCCCTTTCCTCACACCAGGACATGATCAGTATGATCCTTAAAAGGCTGTTCTGACACCCAAGATCTTTTGAATTCTACTACTACTTCCAGTGAAAAGATGAGCATATGCCCTGGGCCACCTATGTTCAGGTTGTGACTACAGCTTCCAGTGTATCCACATTTACTGCTTCATCACTTGCCTGTTGCCTCAGCACTTTGAGATAGGTAAAAATGGTAAAAGGGTATAGGTGATGTCTTTTGATTCATGCATAAATTGTATTTAAGTGAGTCAGAATTACATAACCTCATTCTCTGTTCCAGAATTATCACAGTCCTGTTGCATGAC
This sequence comes from Pseudochirops corinnae, assembly GCA_028646515.1. Taxonomy (NCBI): domain Eukaryota; kingdom Metazoa; phylum Chordata; class Mammalia; order Diprotodontia; family Pseudocheiridae; genus Pseudochirops; species Pseudochirops corinnae. Next base: position 255,056,612 of record CM053587.1, on the reverse strand, counting down.
AGAGTCAAAATGACTGGTGATGACTAGAGATGCTGTGCATGATCTTGGTGTCTTTGATGTCTAACCAAGTTCCAAGTGTTCCATAGTACCTGTTTTAGTTGCCTTTGGGGCCATTGGGATAAATTATTCTCATCTTCCTATTTCACTAGGGAAAGTCTGTACATGCTTCAGTTAGACACCCCCCACCCCCAACTCACTGATGGGATTGAGACCCTTGGTTACCCTCAACTTGGTTTAGCCTGTCTGCACTTTACCAGGGTGTGGCTGCTATGCATGCTACAGCTTCTTGGAGTCACAGTTGAGAGTTGGGTGAATCAGGTGGACAACATAGGGGGAAAGCAGTCCTGAAAAGGACTCAGTCCCATTCAAGACAGAGGTACTAGTCTTTACTCTACATCCCTCCAATAACTAAAACAACACTGAAAGTGTTTGAGTGGTCTCATCTTCCTGACTGAAATTTTCACATAGGAATTTCCACATAGGTGATTTTCCAGGTAGGAAAAACAAAAGTTTTATAATGAAAAAAAAAAAAAAGCCTTGCATACACTGATATTTTTTTTTTTGTTCTTCTAATCTGGCACATAATAAAATACCAATAGATGTGTAGAAGGGTGAAAAAGCATCTAGTTAAACAGTTATAGTTGTTTACAGAAAAGGAGGCAAAAGGTCAGAGAGGTTGACCTAATTAAGGCAGGAATGGCTAATGTATTAGTGCAAAGAAATAAGGTAACATCACTTCTATGATACATATGAAATGAAGAAAAAAATATTCAAAAACGTCTATTACACCTATAATGGGAATCTTAAATTTCTGAATTTTGATATGAAATTTTACTGAAAATAGCAATAGCAATAATAGATGATGATAGATAATAATAATAATAATAATAATAATAAATTCATGTATTACTTTAAGATTTACAAAACACTTTACAAATAACTCAAAAATATCATTTGAACCTCATAATTATATGGTGAGGTTCTTACTAAAGAAAGAAGTATTATATTTTCTATTTTACACATGTAGAAACTGAGATTCAGATTGTTTAGGTGACTTGTGGAAATAAATATTGTAGTTATAGTATCAACCCTGGGTTTTTTGTCTCCAAGTTCAGCCCTTTACACAACTCACTGTGCTTTATCTCAACAAACATCAGAGGGCATACTATCGGCAATGCATTATTCAACTCACATGATAAAACACAGAACCAAATCATTACTCATTATCTTCTTCACTCTAATCTCCATAACGATGTAGTTTTTCCATTAACCAAAACTAACCTACATCAAGCCTTAGCATCTCTTTTGTTTTTAGCAGATCTTGCATTTTTATCTCCAATTTTTCTTTAATTTTCAATCTCTTCTTATCTACTGCCTCCTCTGCTTTCTACAAATATTTTCATGTTTCTATTCTTAAAGAGGAAAAAAAAAACAAAAGGAAAGTTGAGCAACAATAGCAACAAAAATAAGTGAAAGACTCATTAGATGTTTATATGCTCACCAATTTAAAACTCTCCTTATCTTCTCAAACACTTTTTAAATAGCCACACAAAACTGGTGCCTCTACTCCCTCTCTCTCAATTCTAAAGCCTCTTTAATCTGAACCAACCTCATTCTTAGAAGGAAACTGATCCCTCCAAAGTTACTACTGATCTCTTAGTTGACCCATCTAATGTCTTCTCTAGTTCCTAATCCTACTAGACTTCAGAATTTGATACTGTTTATCACCAAAGTATCATCCTGAATACTCTCTATATTGTCTTGGATATCTTCCTACCTGTGTGACTCCTATTTAGCAGTCTTCTTTCATAATTTGACCTTTACCTACCTTTCCAAATACATTCTACTCCCTTTTACACACTGTAAGATCCAGCTGTATAGACCTATTTAAATGTTCCTAATAAAAAGTCATCTTTGCATTTGATGTCTTTATATTGGCTGTTATTTGTACTT
>CM053587.1:255034995-255054159 GCA_028646515.1 Pseudochirops corinnae | reverse complement strand
ACTCTAGGTGGGGCTTTTACCTCTTGATTTTTTTGTGTGTCAGGGAGGGGGATGAGAACCCCTAGATTTCATTCCTCCATCCCAACTTCTGAAAGTCTGGGCATGTAGCTTCAAGAATCCGGGCCATGGGTTGCTAGCTCCAGGAAAAACCGCTGACCCTGCTACACGCCCTGCGTTCCCTCCTACCCAGTTCCATTGGTCCTCACCTTGGCAGTGAGAGGGCTGCAGAAGCCTCCAGCTGGGTTAGTCTGCTGGGTGGGGCTTCCCAGTCTGCCACGCTCTGCTCTCAGGTCCGCGCTGGTGCCACTCCTGTGTGCTCCGTTCTCCCTGTCCCGACCTGATTAAGCACTTCTCTTGGCTGGGAGTCTGTCACTCTCTGTCTCACAATGGGTTCTGTCACTCTTAAATCTGCTCAAATTTACTTTTTAGTTCCCAAGGACGAAATTCTTGGGGAGCTTGTTCGAGTCACTGCTTACTCTCCGCCATCTTAGCCCCGCCCCTCTAAAATTCTTAAGTGACAAATGAGTTGCCTCAGTGAAGGGAGCTCCCATACCTAGATTTCCTCACAAACCACCAGTCTAGACCAAAAAATTCAAGACAAATGCATGAACACACATGCCCACATGCACATGCACACACACACACACACACACAAACACAAACACAAACACAAACACACTCACAAACAAAAACCCAATGATACCAACTAGCATATAAGTGTACTACAAGGCTAGGCCAGTAGCAGAAAAATCTGTAGTTTCATATGGTGATGTGATATTTTTTTTAACTTACTATGACCATGTCTTTCAGAAAGTTTGAAAAATATACCATGACAAGACCTTCTAATTGGGGGACAAGAAAAACAATTACCTAGAACCTACTATATGCCGGGTATTGTGCTATGCACTTTTAGAAATATTTACAAATATCACTTGATCTTCAGAACTACCATGCAAAATGAAGCCTATTATTGTCCTCTTTTCAAAGTCAAGGAAACTGAGGCAAACAAAGTTTAAATAACTTGAGAAATGACATACACAGATAGTAAGCATCCGAGACCAGATTTGAACTTGAGGCTTCATGACTCAAGCTCTAGGACTCTCCACTGCACCATCAGCTACCTCTAGTCCACTAATATATTCAATGTGAGTTGGGCAGTTCTGTGTAGAATGACTGTAAATCATACCATATGTTTTAATGCCATGTTCAAGGACTTTGAATATTAATGCAAGAGTTAATTCCTTTAAGGAATATATTCTCTATTTTATACATGAATATCTGAGAAAATGGGAGGTGGGAAACAATTAGAAGCAATTATCTTTCTTTCCTTTGTTTACTTTTGGAGATTCCTGGCTGAGAGCTTTGTGGGGATCATTTCCAACAAGTCCATCTATCATATAGCACCACTGGTTATTAACCACTTTTGTATAGTAATATTTCTTGCTTTCTTCTCAAAGCATATTCTGTGACAATTCTATCCTGGACAATTGTATGTAGTTTGTATTTTGAATACCTTCAGAACAGAAACTAAGGACATTAGTATGTAGGTCACAAGGAAAAGAGATTAATCAGATGAAGTGATTTTGTTGTTGTTGTTTTTTCTCAACAACATGTACAGGTTGTTTGTTTTTTTTTATTTGCAGAAGCTTAATTCATCTAGATATTTTTTATAAGAGGCTTTGAATAATTACAAGGAAAGTTCTCAAGCACGTAATGTTTTGGCTAAACTAAACAGCAGCTGCAAAATTCTTAAAGAATTTGAATCCATCAGTGAAAGTTCAGGATTTTAATATGAGCTCCTCTTCACAATTTCAGAAAAGAAAAAATAAACTTCCAGAAAAAGAAAAAAGTACCAATATTTTTCAACTTCTAAAGTATGTTTACTTAATATATATAAAAAAGCAAACTTTCCTGAGGGATGGAGGTGAGGCAAATAAGGTACTTCTATTCAGACACTAAGTAGTTGTGATGATACAATGGTGGCACCTATTGGTGTATAAAGTACATGAATCTGAACTGCAGAAATGTCTTTTTTGCAAGTTTACTCTCCATCCAGTTCACCATGCCTGCATGCTGAGAACAGTATTGTAAAAAATTTTTCCTCTTGAAAATAAGTCATTGCTCAAAACTCCCATAGATATTAACAAGCTCTACAGCAGCTATTCACTGCAATGGTCAGGGGATTTTTTGGACCACAGGACATTAAGGAGAATATATCCTCATATCCTTCATACAGTGACATTTTATTTTATTTTTCCCCTCTGTTATTTTTTTTTTACTTGAAAAAATGCTTAAGAAGTCTGTCTAAGCCTTAAACCTTGTTCCTGCCTCTGGGCTCCCTGAAAAGAATTGGAAAAAGGATACCTTCACATTATTCATATCAAAGGGAGGTGCAATATTTCACATGGATCACTGTGATGTCTTATTTTACATGGAAATCAGCAGACATATCCTCATTTTAATTGTAATAACCAAGCTAGGAAGTAGCATGGTATGGGCAGCTAGGTGGGACAGTAAATAGAGCAGTGGGCCTGGAGTCATGAAGACTAATCTTTCTGAGATCAATTGTGGTTGCAGACACCTGTGTGACTCTGGGCAAGCTACTTAACTCTGTTTCCCTCAGTTCCTCATTTTAAAAATTAATTGGAAAAAGAAATGTCAAACCATTCCCTGTATCTTTACCAAGAAAACCCCAAATGGGTTCATGAAGAATCAAACATGACTGAAATGACTGAACAACAAGAACTGGAGGTATGGTAGAGGAAAGTGAAGTACAGGAGAAAGATCACTGGGTGTGAGTTCAAACTCTCTGCTACTTACTATTTTACCTTGGGCAACACATTTCATCTTATAAGTCTCATCTTCTTCATCTCTAAAAGTAGAATGCTATGCCGTATTATTTTATTTTTTTAATTAATTACTATGAGACCATGACCTACCTTGTGAACAGGAAATTGATTTTATAGTATGATTTGAGATGCTATGAGTATAGCTATTCCTACTTCTTTTTTTTTCCCCTTCAACTGACTTGAGGCTTTTTTATTTTCAAAAGAGGGGGAAAAAAGAGAAAAAAGTAGCCTGGGAGAAGTAAAACCTTACTGTCAAATTTGGAATCATTTAATCATGAAACTGAGGCAGCTAGGTGGCATAGGGCTTAAGAGTGCTGGGCCTGGAGTCAGGAATACCAGTTTTAATTCAGTCTCAGATACTTACTAGCTATTTGAACTTGGGCAAGGCACTTAAACACTATTTGCCTTAACCCATTGGAGAAGGATATGGTAAACCATTTGTAACACCATGCATGAGCAGATTCCCAAAAGAATGCTACTATGAACAGCTTTTAAGGTTCTGATTATACAGTATAGTGAACATTCCACTTATTCTATAACAAATCAAGGCAAACATTCACAACAAATCACAATATAATATCCACAACATTACATCTTATCACAGAAAATCACAATATAGTGTTCACAACAGCTTAACATTAGAATGGCCACATAGTTTTACCAAAGTGGTCACAGTATTTAGAACAAAGAACAAAAGAATAATCATCTGACATCCCAAAGGAGGTTTGCCTCCACACTCAGTCATTCAGTCATCTCACAATACAATAGTCAATCTTCTACTCATGGGGCATTCATAGGTTAACTTAATCAGTCACTTATCTAGCAATCAGTCACTAAATATGTTACTCACTAAAAGCAATCATTAGAAAAAACACAAACCCTCCACCAGTTGACTCTATCATCACTTATTCAGATTCACAATTACTAAGTATCATTAATCACTAAGTACAATCATTAGAAAAGTATATAAACCCTCTATCCCTCAATGTCTAATAAACTTCAATTTCATCACACATTCAATCTGCGAGGAGAGGCTTTTTCTTCATCTTGACTCAGGGTGTTCTCTCAGATTCCCTGGATCCCCTTCCATGGTCCCAGCTCCTACCTGAATCCACCAAACAGTCACCCGGATTCAGAGGCAGATAGCTCCCAGGTTCTTGTCCAGTCCTCCAGGCAGTTCTTGCTACACACTGAAGTTCAGAGGGTCCAGCACATCTCAAAACCTTCACAACTACTGTTGCCAGAAACTCAAGGATCAACCAAGTCACAACCAAAATCTTCTTCTTCAGTCCTCCAGTAGTTCAGCTGGCCCTAGGCAACTCCAGCTTTCACCAGATTCTGGTCTCAAGAAAACTCCAACTCAGTTCTCAGTCCAGCAAGTAGCAGCCCTGCTTCTAGATGCTGGGAAAATTCTGCTCCCTCCACCAGGAGCTGCCAAGAGGAAAATTTTTGATTCTGACTCTCTCTTCTCTGAGCCTCTTCTTAAATACACACACACACACACACACACACACACACACACACACACACACACTGGCTTCCTGTCTCAGCCAACCCCTTCCTGTTATGTCAGCAATGGGAGACAGAGTTCACACCTTCTGTTTCTTTCACAGAGGTACTTAGCTCTTAGTTACTAAGGGTTAAGTACCTGCTTACTTGACATAACAAAAAAGGGTCTTTATATTTAAATTAATTACCATTACATCACTCTAGTATCTTTGCCAAGAAACCCCATGAACAGTGTAGGTGTTATATAGTCCAGGAGGTCAGGAAGATTCTGACAAGACTTAATGAGTAAATAACAACAAAAAATCATAGGCTTATAGGGAGTTAAAAAGAAAAATCACTTCAGAGACAATCTGGTTCAGTTGTTTCATTTTTCAGATAAGCAAACTGAGGCCTAGGGATGTTATATGATTCTCCAAGGTCACACAGGCAGTATGGACAGATTAATTTAACACCTAATTATTTTCTAAGTATTCTAGCTATCTGAGAGGTAGCTTCTGTGGAAGCAGGTAGGATATATGTGAAGTTCCTGAGATACAATATGGTATAAGCAATCAGTACAACTGTACTTTAAGTAGATTGAGTGTTCTTGTACTAGGACATAGAAGAACCAACAAAAATCCTTGGATTGCTTTAATGACTTATCACAATAGGATTTTAATGGGAAGGAATTTGTTAAATATTTTTCAACTAATAAGAGTAGAAAGAATCCTTGCCACTTATGAATGATTATAATATTTTTTGTAACACAGATTGAATAGGGAATTTTTCCTTAGGAGGGCTATGTGTCTTCACTCTGATTGGTAAAGTATTTTACATGAAATGAAGACCAGGTGAGCACAGACTAATACAGCATATATAAAGAAGACTTTGAAGGCAATATTGTAGGAAGATATGAAGATATAATCTACTGAAATAACATCCTGATGTCTACAAAAACACAATTTCATTTTAGTGAACTCTTCCCCTTAAGAATTATGCATCCTAAAAAAAAAAACCAATCAAATCATATATAAATGGTTTCATATTATATACAAGACAGAACGTGCAAGTGACGGCAAAAGATAGTCAGGAAATAAGAGAAGTAACAGTAATTGGTCTAAAAAATAGTTGGCCCAAAATAGGGAGATTGAAAAGATTTTTTAAAAAAAAAAAGAAAAAAAGAAAAGATTTCTTATTGTCTAAAGCAGGTCATAAAGTGGCAGCCTGCCCAACTGTCCTTGAAAGTCAAGATATGGACTCTGAAACCTGTTACCAATAATGACCCACTGAATAGAAAATTGCCAGATTTAAATTCAAAGTAGATCCAGTTACGACGGAATTTCCCTTTGTGAAATGTTTCATTTGTGAAGAGACTGGTCACTTATTTAGATCTTGTCCTGATATTCCCAGTGCACTTTATGCTGAAAATGATTATTGTAGGCTTTATGTCTCTGTGGAACATAAATTAAGAAAGATTGTTCTAAAAAAATAAGAATTCATATCAAATTGTCACAGTTGAATAGTGTCCTAAGGATATGAATGTAGAGTTAAAAAAAAAAAATTGGATGTTCCCAAACCACTAAATACAATACTTCAGTAGTCAGCATAGTTAACTTTTGAATACAGATATAGCAATCTTTTGTTGTGGTTGTTATTGTTACTATTTTACAGTGTGTTCTAATTTCAATGAGGAAAAAATTTCAAGGTCAGAATTGGGTTCAACACACAACAACTACTGAGTATCTGCAAAAGAAAATTTGTGAGAAATCTTCACATTGTCAAAATGCCTTTTCTGGGTTTTTTATGCATTAAAAAGAATACCGCTGATATGAAATCCCCAAATATAGAAATTTAGAGCATAAATTGGAGTTTCTGTGGGAGGAAACATAGTTCAAGAGACATCTCTAGCTAATAACCTCTAACAAGTTCCCTTAGTCCTAGAACCCTTACTTTTTCGTTTCTGTTGCTAGAAAAATGCTAACTTTAGCATGGCATTTGCATTGAAAACATTTGTTTTATGTCCATTCAACTTATTTGATAATACACCCAAAAATACAAGGTTATTTAAAACATTTTGTTTACTTATTTCACTCATAGTAAAATATCAGTTTTGTTATTAAATAACTAAGTCATATATTCTTTAATGTTTTTAATCTTCTTTCATACATCAAAAGGTATGATTGAATCTTACAACAACCCTATGAGCCAGTAGGTATTACGCCCATGATACAGATGTGAAATCAAGGACCAAAATATTAAGAGATTGCCCAGGGTCACATAATTCATGATTGATATGATATCTTTCATAGTAAAAGTTGCAACTATTATATAAATCATTATCTCAAATTTCAGTAAATTAGAGAAAGATGAATTTTAAAAGACCTTCATTTCACTCAACTCACAGCAAATCCTATACTTTACAAGAAGATGCATGTCTGTGCATGCAGGAATATATACATTTACATGTATTTATGTATTTGAATGCAGCCACACCCACACCCATACACATGCATATACACTTAATGTATAATGTGTGTGCATGTGTGTATTGTATACATATATGTGTATATATACATATGTGTGTATATATTTGTAATAGGAATAGGAATTTGAAGGTCTTCTCTGCCCCTTGACCCCCTGATAGGCTTAAGTGAATTTGAGCACCTTCCCTGATTTGAAAATAAATTCTTCCCTCTAATAGGCTGAATGCAGTCACATGGATCCTGTGGTGGGAGGCTTGTTTTTCAGGAATATCCACAGCTTGTTGCTTTGTGATTGGGCAGTGAGTCATGAGGGCTATGACATTCTCTGACTCTCGAGAATGCTATTATATACCCTGATGTCAAGTTTTGCTTTGGGGGCTTGTGTGATTTGGTCAGATGAGACTTTGGATAACCATTGAGAACTCCGGCTTTGAAAACCCAGATGTTGGTGCTTCTCTCATAACTAACTAGGTATCAGGTAATAGTCAGACAGCTGAAAGCCCTGTCTGCTGGTCTATTTCTCAGTTATTTTTTGTCTGCTTATAACTTATGCTTGTTTTCTCTGAAATTCAGGATGCTGGCTTTTCCCCCCTAACTAGGTAAATGATATATGTTTGATTAAAGTAATATTGTTAACACCTTTTTGAGTTGGTTTCCTTTAGAAAAACAGATCAAAGAACCTGTGTTAGCATCCATTTTGGTTATGCTAGGGTGCTTGCTGTTATAAGATTTTATAAAGATATGTAATATACATGCATATAATATAGAATTCTATCTTTCTATACAATGTCATTGAAGATCCAGAGCCAACGTGTGAGCCCAGTGTTAGTCTTATATCCATTTTACGCAAATGAGATGATTCAAACTAAGTAACTTGTTCAGGATCACACTGCTAGTGAATCTCTGAGGAAAAATTTAAATTCAGTTCCTCCTGACTCCTTGTCCAGTCCTCTATCCACTACTAGAATCACCTAACTGCTCTTGATGAGAGAAACCAATCCTCACTCTTGAATGCTTAGGCAAAAAAGAAAGAAAGAAAGAAAGAAAGAAAGAAAGAAAGAAAGAAAGAAAGAAAGAAAGAAAGAAAGAAAGAAAGAAAGAAAGAAAGAAAGAACAAGCTTGTACAGAGGCAAGCTAGCTAACAGTTTAGATTTAGCATGGGCCTTGGAGTTTTTTGCATGGAGATATTTTTATTGCTATAGTTTTAAACTTTCTTTTGTTCCTTTTTTCATTTCATAAAATTTTATTTTTTCTAGTTACATGTAAAGATAGTTTTCTACAGTCAATTTTGTAAGATTTTGAGTTCCAAATGTTTTTTTCTCTCTCCCTTCTTTGCTCCCCCCCCAAGATGGCAAGCAATATGATACAGGCTATACATGTGCAATCATATTCATCATATTTCCACATTAGACACATTGTGAAACAAGAATCAGAACAAAAGGGAAAAACCATGAGAAGGAAAAAAACAAAAACAGAGAAAATAGTATGCTTCAATCTGCATTCAGACTACATATTTCTTTCTCTGGATGTGGATAGCATCTTCTATCACAAGTGTTTTGGAATTGATAATTGTATTGCTGAGAAGAGTTAAGATTATCAAAATTGGTCATTGCACAGTGTTGCTTTGAAATAATAATTAAACCCATAGGAGCTGATGAAAGTGAGAGAGAGAGAGAGAGAGAGAGAGAGAGAGAGAGAGAGAGAGAGAGAGAAAGAGAGAGAGAGAGAGAGAGAGAAAGAGAGAGAGAGAGAGTTGTGTATTCAATGCCTGGGCATATACTCGCAGGTAAGAAACATGATATAAAGCATGCTTTGACAAAGGAAAGTGAGGAGTACTCAAGCTAGTGGGAGAACAAAGAAAAAACAATGTCATGAAAACTCTAATAGAAAATATTCAGGAAACAGGGGATAACAGTGTCAATTTCTGCAGACAGCTCAAAAATTATGGGGGAGGGGGACTGAGAAAAATACAAGCTTTTTGCCTGTGGCATTAGACATAATCAAATCAATATATTAAAATTGGTTCAGAAAAAGACATTTCAAAGGACTACTTTATGGATTACCTGTTCTCATTCTGACTCCTAAGACCAAATGTCCAACATTCTATGTATTGACTCCTATTAAAATATAACAACTTTGATCAGGGATTGTTTCCCCATCTCTTTCTTTTTTTTATCTGTAGTACTTGGCACATAGTGAACGTTTGTGTATATGTGTTTATGAAGACACAGTACACACATGTATATGTGTGTGTGTATATATATATGTATATGCATAGGATTGTGTACATATTCATATGCATGCATATACACACTTGTGCATACATATATGCACATTCTCACTATGCACTATATAGAGACACTGATATATATGCACACATGAACATGCATATGATATACCTATACTTTCCATGCACATATGAATATATATTAATATCCACATGAATTTTCATATATTTATATATACACATATATATGCATATATAGTTATATATTTCATTCATTAATAATTTTAATTTAGTGATAATAATCATTGAGGAAAATGATAAAACCCTGAAGATATCTATAACCCTTCTGAAGATATGGAAGAAATAAACATTTATATGATGCCTACTATGTGCCAGGCACTGTACGAAGTGCTTTAAAATTTTTCTCATTTAATATAACATCCCTACAAGATAGGTTCTGTTATCATCCCCCATTTTACAGTTGAGGAAATTGAAGTACATAGATTTTAAATGACTTGTCCAAGGTTGCACAGCTAGTAAGTGTCTAGGCCTAGATTTGAACTGAGGTGTTCCTGACTCCAGGAACTATATCCACTTGCCTCCTAGTAGTAGAGTAGGTCAATTGTATTAAATTAGGTTGACTCTACCCCCTATATATATATATATATATATATATATATATATATATATATATATATACACATACATACATACATACGTACATATATATATATATATACAGACACACATGAATACAATTATTTTTATACCCTTAATCATTAGTAAAACATGCCAAGATGTGAGATAAATTAATGGAGTTTAGCATTCAATTAGAGACCTTTGAAAACAATTTTTTATCATTGTTGTTTTGCTATTATTTGCTGTTGTTACATTAAAAACTTCACACCTTGCATTCCCTGCCCCCCCTTAAGTCTTAAGGAATTTATGAAAATAATCTCTAATGTTACTGGGCATTGACATAGTTATCAATATTTTTTTAATTTGAGTAATTCAAATAAAGTTCTGAGGTCCACTAAATTATAAGCCAGCTTCTTATTAACTGTTTTCATTTCAATTCTGAAAAAACAAATGAACACATGGTGATTTTCTTGAAAGGCAACATCATAACAAATCATTACCTTACTCAGTTTCTATTGCATATGAGATTTTTTTTATTCATTCATTCATTCCACAATCATTTACTAATTTGTTGTTATTGTTCAGTTCTTTCAATCATCTTCGTCTCTTTGTGATCCCATTTGGGGTTTTCTTTGCAAAGGTATGGGGATGGTTTGCTATTTCCTTCTCCAGCTCATTTTCTAGATGGGGAAACTGAGGCAAATAGGGTTAAGCGGCCTGCCCAGGGTCACACAGCTAATTAGTATCTGAATATGGATTTGTATTCAATTTTTCCCAGCTTTAGGACTGGCTCTCTATTCATTGTACCATGTAGCCATCCACTAATATTTTCCCAATGCTTTAATCACCCGATAGCAGAAGTCTTTGGTTCTCTAATTTCATAATCCAGAAGATTATTAGAGTTAATAAAATTCAATGCCAGAGGTCCAAATACAATTTTAGTCCTTCACCCTCCAAAATATCATGTTCTCCCTAATGCTGGCAAATTTGTCTTACAATTTTTCGTGAAATGTTTAAGTACATACTCCCAATTGCTTTGTTCCACAAAAATTTTTTTCTTGATTTAAAGAAAAACTCAATTTGTTTTAAGAAGAAGTTTCCTATCAATTTTTTTTATAGTGATAGCCCATATTCTACATGAGAAGTATATCAGGATTGTTACTTCTCTATATTATTCTTGTAAATAGCCAACTAAATACATAATACAATCCTTTTCCTAATGCTTAACTCTACTGGCTTTTTCTGCTAAGCATCTCATAATTCAGGGATACAATAATTCAGGGCAATTTGTTATATCTGTAATGTGATGAATTTAAATTCATAACACTGAAAAGAGATGTTGAAATTTCTTAGTTCATAAATGAGGAGGGGCTCTGCTGGCAGAAAACGCATTTTTGCAGAAATTCAACTTACCACCTGGGAAGAAATATTTATTTATTTAGTTAGTTAGTTTGTAATGGAGGAATAGAGTTTCCTTTAGCTGTGGTTTAGGAGCTTTTAAGAATTTATTCTCAATGCCCCATTACTTTTGTGAAAAATTTCTGAGAAAAGAAGAGTGATGTGAACAGTTTCTATTAAGAATATATATGCTGAATTCAGTGTGTAAATTCTCTAGGGAGAACTACTAACACACCATTTATGGGTCAAATCATGAGAGGTAAAATGATTTTTAAAAATTAATTTTAGATTTTTCTGACCATCAATAAATCAATTTTTATTTGTATTTACAAAAGTTTTATTATTTTTTTCTGCTTTTTATGGAGCAATCATTTCCTTTTTTAAAATCATCTCTACCCCCTATATAAATAAAACACACTTGTAACATTACTACTGTCCTTTGACCCCATTCTCTTGTGGTTAGTTAATTTACAGTTTACCACTCTCTCAGTGTTTTTCAAAACTCAAGTGATAGTGTGGGGAACTTTTTTTATCTGCCATTAGCTATCCATTGATTGTGTTTCCCCCAGTTTTAAGGGTAAACTTCTCTTTAACCATAGTTCTACTTAACTATTTACATCCTGATAGCTTTGATAACTGTATATGGAACATAATTATTATTATTCTCATTTTATATATGTGAAAACCTAGGCTCAGAGTAGTACAGGGATTTGCATTATGACTACACAATAAGTACAAGAGGTGAGATTTAAAACTTAAGTTTTTCTTGTAGTTTGTAAATAAATAAATAAATCTCTAAAATTTCAGGTTAGCTATTTGTATTATTTACAACTGATAGGTAAAGAATGCAAGGTATAGACATTTAGTAAGGAAAAGCAAAACAGAGGAAGGAAAGTACGTGGGAAATATCTGTGATGAATGAGGAAAAAATGTTAAATAAAATATTAGCAATAAGACTGCAGTCTTCAGCATAGCACAGAAATTATGCATAATGAAAATGTGTGGTTTATATTAGGAATGTGAGGCTGGTTAACTCTTATAAAAACTATAAACATAGTTTTATATGATATATATAAACATATCAACATATCAATAATATGAACAACTAAAATGTATTATATCAATCAATGCAGAAAAGGCTTTTTGAGAAGATACAATAGCCATTTCTGTTAAAAAATACTGGAAAGCGGGAATAAATTTATCTTTACTTAATCTGATAAGTATTATTTATCTAAAATGAAGAGTGTTTTTTGTCTATAATACAGGTTAATGAAAGCTTTGTGAGTTAGATCAAGGGTAAGGGAAAGATGTCCACTATTACCACTAATAGTAGGATAGTAGCAGAAATGTTGACTATGTCAACAGGAAAAGAAGAATAAATTGAAAACAAAGATAATGTGAAGAAAAAAGGAAAACTATCTCTTTTTGCAAACAAGATTATACTTAGATATTCCTAGAGTCAATCAAAAAAGTGTGAAAAAATGAGTCTAATAGTACTGGATTCAAAAATATTCTACAAAGCAACAAACTTCAAAACAACTATATAAGGATTAAGAAATAGCAAAGTTGATTGGTGGAAGCACACAATATACTAAACAAATGCAGTAGCTTAGTGTTTAAGAAACCCACAGATGCTGGATTATCATTGCAAGAACTCAGTATTTTATCCCCCAGATTCCCAAAAACACATTCGTGAAAACTGTAAAGTAGTGTGGCAGAACCTGGGCATAGACAAACAACTCATATGTGATGATAAACTCCAATTATCTAAATGATACATAAAGTATGGCATCACAAGAAAGGTTAGGGAAGCAAAGAAATAATTGTCTTTCAAAATCTTTGGACAGGAGAAAGTTGCATGACCAAACAACAGATAGGATCCCAAGAGATAAACACATTTTTCATTCCATAATTTTTTTAAAAAGGTCCTTCACAAACAGAACCAACACAACTATTATTAGAAGAGAATTAAGTACATGGTGAGGAAATCTTTGCATTATGTTTCTTTGATAGAGGTCTCATTTTAAACACATATAGGGAACTGATTCAAATTAATAACAATAAGAAACATTCCCTTAATTGTTAAATGGAAAGGGATATAAATAGGCAGTTTTCAGTGAAAGGAATCTAAGTTATCAATAGCTATGTAGAAAAAAAATGCTCTCAGTCAACAACCATTACAAAAACGGCAATTAAAACAAAACTGAAGCACCACTTCATAACCCATAAAATTGGCAAAGCTGAAAAAAAAACAGCAAATGACAAATGCTTAAGCGACTGTGGGAAAACATGCATATTAATGCAGTTAATGGAGTTTTGACCTGGCTCAGCCATTCTGGAAATAATTTGGAACTATATGCAAAAAGTTATTAAACTGTGACCCAGTTATACCACTGGAAAGTTTCTCCCCAAAAGAGATCAATAAAAAAGAGAAAAGAGTGCTATATGTATAGAATCTCTGTTTGTAGTAGCAAAGAATAGGAAAGAGAGAACGTCTATCAGTTGAGGAATGGATGAACAAGTGAAAGTATATGAATGTGATATAATAATATTGTGCTATAAGATGTGATGAAAATCATTGTTTTGGATAATCCTGGGAAGACTTGTATGAACTGATGTAGAATGAAGATGTCAGAACCGGGAGAATAATTAATATACTAACAAATTTTAAAGTTAGGCCTTTATTCTTGTCTTCCTTTTGTTACTAGCAAAGAAGAATATGAGCCTTAAAGTAGACATTCATATAGTATGTTTATTATATCTAAATCATCAAATCAAGTGAAAGGTAAATGAATTATAATATGTTTCACCTGATATCAAATACATTTTGTAAGCCAGATATAACTATCTCTTGATGAATTACTTCAATAAAGTGTGTAATATTCCAGAAGTATTCACATTCATGCTTAAAGATACTCATTTGTATTTGAAAGAAAGGGAATATGTTTAAAAAATCTTCCTAATTATGCCTATGTTGTAATAGACTTATGACTACTGGCAACCTTACATGGAAAACCCATGAAATTGTGTTCATTAACAAAATACAAAATGAAGATGAATTTGAGGTTGAGGTTGAGCAATGTAGTTCATAACTTCTTTACAAGATTTATCATTCTCATCTACTATCATATCTTTCTGGTTCATTTGTATACTTCCACCTCAAATTACCTAAAATTATCTACACAAAATTGTATACAACACATGACCAAACAGAGGAAAGAGGCAAGGTTTTGACATATGAGAGGAGAAATACTGGATGGCTGTTAACATTTGTATTAATAGCAGCCATAAGGAGGTCATTGATTTTAATGATGGTGTCTATACATATGGTAGTGAGGTTCTTGTCTGTGCTGGGTGTGGCTATTACCCCAAGGTCTTCTATGACAATGATTAGATTTGTTGTCATTTGTCCAACTCTATGAACCCTTTATTATCTTGCAACCAATTGTCGCTGTTCCTTTGATTGCCACTAGATCTACTATTCCAGTCTTCAACAATCAGAGAGGAGTCTGCTCGGTGTTTCAAGCATTCTTGATACTCTGTATCATTTTCCACGATTTGAAGCAAAATTTGAAGCAGCATCAGGAGTATCAATCATTCTGAATATCTCCATGGTTTAGGACTGCTACTCTATTCAGTTTCTATTTTCTGTGAAGAAATTTAAGTCTGGAAGTCAGACACCCCAGCTTCCTGTCACAATTTTTCAAAGTATTTTTTTGGTTGCTATGTAAAGATGGGAATAGATATGGGTACCCTAAACAGGGCTAAGACAGTCACACTGCTGTGGTCAGCCTTGATCAGCCCTCCTACTTTCCCTCATGCCTGTTGGGCCCAGGGCCTAGGCCAATCCACGGACCATGCAGAACTGGACTCCTTTCTCTCTGAGAAAGTTTCCTCATCGTCTTGGTTCTCCAATAATATTTTTGAAAAGACAATCCACTTTAAAATTTATTTTTAACTCAAAATCATATGAATCACAACTGCAAAGGACTCAGGATTAATTAGGATACTAATCTCTTAATGGAAATGTAATATGTTCATATATATCTGTAAACATGCCCAGTGCAAGAATTTGTTTTACTTAACTATTCATGTTTGTAACAAGGATTTTGTTTTTCTGACTTTCTCACTTGAGGTGTTAAGACTGGGATAGAGAGAAAGTAGGTCATAATTTTTAAAAATATAAACTTTAATTTAAAAAATAAATGCATCTAGGGTCAGATTTTTTTGCAACAACAGGAAATGAGAGAATAGGTGAAAAAAATAAGAAATTTTAAGCAATAGATGGGAGCTTAATGAGCTCATGTTGGATTGCACTGATTTTCTCAATATAGTAATTAAAGTTAATATTTATATAACACTTACTATGTGCCACAAGCTGTGCTAAGTGTTTTACAATTATTATCTCATTTGATCTTCACAAAAACACTGGGAGACAGGTACTATTATTATAGGCATTTTACAAATGAGGAAACTGAGGCAGACAGGTTATATTACTTGCCCAGAATCACATAGCTAACGTATGAGGCAAGATTTAAACTGAGGTCTTCCTAGTTCTAAACCCAAAGCTCTGTCCACTGCACTACCTTGTTGCCTCAGCAGGAGGTCTAGTTCATCTTGTGGAAGTGAGACTTGTTTTTGGAATTGACAGGAGAGTGGGAGAACCTTTTTGGACCGTCACTGTGGAGAATGAAATAGAGTAAGTATGGACAGAGTACAATAATTTTAATACCAGTGAAGGCTGATCTAAAATTAAGATGAAAGGCACAAAACTTTATTGGCTGCATTTTGTGGCTTTTTTCCAGCATTGCTCAGTGGCCATGAAATTGTAAAGGTAAAATAAAATTATATGAATTGCTCAGGAAAGAGGCTTCTCATCTAAGAAATGACGTAAGATGAGTATGGGAAGGGATTCCACGGTGGTAACAAATGAAACATGAATTTGATGAACCAGGGGATCAAGCTTAAGTATAGAGCCAAATGAAGGCAGAACTGTGTTATACGGAAGGGGAGAGAATAGAAAAGAATAAAGGGATGGAATGCTTTGGTGATGATAAAATGAGAGCAGGAGTGTTATGAGGGCTACCATTTCAAGTAAGGGAGTTTTAAATAAGGATTTCAAATGTCCAGATCTTGAAATTAGTGAAATTCTATAACATGATGAGGTCTAATGTTTGTGGTGCTTGATAGTTAAAATGGGATGGGAAAGGAAATTACTGGAATTGTGGGAGCTGACAAATTGTATGGTAAAATTATTCAAGGACACTCTAGCATAGACACTGGAATTTCCAAAGATGATTCAAATGTCACAGATCTAAAGTGGAAAGGAACCTATGAGGCCTTCTAAGTTAAAATATACACTTTAGAAATGAGTAATTCAGATGTGGGGTATAAATCTTGCTCCTCCAACTCTTAATCCTCTACTATTTTCAGTGTACTGTACTGGTGTTAGGGCATCAAATGGAGAGAAAGCCCATGAAGCAATACATAAAGCAATAGAAATAGAAATTTGAGAAATTAGGTATGGGGGAAATCAGTGAATAATGACAAATGTGGAGAAAGTTTTCATACATTATGTAGAGGTATTGAAAGAGAAATGATATGGAAGTAGCAGTAGACTGAAAAAAAAAAAAAAGATGTTCATCCCTTCTCTTGCCCTGGTGAATTGGGTTTGGGAGGAGTGTGTAGTCTGCAATACAAAGTACTAAAAAGCATATGATATATCAAAATTTAAAAAGATATACATATAAACAGCTTCAGTTGGTTGAAGAAGGTGAAAGAAATATTCATGGAATAGTTTGAGTCCCTAGGGAAGTGGTTGAGACCTTTCAGCACTCTATCAATCCAGAAGATCAATTTCTATGTGGGCAAATAGCAGTCAAAAGACAAGATGATTTGGGTGGATGAGTGAAGTACTGTCAAAAACCTGGGGCAATTCATGAGCTAAGTGTACTTGTTCACACTTACTCCATCTGTGGAGGAAAATGAGAAAATGGTAGCAGGCAGAAAGCAAGGTGATTTGGATAGGCAACTGAATGATATGTGATGTATGATTTGATGTTTGGAGCCAACTATATAGAGATCAGAAAGTAGACCTTATAAGTAAAGATCAGAGCAGGGTAAGGGGAAATGATAAAAGTAAGAAGAATATTGAGTAGAGATGTGGAAGAACCTGCAAAGAATTACAAGTCTTAAGATGCATGTTTTCTGAAAAAATATTTTAAAAGTCTTCAGTCTCTGAATCTAGATTTGTTTTTCTGGCTTTCTAGGTACTTGTACAGACAATAATTAAATAGGTCTTGCTTTTTATACTGCTTCCCTCATTTATTCATGAGTTAAGTTACATTAAGTACTATCCATATGTTATGCCTTTATTAAATGATAGAGCATGCAAAATCCTCATTTTCATATATTTATATAAGATTCATATATTTACCTATATAAATCTTAAAATTTTTTTTATCACAGAATATTAGCATTAGAATGAACTTCAACTGCTTTATGTTTTAACCCACATGTGAAAGAAAGAAATCCTCACCAAAAACTAAGTGCGTGACTAGAATCAGCTTGAAACATTCAACATACAAAAAACTCTTAATTTTCCTCCAAGACGTAAAATTTCTTTGTCTGCTATGCAGTAGACACCCTGCAAGTAAACAATCTTGCCTAATATATACAGATCAGCAAATATTCTGTTGCTTACAAGTGCTAAAGAGATTCTTCTGGACATTTAAACGTCAATGACTTGCAAGGGTAATATTGTACGAGTTAGAGACAAGACTTGAACACAGATCTTCTTAAATATTACATGAGCTTTCCAGAAACTGACTTGTGGATATTATATATTATGTTAAAATTTTAACATACACTATTGCCAAATAATTTTTTAAAAGAAAAAATTCTCTTTTTCTGCACTGTAAATTTATTTATCATTTTAGATATTAAGTGACAAATGAAAATACATATTTTACATTTTATCCAACTACTTGCCCAAATCAAATACTATATCTTTTCTAAATAATCATGCTGTCTGAAAATGAAGTGGACTGTTTAGTGTTATATTTAACTAGAGGTTCTAAGTATAAGTTGCAAAAACCATTTCTAGTGATTTTGTAGATAACTCCTTAAAAAGCTTTGACCTTACTCTGTCCTTTCTTTTTAGTGATCAGGTGAAGATGTACTTTGTTTTCATGTTGCCATTGTTGCTCAGTTTGTTAAAGAATCCAAGATAATAGCATAGCACTATTAGAAATTTCCTTTGTGTGTTTTTTTTTTTGAGGTCTTGCATATACTGGAAATTATAATTTAAAGATTTAAGATATTCTGAATCCCTCCATATTACTTATGGTAGGCATTAGTCATCGTGTAGGCCTCAGCATGGAGAAACTTTAATTACGAGTACTTGGTAGCTCAAGGACTTTGAATTTTGTTTTACATCTGCACCTGACAAACTCATTTATGTTTTTTCTTGGGATTCATGTGTGTTTCTGCATATGTATGCATGTGTATATGTGTATTAAGAGAAGGACAGAAACAGAGACAGAGGCATACAGATATGTATGCATGTATGTATGTGTATGTATAGATATGGTGAGAGTCAGTCTCAGAAACTCTACTACCTAATTTTAACGAAATTCTTTATCAATTTCAGTGATATTGCACATCATATTGTAATTTTTTGAAGCATACCCAAGGGCTCTTTTTTATTTAAATTGATTTCTAAATGTATTCCCATGTAATGATGACTTACAATGCATTATGTTACATGTCCAAGGTTATAGATTCAAAATGAAGAATTTGGTGAAATATATCAATACTATTTTAATGGATTCATAAAATATGCAAATAATTAGACCTCTTAAAAACCTTTCTTAACAATAGTGCATTTATTACTTTCTAAAAGAAAATTATCTGAAACAGAATTAGGAAAATAATATTTTAATTAAAAACATTTTTAATACCAAACTTTGTTCTAGGGAAATATAAAATTGTACTATGCATTGGATAGAGAACAGGGTGTTTCTCCTTCCTATATATTCAAAACACAGTTTTTAAAATTTTCTTTCCTTGTGTATAAAAT
>CM053587.1:255013652-255034495 GCA_028646515.1 Pseudochirops corinnae | reverse complement strand
TATTTGGTTTTCAAAATCCTTCTTCAGCTCATCTCTAGCTTTAAGGCAAACTTCATGTTTATTGGAAGCCCATGGTGGGGGAGCTCTGGCTGCACTCTCCTTCTCCCTTTCTCTGCCATGTTCTTTCTTTTCCCCAAAAAAGGAATCTTGGGTTTGCTTGCTGTTCTTACTTTTCTTCTTATGCTTATTCTTATTCATGGTTGGTCACTCCGTGATTTTTTTTTTAATCTCTGTGGGGCTCTGCTTCCAGAAGGGAATGCTCTGTCCCAAATTGCTGGGATCCTCCCGGCTGCCATAGCTCTCAGGAAGGTGCTGAGTCCCTTTCCCACTTCCGGCTCACTGGATAAAGAAGACCAACAGGACCAACGCCCAAGACCGCAATCCGGATCCTGGCCGCCCAACGTGAGAGCACTTGGCCTCTGAACAATCCACTTGGCCTCTGAACAAATCCCTGGTCCTCCTGCAGTGTGTAGGCCATGGGCGTGGAAGCTGCAATGTGGAGGCGCATGCAAAACCTCTGCCTTTCTCTTTCCAGCCCTGGAGGCATTTTGGTGGGACTGATTTTCTCCCAGGACTTTGCAAGCTCCACTGACCTAGTTCTGAACACTCCCGCAGCTGCCGCCAATCTGCTCACCTGAGGCTCCTAGGCTCCTCTTGTCCAGCTGCCTCCAGGCTCAGCCAGGGCTTCAGGCCAGGCTGGTTTCGGTTCACAGTGCTGATATGGTTCCTCGTAGCCAAGCTGACTTTAATGGAAAGTATGTTTGTGTGCATTTTGGAGTTCTAGGATTAGTTTAGACTCATATTTTATGGGTATTTTGGGGTGGCTTTGTGAGAGCTATGATATGTTGCTCTTCCTACGCCACCATCTTGGCTCCACCCCCACCCCGACCCTGTCCCTTTTCAAAAGTGCTTCTAACTAAACTTTCCCCCAATGTGCTCTCCCTTTATCATCTTCCCTCTTTTCTCCTTTGCCCCTACTTGCCTGTAGGGTAAGATATTCAATTGAGTGTGTATGTTATTCCCTCCTTAAGTTAAATTCAATGAGGGTAAGGTTGATGCATTCTGTTTTTCCTTTCTGTTCTTCCCCTCCATTGTAATAGTTTTCTCTTGCTTCTTTTATACCAGATAATTTACCAAATTCTATCTCTCCCTATCTCCTCTCATTACATTCCTCTTTCAGCTATTAATTTAATTTCTTAGGTATAACCAATTCTTATTCAACTAATCCTGTGCCCTCTGTCCATGTATACATTTACACACACACATACACACACACACAAACACACACATATATACACACAGACTCCCATATATATTTATATACACATACACCCTCTTATATAAACACATATATGTAAGTATACATATATAAATATATATTCCCTTCAACTATCCTCATACTGAGAATAGTCTCATAAGTTATAATTATCATTCTTCCATGTAGGAATGTAAATATTTCAACTTTAATAAGTTCCTTAATAATAATGTGATTTTTTTTCATGTTTACTTTTTAATGCTTCTCTTGATTCTGTATTTGTAAGTCGAATTTTCTGTTCAGCTCTGGTTTTTTCATCAAGAATGTTTGAAAGTCCTCTATTTCACTGAATGACCGTATTTCCCTTTGAAACATTATACTCAGTTTTTCTGGGTAGGTGATTTTTGGTTTTAATCCTAGCTCCTTTGACCTCCAGAATATCATATTCCAAGCCCTTAGATCCCTTAATGTAGAAGATGCTAGATCTTGTGTTATCCTGATTGTGTTTCCATGATACTCAAATTGTTTCTTCGTGACTGCTTGTAATATTTTCTCCTTCACCTGGGAACTCTGGAATTTGGCTATAATAGTCTTAGGAGTTTTCTTTTTGGGATCTTTTTCAAGAGATGCTCAGTGAATTCTTTCAATTTCTATTTTGCTGTCTTGTTCTAGAATATCAGGGCAATTTTCCTGAAGAATTTCTTAAAGGATGATTTCTATTTTCTTTTTTTCATCATGGCTTTCAGGTAGTCTAATACTTTTTACATTATCTCTCCTGGATATATTTTCCCGTCAAATTGTTTTTCCAATGAGATATTTCACATTGCCTTCTATTTTTTCACTTCTCTGGATCTGTTTTATAGTATTTTAACTTTTCATAAAGTCATTAGCTTCCATTTGCTCCAATCTATTTCTGAAGGAATTATTCTCTTCTGTGAGTTTTTGAAATTCCTTTTCCATCTGGCAATTTCAGCTTTTTAAGGAATTCTTTTCCTCATTGGCTTTTTGGGCCTCTTTTGTCATTTGAGTTAGTCTGTTTTTTAAGGTGTTATTTTCTTCAGAATTTTTGTAGGTTCTCCTTTAGCAGTCTATTGCCTGGCTTTCCATGATTTTCTTGAATCATGCTCACTTCTCTTCCCAATTTTTCCTCCACTTCCCTTACTTGATTTTGAAAATCCTTCTTGACCTCCTCCATGGCCTGTTATCAGTTCTTGTAAGCTTTTGATGAAGGAATTTTGAGTCTGTTGACTTCTTCTAGTTCCATGTTTTGATCTTTTTTTGTCTCCAAAAAAGGATTCTGTGGTCTGATTGTGCTTCCTCATCTTGCCAGCCAATTACTTAACTTTTGAGCTATTTGCCAGAGTAGAACTCTGCTTCCAGAGTGGAGAGCTTTGTCCCAAATCTCTGGGATTTTCACAAATGTTGTCAGAGGTATGAGGAGGGCACCTTCTCTGCAGCCACAAGCTCTGGCACACTGGCATTTCTCACCTCAAGACCACCACCCAAGACAATGACCCAGATCCAAGCAGGTCAAAACAAGATCAATTACCTTATGAATGGTGTTTGGTCCCCTTACAATCTGCAGGCCAGGAGCTCCCAAGGCAGCCATGCTGCAGTAGCTCTAGCTGCTATGTTGCTGCCACCTTTCACACTAGGGGAAGAGACTGGATAGCACTCTTCCATCACCCAGTTCCAACAGAGTTCCCCACTGACCTTTTACTTTCTCTTTGGTGTTTATGGGTTGAGAAGTCTGGAAACCACCACAACTGCCAGTGATTCACTCTCCTGAAGTCTGCTCTGGCTGATCTGGGCCACTCCAGGCTCAATGCAGCTCTCGTGTGACTGTGCGCAGCTCGCAGCTTGGTGTGATAGACCCTTCCTTTTGACCTGCCAGGCTGGCTTCAGTTGAAGATTTGTTTCTCTCTGTCACTTTTTGGGTTCTTTAGCTCTAAAATTTGTTTTGAGTCTTATTTTATAGGTACTGGAGGTGATTGTGGTGGGAGCTCATGGAATTTCCTGATTCTGCTCTGCCATCTTGGCTCTGCCCCCCACTATACTATTTCTCTGTATATTAGACAATTCTTCCCTCATTGTTTTTATTATTGTTTGTTTATGTGAATTAATCCCTAGGCTCTATTTTAAAATTCTTTAATATCTAGTGTCATTTGGGTACCAGACTTTGAGGGAGTAGTGGGACTGTGAGGCTTCTACCACTACCAGACTTATGCCACAGGTAGATTGGAATACGTCATCAATTTTCTGCTTTTTCTCTCAAAAGTTGAAGAGGTTCTGTGCTTCTGAAGAACACCTAATTTTATTTTCCATATTTGTAGGATTTCAGAATTAGTATACTGTTGTAAAAATGAAAATGAGATATTACTCACATCAAGGAATAACTTCATTTAATTATTCTAAACAACAAGGAGTGCCTTAGAAACTGTGAATAATTGAGTGTAACATGTTATGGGAAAGATAATAACCTTAAATAAATTATTTTAATCATAAGCCTCTGAAAATAACATTGATACAACTGGGGCTCACTACATTTTAATGAAATGATTGTAGATCTTAAATGGTATATTTTGCATAAGATGCAAACACTATAGGATTTGTCCCTACCTTACTCCACATTCTCAAGAGACAAAATTGGTTATTATTTTTGCTTCAGTCAATTTGATGTCTTACTGAGATCTTTTTAAAAATATATTTTTAATAATGACAGAAGTTAACACATCTAAATATGTAATAAAAAATAGATCAATAAACTTTTGGTTCATGGAAATGTGTCCCTGGAATTGTAAGTATAGTTGTTGTTGTTGTTGTTGTTGTTGTTGTTTTTTCCCCCCAGTAAGGAAATAGTATGACAAATGTCTAAGGGGAGAGCCTCTTCTTTTCCTTAGACATAAAAATCATACAACTGATAAACATCATTTCTCAATGCTTAAAAAAACAAGAACCTCTAAATCAGGTGTGACAAATGCTGAATAAAGGACAAGATATGGTAGAACTAAAGAATGGGGGTAAAAACAAATCGTAATATGTGGTATCCCAAAAGTTTGAGTTAGTTTTAATCCACACTTTCCTTGAGAAGTTTACAATCTACTAGGAATGATTCAAATCAGTATAGATAGATACATAGATAGAAAGATGCACATATATATCATATATATTAAAATATGTGATATACAATATATACAACTGTGCATGTGTGTGTGTGTATATATATATACAATATGTACATAACATTTACCTATACATACATATTAATGAGAGAAAAGTATAACATCTAGGCTTTACTGGGCATGCCCAGATTGCCTAAAATAGAGACTCTCTGTGTCCTCTACTACAGGCAGGTGGAGAGTGGTATCCTCCTTTGATTTCCTACCTGACTGTAACAAAGTTGAGTTTTTTCAAACTCTTAAGACAGGCACTTTCTCTCTGTTTTCCTCTTTCTGCTGTGGCCAGCAAGTGAAGACCACAGTTTGACTTACAGTGTGGGAGCCACAAAATGAAAAGGTAACCCTACCTTTTCAGGGTTGTTTGCCCTCAGTTTCAGATGCAAATGATCCCTTCTCCAGAGCCAGGATCCCAAGTTGAATGGTGCAGCTAGCCTGGAGCCTTAGGGTGTGTTTGTGTAGATGGGGAGGCTCTTGAACTAAGTTGTGCACTTTAGCAACAGGACAGGGGTAAACTGTGAGCTTCTTTCATTAGACGTGGCAGGAACAGGAATCTTTGTCTCAGTCTCACTAGTTTTAAAGCTAAAGCTTGTTTCAGGTAGGAAGCCAATCCAAGGAGTTTACCGCTACTCAGGTGCCTCCATTTTAGGAAATCTGGGCATGCCCAAATCAGTCTAGGTATTTTTCCTTACACACACACAATATGTAATTCAAAGAGTTAAGTGATATGAATACAAAGATAGATAAATAACTATCCTTGTTTTTAAGGAATTCATAAAAAAAAAACTATTGTGTTTTGGGGCTCCATTTAAAAGATATATTTTCTGTGAATATGGAAGTAATAGCTCCTTTTACTATGCCTTTGTCAACTCCCGGGAAATTCCAGGCCCTTACCCAGCTGTGACCAGCATTTTCTATAGGGCCTACATTCCATGAGATCTGAGGAGCAGTCAAGGAACTGGGAATGTTTAACCAGGAGGGAGGGAGTCTCAAGAGGGACTTGAGAATTGCCTCCTTGTTTTGAATATTTTATTGTGGAAGAGGAAGTAGACTTGTTCTCTTTTGCCTCAAAGTGGAAGAATAAGAAACAATAAATTGAAGTTTTGAATAGAGAAATTTAGGCTTGATTTCTGGGGGAAAGGGGAAAAAAAAAAAAAGCTTAGAACAGTAGTTTTCCAGCATTGAAAACAGCTCTATGGGGAAGTAATGTGGTCCCCATTGCTGGAGGTTTTGGAGATTTTCAAGGGCTGTCTAGATGACTTTGTCATATATGTTTTAGTAGGCATTGCTTTGCAGGATTAGGTTGATCTCAGCTGCTATTGTCCCTTCCAAATGAGGTGGTCTGTGAAAATTTAATGGAAGATGAATGACAGGGGTATGCATAGGAAAAAATAACTGATATTAAGAGAGGTTCCAGGCAAAGTTGTAGCATCATTTGATAGGGGCAGACCTTTTTGCAGGAGTGATGGAATAGGGTGGTGATAAGGAAGATTAAAAGGAGGGAGTAGCAGCTGAGATGAGGTTCGAAAAAAAGAACTCCAATGAACAGAGATAAGAATTCACAGTATTATATCATTTCAGAATTCTAAAAATTTAAGAGACCACATAGTCCAATTCACATTTGAATAATAATCACTTCTATAGTATATCCACAAATAGTCATCTTGTCTTTGCACATACATGAAAGATTATAAAGACTGGGAACTGGAAGGAAGATTCCAATTTGGTTGGGGAAAAAATGTGAAAAAAGAATGAGAGCAACCTGGAAATGTAAATTTGAGGCATTAATGTGAAAAGCAAAGCCCAAGAAAAAGGAATATAATGACATATCAAATAAGCTGTAAAACTTACATTACTAAAGAAATGTCAGCTGTGATGATGATGATGATAAATAGCATTATATAATACTTTCACATTTGAAAAGTAGTTAACAAATATTGTTTTGTTCTGCCAGCAACCCTGGCAGATAGGTAGTATGATTATACTGATATTTATATATATAGATATAGATATAGATAGATAGATAGATAGATAGATAGATAGATAGATAGATGAGAATAACATGGAAGATTTCCTTGTATAGGTATATTTATACATATATGAATGTTTGCAGATAGGTAAATAGAGCATTTATTGCATTTGTATTATGACATGACACTGTCTTGTGATCTGAGGATACAATACAAGAAAAAGAAATAAACTATTCTCAAGAATTTATATTCTAACATGGTAAAAATATATAAAAGGGGGCTAGCTAGTGGCACAGTGCATAGAGCACAGGCCCTGGAGTTAGAAGGGCCTGTGTTCAAACCCGGCCTCAGATGCTTGACCCACTAGCTGTATGACTTTGGGCAAGTCACTTAACCCTAACTGTCCTCCAAAAAGCAAAAAAAAAAAAAAAAAAAAGAATGGACCTGAAAAGCAGGAGTAAATGGGCAATCTTCACATGGGGATAAGGCTGCCAGAAAGGAAGTGGAAAAATCTAGTGCAGGGTGAGAAATAAGAGCAGAGCCATGACTGAAATAAGTATGGCCTGGGCTATTCATGCAATGGTGATCTAGTTGTCTAGGGTGAAGGACTTAACCATTCAGAAGAGAAGACCCTGGAGTAGAGTGAGAAGGCTAATGCTGAAAAAGTAAAAACGTCTGGGGAATAAATGGAAAAAGAGAGAGAAAGAATGTTAGACCAATACAATGATAGATATAGACATAGATATTGAAATCCAAAGAGCAACAGAACTATAGACAGACAGATCCCAGACAGATATTGTTTTTTAAGTATTTAGGTGATATTGCTTTATGTATATATATCCCATTGCTAAATATATTTCAGAGTATCATTCAATACAATAAATACCTTATTTAGAGGGTAAATTGATCCTTGCTTTGCTACTGTTAAAACTGTGTAATCTGTATATACACATGTGTATTTATGTATACATGCATATACACATACACGTTTATTTATGTATGTGTGTGCACA
This sequence comes from Pseudochirops corinnae, assembly GCA_028646515.1. NCBI lineage: Eukaryota > Metazoa > Chordata > Mammalia > Diprotodontia > Pseudocheiridae > Pseudochirops > Pseudochirops corinnae. The sequence goes on along the minus strand of CM053587.1, from coordinate 255,027,082 downwards.
AACACACAAACACACCCATATATGGGGCAATATGTGTATGTGCATTTATTTGTGAAGATAATAGCACATCCATTGTCATTACCAGGAGAAACAATATGTTGTCTTTTTATTATTATAGACATTTCACCAATAAATTCAACCTTTGTAATAGAAAAATTTAAGATTGTTTCAGTAAAAACTTATGGGCAACTAACACCCTTTCACATGAACATGATTTTGTAGACTTGTGCCAGTCTCATTCATCTTCCATGTCTGACACTTTTCCATATGTTCAGTGCTCATACATCTGTGAAAAGTTTGACACATCTGTTGTGCATAGAATTCTTTCAGGCTTATGAATGACACTGTCTTGGTGAAGTGAAAATCTGAAAAGCAATTTTACCACCATGGCAGATGAGTGACCACTTAGAAGGGTCTAGGTTGGTGCTTGTATTTGGCCTTCTAGAGTAAATAGTCTCCTATATTTTGCCATTTGACTTTTAATATTTTCTTCTCAATAAGAGTAAGAAATTGATTCTTTTTTCTGCCCTGGGTTAAAGTTATCATTACACATGGTAAAAAGTGCTTACCTTGTCATCTGGAGTTACAGAATTAAAGCAGTAAAAGGTTATATTATAGGGTTCTTGAATGTCCTCTGGTGGTTGTCAAACTAACATTACTGCTAGAGAAGTTGGTACCATTCACTGCTAGGATTTATCTAATAGCAAATTTTAATTTGCATTTCTAATATCCCTTAGAGGTGGAATCATACCTATGTGGGTAAAATAATAATGGAAAAACTCAGATTTTGTATCTTTCCACATGAACAATGTTTGCTTTTCTATGGACATTTTAGGAAAATCATACATATCCTTGATTTTCTGAAGTAAAAATTTAATTTTATTGTATCATTTATTCTAATACATGTCAAGGGAAGTAAGTAATCAAGGTAATTATTTGTCATATCTTATTTGAGTTCTCATTTTTTTTCAACTTGTAAGTTTGTGAAACTTTTTCTAGGTAAAAAATTGTAAACAGTTGTGATTACCTACTCACCCCAATTTGCGTTTTTCACTCATTCTTTTTTTTTAGTTGTGTCTGACTCTGTGACCCCATTTACGGTTTTCTTGACAAAGATAATGAAGTAGTTTGGCATTTCCTTCTCTAGCTCATTTTCTAGGAGAGAAAAATGAGGTAAACAGGATTAAGTGACTTTCCCAGGGTCACATAGATTTGAATTCAAAAATATGAGTCTCCCTAAGGGGTGGGGAACCTGTGGCCTCTAGGCCACATGTCACCCCCTAGCTACTCAATGCAGCCCTTTGACTGAATCCAAACTTCACGGAACAAATCCCCTTAATAAATGGATTTGTTTTGTAAAAGTTTGTAAAACAACCAGGGACCTAAAAAGCCACACGTGGCCCAGAGGAGACAGCTTCCCCACCCCTGTATCCACTGAACCACCAACTGCTTCCTTGCTTTGTATAAACATCAGTAAAACCTCAATTAGGAAGTATTAGTGGCTTAGTGATACTAGCTATTTTTTAAAAATCACTGAAATTGATTTATCCTACAAGTAGGATGTAGGCACCATGCATTTCTACTTAGAATCAAAAGGGAAAAAATTTTCATCCTTTTGTCTCCATTGGCAGTGGCAAATTGCATGTCTATTCGCAAAATTCTGGCTCACCTTTTCAGAGAAAACTCCAAGAAATTCCAGCAAACCATTAATTGGTAAACCAGGCAATCCTATTAGCCTAAAGGACTCCCATAATGACATCTATGTGTAAAACCTTTTTTTCCATTTGTTTTGGAAGGAAATATTTACCCCTCTGATTTCACTAAATTATTATTTTATTGTTCTAAAGTAGCTGTACAGTAACTAGAGCCATGGACACGGAGTCAGAAAGACCTGAATTCAAATGTAGATTTGTATGTTCGCTAGCTATATGACCCTGGACAAGTCACTACAACATTGCCTCAGTGTCCTAATCTGTAAAATGAGCTGGTAAGTAATAATCCTTACGAATTATTTGGTTTCCTAGCATACTGAATGGTTAATTGATCTATCTAAGATTACACAGCCAAAATATAGCAGAGCAAGGATTTCAATTTAACCGTGTCTCTTAAATCAGAAGTATGATTGTTTACTGACTCAGCCTGATGGGCTAAGCAATGGTACACAACAGTTTTGTCTGTGATGATATGCCAAACAGCGTATTTGTTAAATTGTTGAGGATCCTTTGGGGTTTGCATTTACAGCATGGAGAATTTTCATTAGTTAATTAATGAAGGATGGTGAACTTCTCATATTTAATTTTGGCCGCCATCATGTCTTCTAGTTATTATATAGCTACTACATCATTTGGTACCTATAATAATAAGCTAGGGTTTCAACATTTTCCTTGCACAATGAATGGTTTGTAACAGTAAAGATAATTAAGGATGATATTTATGTAATTTCTGATAGCAGTGACATGATTTCATATTGCAAACATAAAATCCTCCATTTCTATAAATAAATCCACACTGTTCAGTCATTTGTTCAGCACTTCACTATCAACATTATTCCTGTGGATATTACCCAGGGACGACCTTTCGCTTCACGTTGTTTTTGTTTGCCACAGCCTTGGAGTTTAAGGGACTTCAGATACAATATGGTTCAAGACTTCACTTTATTTTTTCTCAGAATTTTATTTATTATGAAATTAATAAGTAGCAACAAACATGAACATTTCGATATGAAGAGAAATATAGGATTAAAGAAATGTATATATATACATATATATGTATATAGATATGTGTATATAAAAGCATATGTTAAATTTAACACAAAAGTAATAAAAACTATCCTGCTTTTCAGTGTCTGCTTATGAACTTCTTCTGCCCCTTTTCTCTTTATTTTAAAATGTTTCATCAGGAGTTTTTTCTTTTCATTTTGTTTCCCATATCTATCACCTACCAACCACCTTCACCCTCCAAATAGAAGCCTTCCTTTATACCAACTAAAAATAACCAAAGAAAACTAATCGCTGTACTGTCCAAATCAATATATTGGCCACATTTGAATAGACAGAGTTTATCGTGTAAATCTAAGTCATTACTATTATGCCAAGAGCTTAGAGGCATGTTTCATTGTCAGTTTTATGAAGTTATGATTGAGCACTTCATCAATCCAGGTTCTAAAATTTTTCAGAATTATTTTCTTTCAGATTATTATGGAAGATGTGAAAAAGTAATCTCTTGAAACTGTTCACTTCCCTCTGTATCAGTTCATATAAATTCTTTCAATTTTCTCTAAATCTGTGACATTTAAACATCACCATTATATTCCAATACTTTCATCATACTACAGTTTTTCCTCTCATTCCCCAACTGATGTGTATTTATTTTATTTTTATATATTTGTTACAATTAAAATGCCAATATATAAGAGCATACATATAGGTTTCTGTGTATATGTAAGCTTGTATGCCTTTATGTAGGCCTTTATGCCTTTGTGTGTATGTATATATTCCCTTTATACAGATATGCACATGTGTATGCATGTTCATGTATCATAGTACATTTATGCATGATCATGGACACATAGCTGTAGATGTATAGCACATGCGATAAATGCATACACATATATCACAGTTTTCAAAATCTTGGAATACAAATATAGTGTGTGAGTGTATGCATATGCATATGTGCATTTATTTATTTCCCTTCATTTAGTAAATAAATGTAAGTAAATTCCTTCAATTTGATCACTAAGCAGGTAGAAATACAAAATGTCACCCTTTACCATGTAAACCAAGGCAGATGTTCTTTTCAAAGATTTTAGATCTCTCTTCAAAGGGAAAGATGTCAAGAGAATGCAAAGGCCAGTTCTTGAGATTTTTCCTTTTCTCTAAGGGAAAGAAAACCAGAGGAAGATGATGCCTGTGAAATTAAAGAAAGGTTTTTATTAATCAGGGAAAGAAACACACACACATATTGGGACTGCTAGTCTATGTTGACAGCCCACAAGTAATAAATAGGAAGAGTTTATATGTCTTTTGAAAAAGAAAGGTAGAGAATAAGGTAGGAATGTGGGCTTAGAAAGGAATGAGTCAATGGAGAGAGGGAGTGAGGAATTACCTGTAACTGTCTGATACACAAATTGGAAGGTATCCTTGGTGATAAGCAATTCCTAGTTCAAGGACTGATAAGATATCTCCAAAATCAGGATAATTCTGAGAGCCTCCTAACCAAAGTTAAGGCTCTCTGGACATAAATTGTCTCCAAAACCCATAAAGTCTTTGAAGGTAGGAATGTCTCTTGAAGGTCTATAAACCACCAAATGGCTCAAGGTCTGCTTCAGAGATGGTATGAGGTTAATTGGCTTCAGAGTTGCTTTTTTTCTGTACATGCAACTAGATTTACCCTGTCACTGAAAAGGATTGTTGGTATGGCAGCCAATACAGGCAGTCCTCATACAGCTCTTCTGATTACCTAGAAAATTGGGGAGCTTAAGCAAATCAAATGATTGATTTTCACAGCTGTATAAGTTTTCAAGGACACACAAGTCAACGAAATTTTCTGTAAGTGTAAACTTAAAGTAAAACAGTTTATAAAAACAGCAAAAAATATCAACCAGTAGGTGAAATTCAAATCTTCCAAAGTAAATCTATTTAACAATTAGGGGCAAAAAATGGAAAAGAAAAGCTACAATGACTTCCATTTTAGGAATATCTGAAATCTAATGGAAATCATTTCAATTAAGATTAAGTGCCTAGTATTTGCAAAGCATTGATTTAGGCACAGGAAATATGTAGCACCCTACCCAAAATCAGTTTCTGCCCTCAAGGTACTTACATTGCACTGAGGCAATACAAAGTGTACCTAGATATGTATATGTTTCACAGATAACACATGGAAGGCACCGGAGTTTTGGGACTCTAGCCTCTAATGGGTTCATTCTTGATCTATTCAGACAGGCAGACACCTTTGAAGGGGTAAATAATCAGCTTTATTCTAGTCTAATATTTTCAGAAAGATTGCTGATAATGATGGAACCAGCTCCTACAGCATTCCCTACTCACCATTCTCATAGGAATCAGCAAAAAGGGCGAGCAACTATCCATGTCTCTAAATGGTCAATCAAGACAGGCACAGCTTGTGCATTCCCCTAAATGCCCTCAAGCCTTCATGAGGGCTGGTCAAGGCACACACAGATTCCACTATGGGTTCCTCATGGTTTCCCCCACTCACTGACCAGTGTCCTCTTGCTTTATAGGGTGACAAAGAAGGCATCTTGCCAACATTAAGCTCACAGATTAACTTTAACACTATCATCATTCTACTCAAGTGTACTAAATATCACTTGTCAACTCTTATCTCACAGCACAGCCTCAGTAGGACTGTCTGTCACTATGATTCTAGGAATTACTCTCTAGGATCTTTGGGATTCTTCTTGGAGTTATTACGTAACACCTGGAAACTAGGCATTGCTATGGTCATGGATCCTGAGAAACTGAATTCTAAAAAGGATAACAAAATCCTCCTTACATACAGTATAGTAACAAAATCCTCCTTACATACTGTATGGTACAAGAAAAATTGAGGAAGGGAGAGTACTAAGAATTGTGTGGGTACTTATACAAAAGAGATGTTATCTACACTGAAATTTATGAGATGACAAGACTAAAGGCTCAAATATAATACAAAATAAAAATAGAAAAAAAGAAGTAAACTGAATACAAGATAATAAAGATTCACAGAGGAAATTACAAATAAAAATGGAATAGGTAAGACAAAGTTGTGAATATTTAAAATTCAGAAAACTTTTACTTTCAAGCATATGTGAAGGATTGCATTGAAGATTTCCAAGTAGGATATTTCAGGTATTACTGAGAAAGAAGATGTGAAAAACAAGAGAATCAATATAATTACAACTCCACAGGAAAATTAGTAAGTGGCCTCTATAGATGCATATCAACATGCTATTAAAGACTGCCACTGGGGATTTTTGTCTGAAATTGTGATGTTAGCTTAGGGAACTGATGGTCTCAGAAGTACTTTTATGACAATTTTAAAACTTACCTCATTGGAAAAACAGATTAAAAGATTAATACTTTTAAAGCTATAAAATCAGATTTTCTACTTTTCCTCTATCTCCTTTCCAGTCTTCTATCCCTGACCCCCATTGGTCCACTGATATTTGCCTCTTGACTATACTAGAAACATCTCTCATCTCAGACATTCTCTCAGGCTCATTTCCTAACCTGGAATGCCCTCCCTAGGCTGCTGGAACTACCAGCATTTTTGTCTTCTTTTAAGTACCAACTAAAATCCCTTCTTCTACAGAATGCATTTCCCACCTCCTCTTAATTCCATTACTTTCCCTCTGTTAATTATTTTCTATTTATCCTTCATATAGCTTGCTTTGTATATATTTGTTTGCATGTCATTTCCCCCATCAGATTATAAGCTCCTTGAGGGCAGGGCCTTTTACCTCTTTAAAAAATATATATACTCAGTGCTTAGCACAGTTGTTTACACATAGCAAGTACTTAATGTCATTGATTTCTACCAAAACCATGACACATCTGATCTTTCCCTTTTTCATTTATACCTTTTCTATTGACTCTTCCTTGGTCTAGAAATATCCACATGCTTAAAAAAACTTACCTCACTAGGCCCTTAATTTGTTTCCCCATATTGCTAGTTTATATAAAAGACAAATTTGTAGAAGAAAATGAGAATATCACAGAATCTCAGATTTAGAAGAAACCTCCAAGGCTTTCTGGTTCAGTCTTTACCAGAGCAGGAATTCTGTCAAGCACATCTCTGATGAGTAGTTCTCTAGGTTCAACTTGAAGTCCTCAAGAAAGAAGAAATCATTATCTTCCTGAATATTTCACTTTGTCTAGGGATAACTCTCTTTGTTAAGAAGCTTAGTTCTTCAGGCCAGAAAGTAGTGAATAGAAAAAACAAAAACAAAAAGATGTTAGACTTAGGATCAGTAATGGATGGACTAGAATTTTTCTCCAACACTTATTACCTGTGTTACCATGGGAAAGTAACTTACTTTCTCTGATTTTCAATTTTCTTCTCTATGAAATGGGCAATGATAAAACCAGTAATACCTACCTTACAGACTCATTAAATTTGTAAATGTATAATCAAATGTACAAAATATTTTGTAATCCATAAAGCATGAAAATGTCAGTGATTATTAGTTTTTATGCCATTCCATAAAACTAAAGTCTTTTTTTCTCTGATTTTCTTACCATTAATACAAATTCAGCCAACTAGTTTCAAAGAAAATTATTTTAATGCTGTTTCCTCTTCCTAGATGAAAAGAGTTAAGAAACAAGCATTAATTTCCTAATCTTACAAAAATAAATCAAAATATCTACCTTATAAGAAAGAAAACACTTTAAAAATGTTAAAATGTAAGATTTTAAAAATATATATAAGTGAAGAAACTAATTCCTCCATCAAATTCTCTAAACAGGTATTTCTTTAACTCTTCCATATATGAAAACTATCTAGTTCCTTCATCAATCTGTTTAAACTCCTCAGTACCAATTCAGGTTGTAGAATGTTCTTGTGATACCTGAAGTCAGATGTTGTTGTGCAGAGAATAAGGATGAGCTGAGACCAGGGTTCAAGTTAAAATTTAGGTGTGGAATTATTGAGCAAGCGCGTGACTATCAGAGTATTCACTCAAATTGGTAGTGATCCATTGGAGGTACCATTTTGGTTATAAAGGCTAAAACCACAAAAACCACAATCAGGGATGTGAGCTAGCAGGAGGCATGATGTACAGAAGCAAAGAACAGCGAATGGTTAAATCTATAGCTCAGTGCTAATTTGGGAATATGGCACAAGGGTACAAAAGTCCAACCTTGCTGTGACATGGGGGTCCCTCCTAGAACAAGGTGGAGGGCACAAGGTGGAGGGTTGTAGTCAGCTTCCCAGAAAAGGGTGGAGGGGTCATGGGGTAAAGGGGGCTGGAATTCCACAGGACAGGCTGGGGTCATGTTTTGGGCAAAGGGTGTGGGGACCCTGCTGTAATGCCATGCACCAGCAGATTCCCAAAGGAATGCTACTGTGAACAGCTTTTAGAGTTCATATTACAAAATATAGTGAACACTCTGTTTATTCCATTACAAATCAAGACAAACATTCAAAACATAATATTCACAACATTACATTTTATCACAGAAAATGGCCACACAGTTTTCACTACAGTGGCCACAGTATTCAGAACAAGGAACAATAGAATACTCAAACTTCCACTCATGGGACAACTCAATCATTAACAAGAAACAATAGAATACTCAAACTTTCACTCATGGGGCAACTCAATCATTAGTCGTTCAATCAATTCACAATACAATACTTAATCTTGCACTCATGGGGCAACTCAATCATACTCAAACTTCCACTCATGGGGCAACTCAATCATTAGTCATTCAATCAATAGAATACTTAAACTTCCACTCACGGGGGAACCATTAACTTAATCAGTCACTAATCTGGATTTTCAATTACTAAATATCTTGATCACAAATACAGTCATTATAAAACCACACAAACCCTCCACCCCTCGGTGTCCAAAAAACCTCAGTTTCATCCAAGGGGAGGCTTTTTCTTCATCTTGACTCTGGGTGGTCTCTCTGATTCCCTGGATCCCCTTCCAAAGTCCCAGCTCCCTCCTGAATCTGCCGAACAGTCACCTGGATTCAGAAGCAGACAGCTCCAAGGTCCTTGTCCAATCCTCAGAAGTAGACAGCTCCCAGGTCCTTCTCCAGACCCCAGGGCAGTCCCTGGCACACACTGAAGTTCACAGGGTCCAGCACATCTCAAACTCTTCACCACTTCTCTTGCCTGGAACTCAAGGATCAGCCAGGCCACAAACAAACAAAGTCTTATCCTGGTCATGCTTCTTCAGATAAGCCCTCTCAGCCTTCCAGGCAAGCCCTCTCAGCTTTCCAGGCAGCCTTCCAGGCAAGCCCTCTCAGCCTTCCAGGTGGCCCTCACCAGATTCTGGTCTCAGGAAAACTCCATCTCAGTTCTCAGTCAGTTCTCAGCTTCCAGATGCTGGGAGAGAAACTCTTTCTCTCTCTCTCCTTCAGCAGGAGCAGGGTTGCAATTCTGTCTCTCTGTCTCTCTCTGCCTCAGCTGACTTCAGTCTCCAGGATTCTTCCTTCAAGGGGAACAAAATTCTAATTCTGTCTGTCTGTCCCTGGAATTCTTGCTTATGTACACACCTCAGCCAGTCCCCTTCTTCCACATCAACAGGGGAGTTCATGCCTTCTCAACAGTGGGACAGTTTGTATCTTCCACACTTAGCACTTAGTAGTGCTAAGTATCCTGCTAAATTGATTACTATTACACCTGCTTGGTCAGTGGAACAGGACAGGGTGGTCCCTACATAAGATCCTTGCACTATAATGAATCTTGCACACTGGAATGATGCAAGGGCAATATACAGAATGCTAATTTGAGGAAGGAGGGGGCAGGGAACTATGCCTTGAGCAATGTCCAGATATGCCTTAAGCCATTTCAAGCTATGACAAGGTATAGAATAAAGACAAAGACAGAAATATAAAGGAGCTTAATGGTGGCCCACAAATCAAGTGGTGTATAGTGACCTGAGATTTGCGGGTAGTATACAACAATGTGATAATTACAGAATCACAGAACCTGAGAGACCTCTATGGCCTTGTATGAGTGAATTAACTTTATTGGACTTATGTTTTCATATCTGTAAAATAAAGATTGTTTCAAAGTTCTCTTTAATCCAAGAGTTCTCACCCTCTTGCAGTTTGGGGAAATTATGAACCCCTTCTCAGAATAATATTCTATAATGATAATGAGAATTTCAAGATCTTCTCTGCCCCTTAATATACCTAAGGCAATTTCAAGACCTTCCCTGTGTTAAAGATTTTCTCTGCTACCTAATATGCTAAATGTAATCATATGGAGTCTGTGGTGGGAAGAGTTTGCTGAAGGGTGGAGCAGAGCCCACAGGAAACTGAAAGTTAGAGTAGCTAGAGCAGTTAGAGCTGGAGGAAGAAGAGGGCATACCCAGGGAGACAGCTAGGCTTGTGAATGGTGGTTTGTAGGAAGGCTAAAGGATGGTGTGGCTCTCTATGGTATTAAAATGTATTAATTTCTTTCCTACTGTGCTGGATTCAGCTTTCTGGCTTTGGAAATTGATTTTCTGGTATCTAATAAATGTTTTGCTTCTGTCTTCTATATGGAGAGTCCATTATATTTTGTGATTGAGAACTATGCCAGCATATTTCCAGTCACCGTCAGCACTGTGAATATTGTATTGGTGCTACATATTTTGAAATACATAAAATAAAAGAAATAAGATGCCTAAGGAAAATTTGCAATACAGTTATCAAAATATATTTTTAAAAGACACTCAAATTCATGGACTCTAGGTTAAGGACCCTTGCTTTGAGCAATAAATAAATATATCATTATTTGACTTTGTGACTCAGTCCATTACATTGTTGTTTTAACCTTCCTAAGCCTTGGTACTCAGGGTAGCAGTGGCAGAGTACAAGAGAACAATCACCTCCCCAGATCTTGATACTGTATATTTCTTAATGCTACTTAAATTTATATTCTCCTTCTCAGAGGCTATATCACAGAGTTGACCATATGTTGCATTTAGTTATATAGTCCACTAAAAACTCAAAAAAAAAATTTTTTTTCAGATTAACTGATATCAAGTCATGCTACTGTTATATTGCATTTTTGAATGTTGATTTTTAGATTAATTTGTAAGGCTTTTCCTTTATTTTATTAAACTTTGGTTTATTAGATGTGGCCCAATATTCTATTGTTCTTAAATCATTGCAGTTATTATAGTGTTAGCTCTCTCTCCCAGTTTTGGGTGATCTTGAAACTTATTGCTTTATCAGAATTTAATTATCACTGATACTTAAATCCTCCAATGAATATGTGATAACATTGATTTGGATGTTCTCTCCTAAAGATGGTAACTCATTATTATCTTCCCACCTTTAGAAACCTTTTTTGGGGGGGGAGGGAGGGGAGAAGTGAGGCAGTCTGGAATTAAGTGACTTGCCAAGGTCACACAGCTAAGTAAGTGTCAAATGTCTGAGCCTGGATTTAAACTCAGGTCCTCCTGGACTACAGGGCCAGTGCTTTATTCACTGTGCTCAGCTAGCTGCCCATTGACAACTCTTTATAAATGTAAAGAGGCAGATTTAGATTTTATGTATTGCAAAGGAAAAAAATTACAAATAATGGATAGTGATAGAGAGGAATAAGTAAACTACCTCATTAAAGCAGGCTGATGTAAGCTCAGCATTTTATAGACCTATTTGCCTTGAACACTGAGAGTTTAAGTAACTTGCTCAAGGTCATTCAATTATTATATCTTAGAGGAAGACCAAGAACTGAGGTACTCCTTTCTTTAAGGCTGTTTATCTATCTACTATATTGTTTGGCTTCTAAATAATTGAAAATGTCAAAAATTATGTCTTCTTATAATTCAATCACAAGGTTATATACTCAGGTAATGGAAGCCTTCCTTACTTTCTTCTTCTTTTTTGAGTATACCAGTGGACCAATAATTAAAAAGAAAGAATGTTGCTTAGGTTCCAGCACAGATCACATAAGTAGAAGTACATGTAGGAAGTGTTAGACTTTGCTTAATAAGTTCAAAATAATGTGTCTATACAACTCACATGAGTAGAATGAATAATAGAAAAAAGTCTTTGATGTCTGTGCTTAGACATGTTATTCCTAGAAGGAGAAATGCAAAACATGAGTAGAATCTTTCTGGTAACTTTATCCAGAATGCACTGGGATACTAATGCAACAACAAGAAAGCTTCTAAAATTGCAAAGTTGTTGTGGGGGAGATATTTCTTTTCTTCTTTTCCAGAACCCTTTATTAACAAGGGTTTTAAATGAAAGATACTCAAGAATCACTATAAGGAGGGGGAAGAGCCAAGACAGCAGGGTGAAAGCAAGAGCTCACCTGAACTCCTCCAGGAATTCCTTCAGTAACCTCTAAAAAGTTAATCTGGATGAAATATACAGTGGCAGAATACATTAGGATATTGAGTATGGCAGGTTTTCAGTCCAGGAAAATGCAGATGGTAGGTCTGGGCAGGGGGAGGGTGGAGCAAGGGCGCTGCACTAGCAGAGGTCCAACCATAGCAGAGCCAGAGTGAACCCAGGTGAGCTGATTCACCCACCACAGGGGCAATTCCCAGACTTCTCACCACAGGATGGGGGTTCTTTTGGAGCTGGGTAAGAGACAAGTGCAGTGCACACAGCAATGGCAAGAGCTACTCCTGGGGCTATAAGCCCATAGCCGGGAGGTTTAAAAATGACCTATCTGAACTTCCAGGATCCAAGATGGCAGAGTAAACCCTAGCTACTTTAAAATCCCTCTCTGAACCTGAAAACCAAAAAGAATATTGCCCCAGTGTAAAATCCTGAAATAGCAGAACCAGCAGAAGGCTTGGGAGTTCTAAAGAAAGGGAATGATGTGGCTGCACTGGAGCTAAAGTGAAGAGTGGGTGGTGTCCCAACAAGCCCCATCTCAGCCTACCATCAGGAGATCCTGAACCCCAGCAGGGTGGAGCTGGCAAGTGCTAACACCAGAACCTCATGTTCACACAATCAGGGGAAACTGCAGACACCAGCAAGGCCCTGGCCACCAGTGGCTGAGTCTGCCTGAGCTCTAGCTCAGGGGCATAGAGGCAAAATCTTGAAGTGGCCCAACCAACATTCCCCCACACCTTACCCTGTGAGCTTCTGTGTAACCCTGAGGCAATGTAGAAAGTCCTGGCTTTGGCCTCAGACTAGAAACCCAGAGGCCACAACACACAAAGCCAATAACCAGGCTGCAGTTCCCAATATGAGAAGTGTGGGTCAGAGCCCTCTGTACCCAACAAGCAAAAGTCCACTTTAAAAGCCAAGAAACAGGCAGTCACAATGGGCAAAAATCAAATAATAACAAAAATGATTGAATCCTATTTTAAGGAGCAAGAAGAACGAGATTCAAAAGAGGACAGCATTGCCCCTATACCCCCATCTGGAAACTCAAAAGGGAATATAAATTGGTCTCAAGGACAAAAAAGCATTCTTGGAAGAGGTCAAAAAGGATTTAGAAAAAGATAATAAAGAGGTAGAATATACATTTCAATTGCCAAAATGGAAAAAAAAATTCACTGAAGAAAACAGTTCCTTAAAAAGAAAAATTTGTGAAATGAGAAAGGAAATTGAAAATTTAACAGAAGGAAATAACTCCCTAAAAAGTAAAATCTGAGCATATGGAAAAGGAGCTTCAAAAATGAACCGAGGAAAATAATTTGCTAAAAATTGGGATCAGTGAAATTGAAGCTAATGACTCTGTGAGGCATCAAGAATCAGTCAAAGAATCCCTCCAGTGGGGGGGGGGGTGACGAGGGAGGA
>CM053587.1:254977411-255013152 GCA_028646515.1 Pseudochirops corinnae | reverse complement strand
CTCACGGAATTTGGCTTAGGGAAGGAATGACATAAACTCTAAACTGGGCATCTTTCCACATAGAAGCGTAGGGGGAAGGGGGATGAGAGGTGGGGTGATGGAGGGGAGGGCAGGGTGGGGGAGAGGGCTGATGAACGTTCACATTTCTGCAGAGGGACAGGGACAGGATAGAGAGTGGTTGGGAGGGGCAGGATAGGAAGAAAGGACATGTAATCAGACTCTCACAGTGTGCTCACTATGGAGAGGTTCTGCGTAATTTCACATGTTCAGCCTGTATTTGAAGGGTTGTCCTTCCAGTGGAGGTGGGTGACGAGGGAGGAAGAGAAAGAATCTAGAATCTAAAGTTCTATAATCAAATATTAAAAATATAAATGTATATATATGCAATTATTATTATTATTATTGTTAACTTCATCTAACTGGAACTTGAGATACATAGGCATTGTGGTTGGGAGATCCATCTTACCCTACCAAAAGGTCAGAGGTGTGAGGGGAGGAAGACATAGGAGAGAGTCGATTGGGAGAGGGGGGATACACTGGGATAGCTGTTTTGGGATGGTAGGTGGGGGAAATATGGGGAGAAAATCTCTAACTCAAAATCTCATGGAAATGAATGATGTAAACTAAAATAAAATTTAAAAAAGGAAAGAAAAGGGACAGGGTCAAAGTAGAAAATAGAATAAGAGGGGGGCATCTACTATGAAAATGTTTTGCATAACTACACATGTAGAACCTATATTGAATTGCTTATCCTTCTAGTGGTAGTGAGTGAGGAGGGAAAAAGGGAAAGAATCTGGAAAGTTTTGAAAACGAATATAAAAAACAAAACATGATTTTTTACATGCATCTGGGAAATAAGATGTACAGGCACTGGGGTAAAGAAATCAATCTTTCCCTATTAGAAAGTTAGAAGGGGATGGGGAAAGATATAAAAGAGAGCAGATTGGCAGAAGGGGTCTTCAGTAGGCTCACTATTTTAGGGGTGGGAGGTAGGGGAAAGATGGTAAGAATATTTGTAACTCAATATCTTGTGGAAATGAATTTTGAAAATGAAAAATAAACTAATAAAAATAATATAGAAAAAAACAATATAGTGGCATATTTTTAACTTACTTCAAAGAAGGGAAGATTCCAAAAAAATGTAAAATTTCAGAGAAATTGCTTCTACTTAACAGAAAATTAACAAGAAGATATCAACAATTATGGACCTTTTTCCAAAACTTTCATATCTCCATAATATTTTTAGAAAGATAATCTCCAATATATTATCCTTTTGAAAAAGATAAAAATGGGGCAGCTAGATGGCGCAGTGAATAGAGCACTGGCCCTGGATTCAGGATGACCTGAGTTCAAATCTAGCCTCAGACACTTAACACTTACTAGCTGTGTGACTCTGGGTAAGTCACTTAAACCCAATTGCCCCTGCACAAAATAAAAATAAAAATGGAACTGATAGTCACCAATAATTTTCTAGAGGAGACTACGTCTTTATAGCACCTAAATCCACAGAGAACTACCAGGAATATAAGATACTTTATTGTTTCTTGTTTGTTAAATGTCACACACACAAACACACAATGCATATATGTGTATTAATTACTATATATACACACACATGTGTATATATGTATACATAATATATACATGTGTGTTTGTGTATATGTGTATATATATTGTGTATGTGTGTGTGTATATATATATATGTATATGTATATGTGTGTGTGTGTATTGCTGTTCTGTCGTATAAATCATATCCATCTCTTCATGACCTCATTTGAGATTTTCTTGGCAAAGACACTGGAGTGGTTTGTCATTTCCTTCTCTAGTTCTTTTTACAGATGAGAAAACTGAGACAAACAGGGTAAGTGACTTGCCCAGGGTCCCAGAGCTACTAAGTATCTGAGGCTGGATTTGAACTCAAGAAGAAGAGTCTTTCTGAGTCCAGGCCTGCTGCTTGATTCACTGAGCCAGCTAGCTGCCCTACACATAAGAATATGGATATATTCACAAGGTGCATACACACACATATACATATGCACATACCTACATTCATACATATATAGATACACACATAGACACATATACACACACACATATATACAGAGAGAGAGACAGAGACAGAGACAGAGATAGAGAGACAGAGAGAGACAGAGAGAGATATCAGTGTTACCCACAGCATTGAAAGGTTAAGTTATTTGTATAGGGCCATATAGCCATCTGTAATATTGAAGTTATGGGCAATCCCAAAATAAATGGTTTCTTTTGTTCTCTTTCTGACATTCTAAGATCTCACAAACTCTAGGAAAATGTGCTTTCCATTTTCTATATAAAAATTTGGAGGACAGTATCAGAATTGGGTTGGTTTTCAGTGATTGCCTTTGGGTGAAATGGAGAAATAAGTGAATGAAAACAGCAGGCATAATAAATTTCTTCACTCTGAGAATGTTAAAGGCATATGCCTTTCTAAAAACTGGATTCTGCAGAATAGTATTTGAATTTCAGTTGCTAGAGTTACAGATAAATGCTTAATGAAAAAAGCATAGGTTGGTATTTAAGGAAGAATGTCCTGTTGGGGGAAATATATAAACTGGTCTTTTGGGAAACTTAATTAAGCAGAATTGTAGGAAGTGTAATATAGGCCTTTGGGCAGGACATACTATGTTACTGAAAGTAGAAAAATCTCTGCCTTCTGATTTAATTTTTAAATGGAAAAGCGCTTCAGAAATTCTAAAGTTTAGGATGATGGATGATTTTGCAGGCAGTCTGAAGGTGAATGAGTCAGTCTAGGCATTATCCAAAGACAAATCAAGCAGCTGGAGTAGATGAAACTTTGGAATAGTAGAAAATCATGGGAGAAAAGGGAAAAAAAATATGAAAAGTAAGAGTAGAATGAGAAATAGAAATGAAAGAAACAGTAATTTTAATTTTATGCATTATAAACACATATATTCATATGTAATATACGTGCTATAAACATTTAATAAATTAATTTTCATTAATTGATTCAGGAACTGTGCTACATAATGACATTGAACCTCAATTTTGTGATCTTTAAAATGATGATCATAATAATTATAGCATATACTTCACAGATTTAAGGCTTAATGAAATACTGTGTGTAAAATACTTGGACAATCTTTATATAAAATATAGTTCATATATTAATATATACATACATGTGTGTTATTCAATTACTTGTATATTAAAATAACTTAAGTGTTATACATTCATATTTATACTTATCAATTCATTATTATTAGGGAAAAGCACATTCAACAAAGAGACTTGTCCTCCAAACTGGTAACAATAATTGAAGTAGGTATATTTATCCTGTCATTTGGTCCTCTCCAACAATTCTATGAGGTAGACACTATGGATTTTGATGCTCCCATTTTACAGATGATTAATGTGAAAATCAGAAAGGTTAGGAAACTTTGAAAGGTAATACAACTAGTAAGTACTGTTGGTGGGATTTCAATCCATGCTGCCAACACAATTAACATGATAATTGTATCTATCAAATAATGCAAAAGATGTATTAAAAACAAACAATACAACAGTATAATTCCTTCTGAAGTCGTTGGTGACTATTTTCAGTAATTAATAAGCATTTATTGGGTCTGCTGTATACTAAAGACTAAGAAATGTTTCACAAAGTTTGGATAGAGTTGAGATCTGACACTTTTGGCACAATAGGACCAAGCTGCAAAACACAGCAACAACAAAACAAAACACACATTTGCCCTAAATGTATTATTTCTAGAACAGTAAAAATAGTAGTAAAAAGCTGGAGGAAGATTAATCGAAAAAGTCAGAGAGTATTTGCTCTTTCTGAAGAAGAGCGGATTGGCCTTAGTCTCCAGGGAAATCACTGTGAGAATTTTCTAACTAGAAATGCAAGAAATAAATGAATTCTACAACACATATATTTAGGGAAAGGAAAAAAGAAGGAAAAAAGTGATCAGCACCCCTAGATATTCTTTTGACTAGTTTATGATATCAGAAGGCAAGCTGACACAAGCTAAATCCTTGGGTGAAGACAGCATCTCTCTTTTTCATGATCCTTTCTGTGCATCTCTTGATATACCTGACTTTCTGAAAAGACAGTTGAAGGGATAGAGTAATGAAAAAAGTTAGGCAGACCAATTCCTATTTAAAATGAAAACCTGTCAACCAAGAAAAAACCCCCACTCCTGTCCAGCTACAGAGTTGCATGTGTGTGTGTTTGATTTATATGTAGGGGATGAAGAAGATGAAGATAAGAAGATATAACATTTTTCCCCCACAAATTTTCCTGAGTGCAAATAAGACTTGATCATCTTTCTCATCCATTCACAGATTATCTTTGAAATGTGGGTTGAGGCTGAGTTCAGAGTAAAAACAACCCCCCAGGATTCTTTGACTCCTTCTAGCATCCATTTGAGACAGCTTTAAAAGTGGCCCAGAAAAACTGTTTTAGGCAATATGTAAGCTGTCCTAGTTGCCAGAGGTTGAGATAAATGTTCACAGAGGATTAGGAAAATCTCGTTATCAGCCCGTCCTCAGAGACTGACTGATCTACAAGGACTGGTCTCCAAATGAGGGAATAAAAGGGGAAGACTTCAATCCTAATTTGGTTATTAATATAATAGAAAAATAAGCATTTCTCTCACATGTAAATAAATTTTTAATTGCTGATTTCAGGTAGGAAGAAAAGAAAAAACTTTCAAATTTGACTAAATTATAACATGTCAACTTAAATGAAATATATGGGAAATGAACAGTGAGTTCAAATCAGTC
Organism: Pseudochirops corinnae; assembly: GCA_028646515.1. Taxonomy (NCBI): domain Eukaryota; kingdom Metazoa; phylum Chordata; class Mammalia; order Diprotodontia; family Pseudocheiridae; genus Pseudochirops; species Pseudochirops corinnae. The sequence goes on along the minus strand of CM053587.1, from coordinate 255,008,373 downwards.
CACAAGGGAGCTAAATTTGCTAGTTCTATTCTTTCTCTGCGTATATGTATATATGTGTGTGTGTGTGTGTGTTATGTGTGTGTGTGTGTGTCTGTGTCTGTGTCTATGTGTATGTATATATATATATGTATACGTATAAAATATAATTACATTATTTAAACTGATATGCTTAGAAAACAGTAGTGTAATGGGAAAAGTCTGGACTTTGAGTGAGAAAAGTAGTTTTAATATTACCTTTGATGCTTTATTATCACAAATAAGTCATTGAGCCTCTTTGAACATCAGGTTCTTCACCCACAAAATTGAGACATATAAGTACCCTAAATCATGCTTTAATGAGGTGTAGGCTGTGGGACTCCCCTTGAGTTCTCCTTGAATCTTTGAGGTACAGGCTCTGGGAAACTCCTTGAAGTCTGATTGAATCTTCCCACTTGATGAAGCATTTGCAGAGGCCATAAGTATTTCATTGTGGCTGGGCTCAAACTTAGATTACTAGCCTGGCCTTCCATTATCCATCTGCTTCCCACCCTTGAGCCTATCAAAATACCAATCCACTCTTGCGTTGACCTTGTTAACTCCTCCTGAAGACCCTCCCCAAACTCCTCCACTAGACCACTCCTAGATTCCTCTGTATATAAGAATCCCATCTCCCTTCCATGGTGTGTGAGAGTGCCATAGAATAGCTTAGCACAGACTTGCTGTGTGAGAGCACCACAGACAGCCCTAGCACAGACTTATTCTGTGACAAACTTACTCTGTCCTGCTTGCCCAATGCAAGCATCACAGATACCTAGGCTCCTTAAGAGTCTACTCAGTATGGCGAACTTTTAATAAACTTTACTTTTCTTTGGCTGAGAAGACTTAAGTGGAATTCTTTCTGGCATGTTGGTATTTTGGGGTCTCAGGCAACCCTAACCCTCTTTATGGGAAACCTCTTCATTTTTATGATCCCCTGACACTGGGAAACATTGCTAATCTCAAGCTCTTGTCCAGCAGGGACTGGAAGATTTGTAAGCCCCTCTCTTTCCCTATTGCCTTCTTGTTCTCCAAGTACCTTGGAGGTGTGGTTTTTGTGTGTGTGTGTGTGTGTTTTTGTGCTTTGTTTTGTTTTTGTGGGCCTGACCTCTCAGGTCTCATTAGGTCAGACAGCTAGGTACTCAGCTTGACCTCAGGTTCTCGGTCCTGTTTGGTTATGTTGGAGAAAATGGACATGTGCACAGCTTCTGAAGAATGGAGGAAAATGACAAATGCCTCATCAAGTGGGAAGATTCAATCAGACTTCAAGGAGTTTCCCAGAGCCTGTACCTCAAAGACTCAAGGAGAACTCAAGGGGGGTCCCAGATCCAACACCTCATCACCTTGATTAGAGAAATGCAAATTAAAATAACTTTGTGGTACTATAGAGATCAGGGAATCATAAATGTCTTGGTGAGACCTATGAATGGGACCTGAGCAGGAGTAACCAAAGGGAGTGGAGCTGGGGCTAAAGTCCTGGGGGCCATTGGAATGGGGCCATTTAATTGGCTTCTATTGTCCCTTTGTGGAGGAGCTCTAGCTTCAAGCATCTTACAATCTTTCCTGAGAACTGTACTCTAAGAAAGTGCAACACAGGCCATTGTATAGGCAACTTCTATCCATCTTCCCTCTCTGTGACAATATAATTTAACTGCAAGAGAGTATTATCTTTTAAAGTCCCCTAAACAGGCCACACTTTTTGGTCCTCTTGGTGATAAAGACCAAACAGTGTTGCAAAAGAACACCAACCTTTGCTTTTTAAGTTCTTTAAAGAAACTAAATTTTTCCCAATGTTCCAAAGGCCTAGAAGTCCCTTCCTCCTTAAAGGAAGATCTGGGAGTAAACCTCAAAAAAACAAACAAAACAAACAAAGCAAAGCAAGACCAAAAAAAAGAACAAAAGGTACCTGAAGTTTTCCCAATTCCCTATTACTTACAGTGGTTCTCAACCTGTGGGTCATGACCCCTTTGAAGGTCAAATGACACTTTCACCAGTGTTGCCTAAGACCATTGGAAAAAAACACATATTTCTGATGGTCTTAGGAACCGAGATACCGCTCCTCTATCTGTCTCCTCTATCTGTCTCCAGGTGGGTCCGCCCACATGCAGATACTCCCACATATTAGTATTAAAGGTTCCCAGCATTAGGAAGGTTGAGAACCACTGGCTTAGAGAATTGAAAGAATCTGACTTACCCTTCTGGTTGGGGCATCTGTCCGTTTCCTCCATTCTTTAGAAGCTGTACTCAGATCCATGTCCTCCAACATAACCTAACTGGACTGAGAACCTGAGAGTGTCAGGCTGAAGACAAGACAGCTTCCTAGCTGTCTGGCCTAATGGGACCTGAGAGGTCAGGCCCAAAAAAACACCCCCAAGGTACTTGGAGAACAAGAAGGGAATAGGGAGAGAGAGAGAGATGTATGTACCTTCCGGTCCTAGATGGAGAAGAATTTGAGATTAGCAATGTTTCTCGGTATCAGGGAACCATAAAATGCAGAGGTCAGAAAACCATAAGATGTTAAGGTATAAGGTTAGGGGTGCTTGAGACCTCAAAATACCAACACACTGGGTCCTGCCAAATGAATTTGACTCAAGTCTTCTTTCAGCCAAAGAAAAGTAAAGTTTGTTAAAGGGTCGCCATGATAGTTAGACTCTAAAGAAGCCTTGGTATCTGTGATGCTTGTATTGGACAAGTGGGCTAGAATCATCTGGTGCAGACTGAGTCTGGGCTAGATAATTTTCTGCCTTTTTTTTTCATGGAGGCAAGAGGGGATCTTATATATAGAAAAGTTGTGGGTGGAATCTAGAGGTGGTCTAGAGGAGGAGTTTGAGGAGGGTCTTTAGTTGTCAAATGAGGTTAGACTCCACTAATGAGAGGTTAAGGGTGTGTAGTAGCTGGAGGCTACCTGGAGATGACAGACAGTGGAGCACTAGGCTAATTTAAGGGTAACAGATTTGGGCATAGATATTCTGGGAGGATCAAGGGAGGGAAGTAGCTGGAGAAAGGAGGGCTAGGCTAGTAACAGAGATTTGGGCTGAGCTATAACGAAAGGCTTATGTCCCCAGGCAAATGTCTCTAGTGGGAAGATTCAAGGAGAGCTCAAGAGCCAGTTCCCAGAGCCTGTACCTCATCATACCTATCAAAGTGGCTAATATGACAGAAAAAGAAAATGATAAATATTGGAGAAAATGATGGAAAAATTGGACATTAATGCATTGTTGGTGGAGTTGTGAACTGATCCAACGATTCTGGAGAGCAATTTGGAGCTAAGCTCAAAGACCAATCAAGTTGTACATACCCTTTGATCTAGCAATACCACTGCTAGGTCAGTATCCCAAAGATATAGGAAAAATAAGGAAAAGAATTCACATGTACAAAAATATTTATAGCAGCTCTTTTTCTGATGCAAAGAATTTGAAATTGAAAGAATGTCTGAATTAATTGGGGAATGACTAAACAAGTTGTGGTATATGAATATAATGGAATACTGTTGTGCTGCAAGAAATGATGAGCAGGTAGATTTCAGAAAAAACCTGTAAAGACTTATATCAGTTGATGCTAAATTAAGTGAGCAGAACCAGCAAAACATTGTATACACTAATAGTAACACTGTTAGATGATCAACTATGAATGATCTAGTTGTTCTGGGCAATGGAATGATCCAGGACAATTCTAAAAGACCCATGACAGAAGATGTTATCTACATCCAGGGAAAGAACTATGCAGTCTGAGTATAGATTGAAGGATATTATTTTCACTTTTTTTGGTGTTTTTTTTCCCCTTTTGTTCTGTTTCTTCTTTCACAAGGTGACTAATGGGAAGTGTTTCCCATGATTGTGATGGGATACAGGCTCTGGGAATCCCATTAAACTCTGATGGAATCCCCCCCACTTGATGAGGCATTTGCCTGAGGCTATAAACCTTTCATTATTGCTAGTCTCAATTCTGTTACTCTTTTTTTTTTATTATTTTCATTGACTTGTTTAATTACTTTTAGTTTACAAGATTCAGTTCTAGAGTCCCTTCGGTTTCAATTTTTCTCCCTTTCCTGCCCACCCCACACCATGGCGGCATGCAATCAAGTATAGGATCTGCAAAATACTTTCACATTGTACAACAGTCTGGTTGTATAGAAGGGTTGTAACCAATGGAGTCAACAATGGGAAAAAAGAAAGAAAACCAAACATGAAAAAGAATGATAGCATGTAGATTGCTTCCATCTCCATTTAAACTTTGGTCTTTCTAGATCTTTTTTGCAATGTAGATATCTCCTTCCATCCTGAGACTTGTAGAGTTGTCTTATACCTCTGCGTTGCTGAGAAGAGTCCAGTTTATCAAAGCTGGTCATCACACATATGATGTGTCTGTCATTGTGTACAGAATTTTCCTGGTTCTGCTCTTCTCACTTAGCATCAGTCTGTATAGGCCTTTCCAGGTGCATATGAAGACCATCTCCTCCCCATTTCTCATAGCACAATAGTATTCCATTACATTCATATACCACAACTTGTTTATCCATTCCCAATTGATGGGCATCCCCTTACAATTCTGTTACTCTTAACCTAGCCTAGCTCTCCATTGTACAGCTACTTCCCACCTTGATCCTATCAAAATATCTATATCCAAATCTGTTACCCTTAAACTAGCCTACCCCTCCACTTTTCCTCATCTCCAGATAGCCTTCAGTTATTTCCCACCCTTAATCTCATTCCTGGAGTCTGACCTCAGTTCCATCAAAGATCCTCCTTAGACTCTTCTTCAAGACCATCCCCAAAATCCTCCTCTAGATCACTGCTAAATCCTCTCACAATCTTTCTGTATATAAGATCCATCTTACCACCATGAAGGGGCTGAGATTAATCTAGCACAGACTCAGTCATTGTCAGATTATTCTGGCCCATTTGTCCAATACAAGCATCACAAAAACTTAGGCTCCTTAAGAGTCTTCCTATTATGGCAAATCTTTTATAAACGTTGCTTTACTTATACTGAGAATAGACTTCAGTCAAATTCATTAGGCAGGACTGGGTGTGTTGATATTTTGTGGTCTTGAGCACCCCTAAAACCTAACCCTCAACAATTGCACATGCATAACCTATATTATATTACTTGCTATCTTGGGGAGAGGGTAAGGAAGGGAGATAGGGAGAAAATTTGGAACTTAAAATCTTATAAAAATGAATGGTAAAAACTATCTTTACATGTAAGTAGAAAAAAATAAAACAATTTTAAAAAAAAGAGAAAAAAGGAGCTAACCTAGATGGTCTCTAAGTGCATATCTAAATCTGGATCTGTGAGTTTATGAACAAACATAATACCTCACAGACTAGTTGTGGACTTTGAGGCAGTATACATACATCAAATGCTTTTCATGGCAAAACACTAAAAATACCAGATATTATCACACTGATTCTAAAGAAAAGCAAAAAATTTTATTGGTACCAGGGAAGTTTATTTTTAAGCATGTGTATCTAAAAGAAGAACCAAGTTCTGTAAAAACTAAAAACGTAGATTTTAATTGGCCTAGGCTGGCCATGCATGCTTCAAACCCCTACCAGCTGTTTCTTACATTTTTTCTGAATTCCACCAGTCATCTATTCACCAAAAGGCTGCCTTCTCTCTCTAGAACCTAACTCAGTGCTTGTGGCATTCTCTTTCAAGACCATCTCTCCATTGTGCTAGTTTCCTTCTCCCATTAGTGAGTTCTCCCAGGACTTTTATTTTGGGGAAAAAAAACTAGATCCAATATGAGGCCGTATTGCCCTTCTAGCTGCTCTGTCTCTCTCTGGTCTTTACCATTATGCCCTGATTGAGATCCCCACTTCCTTTCATCCAATTTTTAACTCCCTTTTATTAAGAAGGTAAACCACTTGAGGTTTTTTTTTTTCCTTTTATATTTTTGTTCCCTTAAATGTAGGAGGAACTTATTATATTTGTTGATGCCTAATTTATCTTAAAATTATCTGCTAGGAAAGCAGTTGTTATTGTAGAAGTTTTAATTACGGGTGCACAAGACCCCAAAATACCAACACACAGGATCCTGCCAAATGAATTCAACTCAGGACTTCTCTCAGGCAAAGTAATGCAAAGTTTATTAAAAGGTTGCCATAATGGGTAGACTCTTAAGGAGTCTCTATATCTGTGACACTTGTATTGGACAAAGGGACCAGATTCATTTGACACAGAGTGAGTCTGCACTAGATAATTCTCTGGCTTTTTTTTGTTTCTCATGGAGGCAAGATGGGATCTTATATACAAAAAGGTTGTAGGAGGATTTTAGGGGTGATCTAGAGGAGGAGTTTGGGGAGGACCTTCAGGAGGAGTCAAATGAGGTCAGACTCCAGTGATCACAGATTAGGGGTTGGAAGTAGCTGGAAGCTACCTGGAGATGTCAGACAGTGGAAGGCTAGGCTAGTTTCAGGGTGCAACAGATTTAGCTACAGAAATGTTGGGAGGATCATGGGTGAGAGCTAGCTAGACTAGGCTAGGCTAGTAAGAATAAGAGATTTGGGCCTAGCTATAATGAAATGGCCTCAGGAAAATGCCTCATCAAATGGGAAGATTCAAGAAGAGTTAAAGGGGGGTTCCCAGAGCCTGTACCTTATCAGCTGTGAGTGATAGTATCCAAAAAGGCTAAAAATGGCTGGAAAACAAGATGAAGCATAGGTTGTAGTAAAGTCCCGACTGTCAAATGCTGTTGACAAATCTGTGACCCAAAAAGGAAGTTTAACAAATTAACATTAGGATCCTCACAGAGCATCTTAATCTTTAAATATATTCTTTAACATTAAAGAATTGTATAACTTGCTCTTTCCTGGCTCAATTATTCAAGAGAATGGGAATATCATAGATTAGACATCTCTTAATAGATATTAAAAACATAATAAAAAATTCAAAAAATAAAATAAAACATGATAGATAGTAAAAACAAAACAAAACACTGGAATTTGAGAGAAAGGAGTTTGTTTTTGTTGTTGTTTTGCTTTTTGGAGGGTGGAAGGTAGGGCAATTGGGGTTAAGTGACTTGCCCAAGGTCATACAGCTACTAAATGTTAAGTGTCTGAGGCTGGATTTGAACTCAGGTTGACTCAAAGGAGAAAATTTTAAATGCGGACTTTGCTATGTCTTCTCCACATGACCTCATGTAAGCTGCTTGAGGGCCGGGACTATCTTTTGTCTCTTTTTGTATCCCCAGCACTTAAGGCAGTACTTGACACATAATGGATATTTAATAAATATTTATCAAATGAATTAGGTGAATAGAGAGGAGCAGGAATTGAATAAAAACAGTGAAGTTAAGAGCAAGTATGTATTTATATTTTTTCCATCTACAAAAAGAAGCCATCAAAATCACCATTAAAAACATTAAATTGATTTTTTATCATTTTTTCAAACACAGAAAACACTTAAGTTTTCATTATTTTCCTCCCTCCATTTTCTTTCTCTCCATTTCCATCAAGTGCTTCATTAACTTTCTAACCAATTCCTGGGGCTCATATACATATAAGCATTAACATTGCTGTAATTTGAGGCATGCTTTATCTGCACAATTTTGAATCTTTTTCTTCTATTTACCTTTTAAAATTCTTCTTTTGAAACTTCAGCATTCCTAGTTTGTGTTTTCCTTTAAACTTAAAATCTAAGCCATTTGGCTCCACGAATCTTGTCAGGGAAAAATTGAGAGATTAGGAATTTTTTATATCATCTTCCCCCCAAATTTTGAATGGGTAGATATTGTCTTGCCTATTTTTAGAGCATTCCATTTTCCTTAATCCCCAGGATTTCTAAAACATAACACATCCTATGTGATTTTGTCCTAGGTTTTTTTTTTTTTCTGTTCCCTATAGCTTCTTTAAGTTCTCTAGCCTATAGATTTTGTAACTCTTCAAATACCTATTTTGTGAGAATTGAGCTGCTTTAATATTTTGTTTCTCAATTTTCTGACTTTCATTTAAATTCTTGTATTACACACAACTGTGTTATTTCCTGTACCAAATAATTTTAGTATGTAGCCTCTTTTTTTTTAAGTATCATACCCACATATCCACACTCACACTTACACACATACACATACATTGCCTTCCTCTTGGCCTCCTGAAATTGTTCGGGTATTATTGGAGCTCAAACTGATCAACCACAATTTTTCTTTCATTACATGATGTTGGCATCCATAATGCTTAAAAAAAAAAATTCTCTCAAGCAGATTGTACTTACTGATGAGGGTCATCATAAAATGATGAGGTATAGGGTTTAGGGGTGCTGGAGACTCCAAAATACCAACAAGCTGGATCCTGCTGAATGAATTTTACTCAAGTCTTTTCTCAGCCAAAGAAAAGCAAAGTTTATTAAAAATTTGGCATATTGTGTAGACTCTTAAGGAGCCTCGGTATCTGTGATGCTTACATTGGGCAAGTGGTCCAAAATCATCTGACACAGGGTAAGTCTGTGCTAGGTCATTCTATGGCACTCTCATACACATGGAGGCAAGATGGGGTCTTATATGCAGAGGAATCTAGGGGTGGTGTAGAGGAGGAGTTTGGGGAGGGTCTTCAGGAAGACTCAGGTCAGACTCTAGTAATGAGTTTGAGGAGGGTCTTCATGAGGAGTTAATGTGGTCAGATTCCAGTAAATGAGTGAATTTGCTGGAGGCTACCTGGTGGAGAAGACAGACAATGGTGGGCAAGGCCAGTTCAAGGGTATAACAGTTGATTTGGCTGTAGATATTTTGATAGGCTCAAGGGTAGGAAGTAGATGGACAATGGAGGACCAAGCTAGTAACAAAGGTTTGGGCAGAGCCACAGTGAAAGGCCTATGGCTTCAGGCAAATGCCTTATGTGGGAAGATTCAAGGAAGGCTCAAGGGGGTTCCCAGAACCTGCACCTCATCACTTATCTGTGGCAGAAACAATGTGTAACCAACATATAAGAATACTGATAAGGTACAGGCTTTGGGAAGCCCCTTGAACTCTGATTGAATCTTCCCATTAGATGAGGCATTTGCCTGAGGCCATAAGCCTTTCATTGTGGTTCAGCCCAAATCTCTATTACTAGCCTAGCTCTCCACTGTCCAGCTAGCCCCACCCTTGATCCTCCAAAAATACCTATACACCCTTAAACTAGCCTAGCTCACCATTGTCTGTGATCTCCAGGTAGCCTCCAGTTACTTCCCACCCTTAATCTCATTACCAGAGTATGACCTCATTTGATTCCTACTGAAGACCCTCCCAGAATTCCTCCTCTAGACCACCCCTAGATTTCTCCCACAACCTTTCTTTATATAAGACTCCATGTTGCCTTCAGGAGAGAAAGAAAAGTGCAAGAAAATTATCCAGCACAGACTCACTCTGTGTCAGATGATTCTGGCCCCCTTGTCCAATGCAAGCGTCACAGATACCAGGGCTTCCTAAGAGTCTACCCATTATAGCTACCCTTTAATAAACTTTCCTTTCCTTTGGCTGAGAGAAGGATTCAGTTGAATTCATTCTGCAGTGTCTGAGTTCAAATCTGACCTCAGACACTTGACACACTTACTAGTTGTGTGACCTTGGGCAAGTCACTTAACTCCAATTGCCTTGTCTTTCCTCCTCCGGAAAGGAAAAAAAAAAAACGAGCTGGAGGAGGATATGGCAAATTCCTCCATCATCTTTGCCTAGAAACCCAAAAAACAAACAAGCAAACAAAAAAAGGGGGGAGTTATGAGGAGTCAAATATGACTGAAAATGACTAAACAACATTTGTTATATTTAATTTTTTACGTTGTTTTATTTTTTCAATTGGGGGGGATAGAAAATAAATGACTTAGTTTAAAAAACACACATACACACACATACACACACATACACATATATACACACATATATAAAATGTATAGTGATGCAAGAAAGATGTAACCACAGATAAACATTTATGTGGTACTGTCTTATGTAAAAACGATGATGACAAAATAGAGTCAGTAATGCTAAGTTGCAGAATAAGTTAAAAATGGTGAAGGAAGCTAAGGATGACTAAAATGTCAAACTTTTAAATATAAATTGTGATAACCAGGAGTATCAGGGAATTTATAGGATATCTTAATGGAGTTGATTAGAATATTTTAAATTGCATTAGGGACAGGATGGAAATGTGTAATTCTTCCATTTAATCTGACTTGGAAAATGAACTCTGAACTACAAATAATAGAACAAAATGACTAAAAAAAATGTTAAAACCCACATTAAGTTAAGGTATAGTACATATACCTGACTGTTGTCATCTAAATCAGATTAACTCTACAGCCTCAGAATCTGAAAGAAATATCAGACATGATTACGTAGTCACTGGTCCAAAGTCTATTTGTTGTTGTTGTATTTGAAAAGTTCATGAAAAATGGGCAAAGTGCCACAAGATTAGAGAAGTTAAAATGTCTGTTTTTAAAAGAGAATAGATTATGTAAGTTACCTAGATTTGAGTTTTCAAAAAGTAGGAAAAAAATTCTTGACAATATAATTCATGCAATTATTGTGGACATGGGGGTGAAGGGGAATCATGGTCCAATGACATCCATTCAGAACTTGTTGGATGGCTAGACACAAAGAATAGTTTTTAATGGTTTAATCAGTGGATGGAGTAGCTGGACCTGGAGTCAGGAAGACCTGATTGCAAATCTGTCTTCAGACACTATCTGTGTGACCCTGGGCAAATCGCTTTATCTTTGCTTTAAACCAGTAGAGAGGGAAATGGCAAACCACTCTGGGATCTTTGCTAGGAAAACCCCACGAACAATATAATCTATAGGTCTCAAAGAATTGTACATGACTGAATGACTGAACAACAAGAAGTCAGCAATGACCCAGGAAGTCATCAATGAAGTACTACAGGGAGCTATGCTTGAATCTGCACTGCTTAACATTTTATTATAACTTAGATAAAAGTATAGACTATATATTCATCAAATATATAAAATTTGAGTGATACAGCTAACGCATTAAGTGACGTTCCAGATCCAAAAGGATTATGACAGAATAGAGCATTTGACTGAAAAAAATGAGATTAAATTCACTTGGGATAAATGAAAGCACTTATATTTGGGTACAAAATAATATCCACTTTATAAGTTCAAGGTGGGGAACTCATGGTTAGGTAGAAGTTTTTTGAAAGAAATTTTGATGTTTTAGTGAAATGAAAACTTAATATGAGACAGCAATGTAAAGTGAGAAGCACAAAAACTAGTGGAATCTTGGACTGTATCAAGGAAGTCATAAATTCCAGAAATAAGAAGTGATGGTTCCACTTTACTTTGTCCTCATTGGAACTCATCTGGAGTATTGTGTTCAGTTCTGGGGGCCACAATTTAGGAAGGATATTGATAAGCCAGTGAGTGTTGAGAAGAAGGCAACCAGGATAATGGCCTTGAGTCTTTCTCATATGAGAATCAGTTGCAGGAACTGGGCAGATTTAGAATGTAAGAGAGAAGACTGGTGGGATATGATACTCATCTTTGGACATTTAAAGATCTGTCATATTGGGGGAAATAACATTTGTTTTACTTGTAATGAGAATCCTTCTGACTTTTAAATTCCTTGATTTTTTTTTGACCCCTAAAATTAGGGAAAACTTTCTGAGTTGTAACAGTATGATCTAATCTATGCTATTGCACACAGCGTCTGGCACCTATAGGCATTTAATAAATAATAGATGATTGATTAAATGATTCCAGGGAATATATACACTGATGAAATTGCTGGTCCTTCAAATACTGATGAATAGAAACAGAACTTTTCAAAACTGCAAACTCGAATGTAGACTACATCTGTTTCCTCATACGGCAGCAAATCTATTTATGAATTAATGTAAGCCAATGTGATTTTTTTCTCAGACAATCTTATTTGTTATGGATCAAAATGAAAAGGTTACCCACAAAGAGGGTTAGGGTTGCCTGAGACCCCAATATGCCAACATGCCAGGTCCTGTGGAAAGAATTCCACTCAAGTCTTCTCAGCCAAAGAAAAGCAAAGTTTATTGAAAGCTTGCCACATTGGGTAGACTTTTAAGGAAACAGTCATTCTATGGCACTCTCACACTCATGTGGAGGGAAGATGGGATCCTCCATACAGAAAGGTTGTGGGAGGAATCTAGGGGTGGTCTAGAGGAGGAGTTTGGGGAGGGTCTTCAGGAGGAGTCAGATGAGGTCAGACTCCAGTAATGAGTTTGGGGAAGGTCTTCAGGAGTCAGATGAGGTCAGACTCCAGTAATGACCAATTAAGGGTGGGAAGTTGCTGAAGGCTACCTACAGACCACAGACAATGGTGGGCTAGGCCAGTTCAAGGGTGGGAAAGGAAGATCAAGAGTGGGAAATTGCTAGATAAGGGGGCTAGCTAAAGACTTAGGCAGAGCCACAATGAAAGGCCTATGGCCCCAGGCAAATGCCTTCTGTGAGAAGATTCAAGGAGAGCTCAAGGGGCACCCAGAGCCTGTACCTCAAAGATTCAAGGAGAGCTCAAGGGGCCTCCCAGAACCTACACCTCATCAAAATGACAAGACTGACCTTAAAATAACCTATTTAGTTATCTGATGAATTTGATAATTTATTGTTGGATGCAAAATATTTGTTTATTCACTTATAAATATAAACCTTGCCTAATGTGTCTAGATAGATAAAAAGAAAAAGAGGAAGAGAAGACTATGTTGACATACAGTTCTTCTCCATGCCCTATGGACAGTGATACAGTTTTCAGAAGCAATGGAGGAAAGGGACGGTTTCATTTTTGTTTTTAGAGTTCTTGAAATATCGGACCAAGGTATATTATGTCCAGCAACTACAGAATCTCTTTTCTAGCAAGCTGTTGTGACTTTCTCATTCATCATTTTAAACTTCGAATGAAGTTAGGGCTTAAAAAAGAAAAGAGAGATAAAACATGCTTTTCAAATGCCAACAACATGCTTATCTTCTAAATACAAACATTTTTCAAATACTAGTACTGATATATTTTTTTTTTTGATTCACATTTTGGAAGGGATCCTAGTCTCTCTAGCACCATAAAGCGTATATCTGCCCATCATCCACAAAACATCCAGCTTAAAACTCTTTAATAATAGACTACTAGATATATCAATTCTTTACATACATTTATAAACTTTTTAAAGGTACATTTAATTATTATAAGAGAAAGATCTACTTTATATGTAACTGAAATTATCTAAAAGTATCTAGTCTGTGTAATCATCTGTGTAAATAACATGAAGATTTCTGCCAAGTGCATTTGTACTGCATTCTTCTTTATACATTGTAGTATCACTATATAGAGGGAACATGGTGAAGTATATTTAAATCTTGATTTAGATACTTTCTAGTTTTAGTGACAATTGGCAAGTCATTCAGCATCCCAATACTCTTTATCAAATATTATCAGGAAAATTTATTTGCGCAGTACTTTGGGACTTAAAATTTAATACAGTTGTTAGTTATCATCATTATTCTATATTTTAAAAATGTTTTTAAACATAGTTTGGCCATGCTCATAAATTAACACCAAAGTGTCCTCTTCCAGAATAGTTAGGCAAATCACACACACACACACACACACACACACACACACATACAATCTTATATAGTCTTAGAGATTTATCTGGGGGTCATGAAAGATTAAGCAACTAAACCAGTCTCACACAGTCAGTATGTGTCACTTGCTGCTTTTCTCTATCTGCCACCATACAGATTTGTAATCTGATACTTATTTAAAGAAATAAATGCAGAGATAACTCTGTTCCTATAAAAATGAAGCAGTGGATAGATCAGTATATGTGTGCATAGTGAGATGGAGCACCCTAGATACATTGTTTGTAGGGCTAGAAGTAGATGACCTGATGTAGAAAAAGGTGTGTTGAAAACAAGGGACAAGAACTTGTGAAGAGAGAAAGAACAATCCATAAATTATATAAAAATAGTATCCAAAGTCCGATTTCTCCTATTGTACCACCACTCCTTCTTTCTTTATCCATATCACCCTGAATAAGGGTGGATCCCCCCAACCCACATGTAGTGCCAATTCAATATTCACAGTGCCCATGGTCACTGTAAATATATTTGTGTGGCGGTTGATCACAAAACATAACAGATTCTCCATAGAGAAGACAAAAGCAAAACATTTATTCATACACCAGAAAACTGAATTCCAAAAGAAGTAAGTCAATTCCATTATAGTACAAAGAAGTTAATAAGCTATAACAACACAAATTGGCACAGCATCCTTTAGCCTTCCCACAAACCAACACAAAACCAATATTTACTCACAAACCTATCTGTCTCCCTTGGAACCATCCTCTCCTCACCACTTTCTAGCTTGTTCTAACCCTCAACTTCTGCTCTACCCTTCAGTAAATTCCTCCCACCAGAGGCTCCATGTGATTACATTCAACCTATTAGGGAGCAGGGAAAATCTTCAAATTCCTATTACCATTACACCACCCCAAGATCTTATCCTGGGCCCTCTTCTCTCTCTTTATATTATTAGTCATAATGATTTCATCTTCTCCTGTGGATTCAGTTATCATCTCTATTACAAATCTACTCAGAATCAGCCCTTCCTCTAACTTCTAGACTTGCATTTCTCATTTTTTCTTGTACATCTTGAAATGGACATTCCTTGTCCAGGTCTCCATGCTATTCCTGTTCCACACTGAAGCTCACAGTTTCCAGTTCACCTTAAGTCCTTCACAGTCTCTGTTCCTGGGAAAAAAAGGCTTAACAAAGCCACATTCATTCATGTGTTCATGAATGATTCATTCAAAGTAGCATTATCACAGGCATGCTTCCTGTCTTCAGCAGCTCCCACGACAAACTGATAGCTCCCTAGTAGAAGCTCCAGTGGGTTCCCAGAATCAAAGTTGCTTCACCTTTCTTCCCAAAATCAAAATCATTCTCTCCAGCCTGGGCCTTTCCTCTGCAGCCTCCTTGGCATCAGATGCTTCTGCCTCCATGTAGCTTATCCCAAGGCGTTCTGACTGTCCATGTCTGGGGCTTTTCCTTATATACAGTATTACTTCTTCCCTTTTAGTTCCTTCCTGTTAAGTAAGCAATAGGAGTTCATACTTTCTGTTTCTTTAACAGAGGCTTAATTTGAACTAAGTACTAAGTACCTCTTAGCTTTCCAATAAAAAGAGATCTTTAAATTTCATTTCCATTACAGTGGGTCATGAAGTTTGTGATGTTCTCTGACCCTGGAGAAGGCTATATATACTCCCTGAGGTCAGGTTGTGCTTTGGGCTCACTCATGGGAAGAGTTGTGTGTTTTGGACAGATGAGACTTGATGTATCCACTGAGCCCCCTGCCTTTGAAAACCCAGATGTTGGTGCTTTTCTCTCTGGTAACTAACACTGTTTGTATATAATGGTCAAACAGCTAGGAGCCCTGTCTGTCAGTCTGTTGAAGTGTGATATTTTCTCTGTGAATCTGTGCTGGCAGCCATCTTGGGTATTACGCTTTCTCACATCTTTGCACCCTCTTTAACATGTATTCTATGATCCAGTGACACCAGCCTCCTTTCTCTTTTTTCTCACAAAACACTCTATCTCCTGATTTAGACATTTTCATTGTCTGTTTCCTATGTCTAAAAGTTTCTATTTCATTGCTGTCTCTTGGTCTTCCTTACCTCATTGGATTCCCTCAAGTCTCAACCATAGCCCCACATTTTTTTTTCTTTTTGGAGTTCTGGTCTGACTTTATCAGAAGTAAGGAGCTTAAGGACTAAGTGAGGCTACAATGGCAGAAGAAGTGGGCTGGATGGAAAAGGTTTAAATGGGGCTAACTCTAAGGGGGGGAGGAATGTAGGGGGTTCCTTCAATGCTAAGGCAGGGGAGGAAAGGAGTAAGGGGAAAATAAAATGGGAGGGGAGGAGAGGCAGGATGGGGTATGGACTCAAAGGGGAGAGAATAAGGCAAAAAGCTAGCAGGAGAGGGCTCAAAAGGGAGCTTCCTGGGAAGTTTGAGAGGCCATCAGGGCCTATTTCAGGTGCTCATAGGTGACAAACATCACTACATTCTAGGAGCCCAACCAGAGGAAGGAAGGCATGAACCCCTTGTAGAAGGCTTGGGGTCCTTCCTTTGAAAGCGTGGTGAGGGCACAGTGGCCAGCACTGGCATACTGGCCTGTGGCAGAGTTCATGTATCTCATCTTGACCATGTCCACAGGGGAAGCAATGATGGTGATGCAGAAGCCAGCCCCAAAGGCTGATGTGAAGTGGCATGGAAGGTCATCAGTCATAAGGTGGGCCTTCAGGAGGACATCTTTGATAAGATCCTAGATCACCAGCTCAGCACACATGACAATAGCATTGCAGGCAACATTAGGTGAAGTTCCTTTCCATAAGTCCTGAAGGCCCTCCTCTCTGGCAATAGTCTTATAGGCATCTACTGTACCCTGATATCTTCGGCTGCCACCTGCATGAGCCTGGGCCTGGAAATGTACCTTCACCACATCTATGAGTTGGGCTATGCCCACTGCCAGAGCCCCTGTGGTGCAGTCTGCTAGGAGGCGGCTCCCAATGCCTGCACACTGAGATCTTTTGGTGTAGAACTGCTTGACAGAGTCATAGAGGCCAATGGAAACAGAGGCAAAACTCATCTGGTGTTGCAACCCAGCCACCAGCCCATTGTACAGGCTGCTAGGGCCCTCAGTCTTGACCATGGTCAGAATGGTGCCCATGACACCCTGATGTTGGGCAGTGGTAGAAGCTTGGATAGCCCCCTGGCTCTCTCCTTGAATCTGCAGTCAGACTTTGGCTGTGTCTAGGGGGAAGGTGATGAGGTCAGTGATGCAGACAGCAGTGCCAGCCCCAGGGAACTTTATGGTGGCTGTTGGGGGAACATTTGTAGGCTTAAATCCAATCATGATTTGATGCTGGCCTTCTGCTACTTCCCAGGGTGCAGAGAAAAAATGGAAAGAGAGCCTCCACTCATTGAACAAGACTCTGCCAGAGTCTTGATCTAGAGGGTCTCATGATGATGGCACCTTGATCAAGCTTCTCTAAAGGTATCCCGCTCTTCAAAGTTGCTCACGGTATCCATGGCCCACTTCCCTTGATTTTCTATAGAAAGTTGTTGGGAAACTGAACACCTAATGATCATACTATGTGCCCAGGACCATAGAGGAAAGCACAAGGAGGCGGCGCAAGCATGAGGCCTTCGGCAGAGTCTGGAGTCCAGCGGGGGCTACCTAGGAGTCTATCTACAAGGTTGGAGCCTCAGAAGAGGTTAATGCACGCACTGAGAAAAGCCCCACCTTTCTTAAGAAAGAGGTCTTTCCCAATCTCCCTTAATGCTTGTGCCTTCTGTCTGTGATCATCTTCAATTAATTTTACATACACACACACATACCCACACCACAATAAGATGGTCTACACCTAATACTGCCTGACTATTCTCTGCTTTTTCAACAAGTTGTTTTATTTTGTTTTCAAATAGAGAACACTTAAACACAGTAGCCGCCAAGGCTTGTTGATTTTCATAACATCTTTTGAATACACACTCTTGACTCCTCCATGCTGTCATCACCCTGTGTAGGCTCTGACACCTGAGCTATTGCAATAACTACTGGTAGAGCTCTGTATCAAGACACTCCCTAATCTAATTTATCCTCCACTAAACTGTCAATTTAATCTTCCTAAAGCATAAGTCCATTTATATTACCACTACAACTCCTCTGTCTCCACCCCCACCCCAACCATTAAGTAAACTCTAATGTGTCCCTACCACTTCTGGTATAAAATATAAAATCTCTTTGGTTTTCAGAGTCCTTCATAATCTGCCCTCTCCACCTCCCCAGCACACACTTTTCTAGTCTTATTATATCTGATGCCACAGTATGTACTCTGAAATCTACTGACATGGATTTTCTTGATGATCCTTGAACAATATACTCCATCTCCTGATTCTAGGTATTTTTACTGGCCGTCCTTGATGACTACAATTCTCTCCCTCTTTATCTCCACCTTCTGACTAGCCTTACTTCCTTCACATCTCTCCTTCTCTCCAAAGAAAGCTAAAATTTGATGGCCAGAAGCTGCCCCCTTAACTTGGGGTTTACTGGCCAGATTTCTTCCTTCCTTCCTTCTTTCCCTCCTTCCTTCCTTACTTCCCTCCTTCCCTCCTTCCTTCCTTCCTTCCTTCTTTCCTTCCTTCCTTCCTTCCTTCCTTCCTTCCTTCCTTCCTTCCGTCCTCTTTTACAAAACCTTAAACTCAATTCACTCTGAAGCTCATAGATTGGAACAGAACAGGTCCCTGCCCAAGCTCCCCTTAATGGCTGTTTTTTGGTTCCTCCAAACTTAAGAGTGAATGTCAATGGTAACAATTTCTAAGTTTTTTAAATTTTTTTCTAATTAAAGGGGCCATCCCTTCACTCACTTCTTAAATGAGCCTATTCATTGAATGGGTATTACCCCATTCTAAGTCAGTACCTGAAAAAGCCTTAGCCTAAAAGGGCCAGGGTTTCCCATTTCCATCCTGAATCATCTCCAGTCATCCTGATGAATACCTCCTCACTGGATCCATATGGCTCTGGAAGAGAAAGTGAGGTTGGTGAACTTGTACAGCCATCCCTCACTCAAATAAAAGTCAACGGCAAGTGGTGTCATCATTTCCCTGATGCCACAGTCTTCTTTGAAAATGAAGGACAAACACATAACAACTTCCTTCATGTCCCAGCTAAAATGCCCCCTTCTCCAGATAACTTTCCCACCCTTCCCTCTCTTATATCTAGTGACTTCCCTCTACTGATTGATTAAAATTCACTTTGTATATAACTTGTTTGTGCATAGTTGTTTGCATATGGTGTCACCCATTAAACAGTGAACTTCTCAAAGACAAAGGCAGACTCTTGTCTTTTGCCTTTCTTTGTATTTCCTGTGATTAGAAAGTGCCTGGAATATGATGAATACAAAATAAATGGCTATTGACTAATTGTATGCATGCATTTCCAATTTTTTGCTTGTGAAAAGAGACCTTATAAGCAAGCCTTCTGGATCAGTTTCTTTCTGAAATGATTTTTATGTATTTTATTCACTGCAGAATCACTAAAGTCTTTAAAACTTCTAAACAAAAGATGGGTGGCATATTTATATCTGTGGTGATAGTTCTCTACAAAGAAGAAATCATAGGTCAAAATTTCCTTTCATAATAGAATAAAACAAAACACTTCTTCTAATGTTGAACTCAGGTGATACCTTCTCCATGCAACATTTACTGCCTGTGGCTCAGTGCATAGAGCTCTGGGGCTTGAGCCAGAAGAGGAGCTCAAATCCAGGCTCAGGCACTAATCACTTCTGCGACCCTAGGCAAGTCACTTAAAGGTTTTCCCTTTGTTTGCTCAACTGCAAAATGGGGGAAATAATAACACTTAATTCTCAGGGCTGTCATGAGGATCAAATGACCCAATATTTGTGAAGTATTTAATACAATGAACTTTGTCTGAAAAATGGAATGCACTATATAGCTGTGTTATTTGGCTGCAGAACTGTTCTTGTTACTTCAGATGCAAAAATCACTTCACATATACCATCTCATTTGAGCTTCACAACAACCCTGTAAGGATTGTATTATAATTATTACCATTTACATTTTTCAAGCAAAGTTCATGACCAAACCGAAGGTTTTCAATATCAGAGTCAGAATTTGAATCCAGGACCTCCTGACTAAATTCTAACATTCTATTCACTTAGGTATGCAACTGAGATTGTGATAACAAGGAAGCCATTCGTTTTTGAAAGGAGATTTTTTTCCCACTGAGATAACAAAAGGGAAGGAACAGATTAGGGGATGCAGCAATTTGAAGTAGGAAGAGGAATAGAAAAGATAGAAAGCAGGTCTTCCAAGTGGCTCAGTGTAAGAGGTAGGTTTTTCTGTCCTTTTCTGTCTTCTGAGGTAATTAGGTAGTATAATGGAGAGAGTGCTGGACCTTCAGAGCAGAAGGCATGAGTTTGAACCTGCCTTCAGACTGGCTGTGTGACCTTGGACAAATAACAAGCTCTATCTGTTTCAATTTCTCAATCCGTAAACTAGTACGTACCTCCCAGGGTTGTTATGAGGTTTAAATAAGTTAACATGTATAAAGCATTTTGCAAACTTTAAAGCATTGTATAAATGCTGTCTATTATTTTTATTTCAAAGTGGTAAGAGTAAAATGTATAAAATCAAAATACAGTGTCTCTTCTCCTCAAAACCATGAAGTGCATAAAGTTTTTCTTGGATATGCTTTCTCCTTCCTTTATTTCACTAGAATGGCCCACATTTATGCTCTCAGAGCTGTGATCTCACTTAACTCCTTACATAAAAATTCCTTTCACTGATGATTATCAATGACTCATCTGCAATTTAGAGAGTTGTTTGGGACATATAGAGCTTAAATCACTTGTCCAGGATCACACAGCCAGAATGTGTCACAGGCATTGAAATTGAACCCAGTCCTTTGTGACTACAAGCCTGGCCTCCAATGCCCTATAATATTTTTCCCCTATTGCCCCACATATGGACCATGAGATACTCTAAATATTGAAAGAAAATTTGTGTACAGTACATTGATCACTCTCAAATCAATCATCAGTGTCATTCTCTGTGGTGCTATGAGTCACTACAAGACAGATATTACAGTAGTGACCTATGTTGGTCAAGAATACTAATCAGGTCAAACTCCATAGACCATTTAAACTGTCCAGTAGTCCTTTTATATTCCTCATAAAGACACAGCTTCTAAGATGAATGAGCTACTTGTGGCAAAACAAATAATGCCCAGGATGCTAGAGGGCTCAGGCTACACAAATCATCACTTGATACTGAGGGTACAAATCATCCAAGATTTTCTATGATTCACTGAATGTGTTACTGGTAGAAGGTTAAGTGCAGCAGTTCAGTATATCTCACTCACTGAGTCACACAATCCCCCTGGTCATCTTTGGCTTCTCAGAAGAAGTACAGCTGGTTTTTGTCAGTGTTCATGTTGTGCTGACTGATTCATTTCCTGTCATGAAAAAAAAAAAAGAGTAGCATGTGAGTTCTAGTTTGATCAAATGTTTTGAGAACAATTTTACTTATACTAAGATATTACAATACACCATATTAATGTTTGAGTCCTGCTTGTCCCTTAGAACACTTATGAGTTCCCTCATTATAGCTTCAGGTCACTTAAAGTATTCCTGGTCAGCATGAATGTGACACATACACAGAGATTTTGGACAATTGAGTGAGAACTATACTACATCAGCTATTACAAATTGTATTGCGGATTTTATCTTTTCATCTCTGATTCCTTTCTATTTGAAACCCAACTTGGGTTTCTTGAGTTCGCCTTCTTATAACATCTGCTTAGTTGATACAATACTTCTCTTGGCTGGCCTCTTTCAGTACCACTTTGACATTTAACATGTTATGTAGTGAATTAATCACACTGACATCTGTTTCAGGAGTGCAGTGGTGAATTCAGTTGTAGTACAGGAACACCTCATGAAATAAATGCAACATCGAGATTTCTGAAATTGGAATAGATATGCAGGAGCCTCTTTAGGATGATTACACTCTCCTACAAAGTAATACATACAAGATTATCAGTTCTCTGAAGTATGTTTGATAAAGCATCATAAAAGTTGCACTTTACAGTATCGAGGCTGGCTACTTCTGATCCTAAATAATTTGCTGTAGTTATTGTATTTATTGTTTTCCTGGATCTACTTACTTCTTTTTTCATCAAGTTTAAATAAGACTTTCTTTGCCTCTGTATTCATCGTGTTCACTACTTCTTTGATGGTCAGTTATGTCGAATCTCTATGACTCCATTTGGGGTTTTACTGGCCAAGACACTTGGAGTAGTATAATAGTAATGGGAATTTGAAGATCTTCTCTGCCTGTTAACAAGCCCACAGGAAGCTGAGAGTCAGAGCCAGATGGACAGAGGGAGAGAGAGGATGCTCAGGCAAGGAGTCTGTTAGGCTTGTGAGTAAAATATTGGTCAATTATTGGTTTACGGGAAGGCTAAAGGATGGTATGGCTCTCTGCTATGTTGTTGTACATTAACTTCTATGTTGCTATGATGAATTTGTTTCCTGGTTTTGGGATTTGGTTTTCTGGTATCTGAATAGGTGTTTTGCTTCTATCTGCTATATGGAGAATCTGTTATATTTTGTGATGGAGCACTATACAGGTATATTTATAATGACCATGGGTGCTGTAAATATTGCATTAGCACTAGAAGTGATTTGCCATTTCATTCTCCAATAGATTTTACAGATGAGAAAACTGCAGCATACAGGGTTAAGTGACTTGCCCAAGGTCACATAGCCAGTGAGTGTGCCTGAGGCCAGATTCAAACTCTTGTCTTTCAGGCCTGGTGCTCTCTCTGCTGTGCCTCCTAGATGGCCCTCATTGTTTCTTACAGGAAATACTCCATCCCATTCTATTAAACAATTTGTGTAACCCTCTACACTCTTGTCATCTACTTTCTTGTAATTTACTATAACAGAAGTGCTACTGTAAATATTTTGTTGCATATGGTAACTTTCTTTTAGATCAATGAACTTGCAGTATAATTTCTAAGTCAAAGGAAATCAAGCATTTTAGCAACATAATTCTCTTATTTCGAAACTCATTTTCATAATAGCCATACTGTTTCTCAGCTCCATCAAAAATACATTGTTGGGAGCTACTAGGTGGTGCAGTGAATAGAACACCGACCCAGGAGTCAGGAGGACCTAAGTTCAAATCTGGTCTCAGACTCTTGACATCTACTAGCCATGTGACCTAGGGCAAGTCACTTCACCCCAATTGTCCTGCCTTCCCCCTCCAAAAAGAAAAAAAAAATAGTGTGCCTGTCTTCCCAAGACCCCTACAACATTGACAATTTCCAACTTTTGTCAGCTTTAACAATTTGCTAGAATAAGTGAAGTTTCAGAATTGTTTCAGTTTGCATTTCTCTTAACATTAGTTTGGAAAATTTTTTTTCATGTAGTTGATAGTTTGAAATTCTTCTGTTCAGAACTGCTTGCTCATTGAGAAATGGCTTTTAGTCTTATCTATTTCTTTTAACTGTCTTTTTACAATGAATACCAAAACCTTATCATTGATATTTAATTCAAACTTTTTTTTTCACTCACTTAAAGTTTCCTCTATTCTATACAGATTAATATTATTTGTGTACATAATTGAATTTCTTGGAGTCAAGGTTATTTATTTTATATTTTGTAATTTTCTGTATATTATATAAAAGATATAATTTATAATAATAAATTAATAATAATTAATAAATTTATAATTTATACAAGGATTCATTTTCTACCAATAATTGTGTAAGGCCCAAGAGCAATTTCTCTTTTATTTATTTATTTTTTTTACATGGGCTTGCTATTCAGTTTTCACATTCATTTTGAATGTTTTATAGAACATTTTATAAGATGTTGTCCTAAACCCAGTTTCTGCCTGATTTCTTTCTATTTTTATCTAGTCCTTTTGAAATAGTGAGTTCATTCTTGAGTAAATTATATTTGGTGCCATATTGAACTGTGGGTTATTGAGTTCCATTAATTTTGATTCTTTTTGTCTAGTCTGTTTTCTTTTGTCTAGTCTGTTTCAGTGATCTCCTTTCCCTATTTTTTAGCCAGTACCAAATAGTGTTACTGATTGCAGCTTTAAAATATATTTTGAGTTCTAGAAGTGTTATTACCTCTTCCTCTTTTTTTTTCTTTTATTTTTCGTTACTAACCTTAATATGCTAGATCTTTGTCCTCCAAATGAATTTCATTATTATTTTACCTTGCTTTCTGAGGTGTCACAGGAGTTTTGATTCTAAGGAAACAACTATATACAACTATATATAAAATACATGCCCCAGATGTTAATAACAGCAAGAAAATACCATTATGTAGGAAAATATTTTCATAAAAAATATTCATAGAAGTACTTCTTGTGGTAACAAAATCCAGGGAAGAAAATATGTGCTCAATAACTGGAGAGCAACTGAACTGAGTTATATAAATGTAATGGGATACTATGACATGTATTATCTCTGTGCCCCTAAGGAAGTCATTTAATCTTATGGGGACTAGTATCATGTTTATCTTTTGATTGAATTTCACACAGAGAGAAAATGTCTTCAAATTATAAAGAGATATACATGGAATATAGGTAGTCTGCAACAATTTTTTAAAAAATATTATGTGAAGCATCTGCGAGTTCATCATTATATGAAAATTCAGACTTCAATGCCGAAAGTAGCCCACCTCTGACTTGACAGTTTAGTTTTACAGAACTGCCTGTGGTTTAAAGAGGTCAAATGAATTTTCCTTGGTCACATAAGTAGCAAATTTAAGAGACAGTAGAATTTGTGTGATTATTTTAAAAATAGTTTTTTCATTTTTAAAAATTTATAATTAGTTTTAATATATTTTCTTTTAATTTTGATTTCCAAATTATCTTTGTTTTCTTCTCTCCGTCACCCAATCATGAAGAAGGCAAGGAATATATCAGTTACACAAGCAAAATCGTATAAAATGAATTTCTGTATTACCTATGTTGAGAAAAAGAATCAATTAAAATAAAATGTGTATATGTGTACATTTGTATATACAAATTTACATACATATAAATGTATATACATATGTATACATATGTGTGTATATATGTACATTTATGTGTATGTATTTGTATGCCCACATACTTCAATATTCACTCAGAACATCATAGCCATATACCACAACTTTTTCAACCATTACCCAATTGATGTGCATCCCATAATTTTCCATTCTTTGTCATCACACAAAAAGAGCTGCTAAAAATTTTTTTGTTCTTATGGGTTATTTTTCATTTTCTCTAATCTCTTTGGAATACAGACCTATTAGCTGTGTCATTGGGTCAAAAGGGTATTAAGTAGTTTTATAGCCCTTTAAGCATAGTTCCAAATTGTTTTCCAAAATGGTTGAACAATTTCACAGTTTCACCAGCTGTACAACAGAGTCCTTGCTTTTCCACATCCCCTTCAGCATTTATCTTTTTCCTTTACCATGTTAGCTAATTTGATAGATCTAAGATGGTACCTCAGAGTTCTTTGAATTTGCATTTCTCTAATTAGTAGTGATTTAGAGCATTTTTATATGCTTTGATTTCTTCATCTGTAAAGTGCTTTATCATTTGATCATTTATAATTGAGGAAATAGATGTTATTTTTATGAATTTGACTAGATTTCATTTACATTAGAGAAATGAGACATTTACTAGAAAAACTTGCTATAAAATACTTTCCCAATTTCCTACTTTGCTTCCAATTTTGTCTACTTTAGAGTTGTTTGGGTGAAAACTTTTTAATTTCATGTACTCAAAATTCTTCACTTAATATTTTGTGATCCTTTCTATCTCTTTGTTGGTCATGAGCTATTCTCTTATCCACAGGTATGACACATTAAATATTTCATGTTCCCCAAATTTAGTTGTGATATCCCCCTTTGTGTCTAAATCATATACCCATTATGAACTTATAGGATGATGGTCTATGCCTGATTTCTTCCAAACTGCTTTCTAGTTTTCTTTTTTTTTAATTTCTTTTTTAAAATTTATTTTAGTTTACATCATCAATTTCCATGACATTTTGAGTTACAAATTTTCTCCCCATCTTTCCCCCACCCACCACCCCAAAACAGCCATCCCATTGTATAACCCCTCCCCCAATCTATTCTCACCTATGTCCTCCCCCATCACCCTTCTGACTTTCCAGTAGGACAGAATGGATCTCCCTACCACAATGCCTGTGTATTTTAAGTCCCAGTTGGATGTAGTTAATAATAATGATAATAATAATTGTATACATACATATATATAATATATATTTTTAACATTTGATTTATAGAACTTTACATTCTAGATTCTTTCTCTTCCTCCCTCATCACCCACCTGCACTGAAAGGACAAGCAATTAAATACAGGCTGTGCATGTGTAATTATGCAGAACCTCTCCACAGTGGGCATATTGTGAGAGACTGATTGATTATATGTCCCTCCTTCTTATCCTGCCCGCACCCCCCTTGTTCTATTCTCTACCCTATCCCTGACCCTGTTCAGAAGTGTGTACTTCCATCAACCCCCCCCCCCCCCACCTTGCCCTCCCCTCTATCATCCCATCTCTCCTCCACATTCCCCCTAATCTCCAGTGTGGCAAGATACCTCGTTTAGAGTTTATGTCATTCCTTCCCTAAGCCATGTTCAATGACAGTAAGGTTGACCTTTCCCTTTTGCCTTCCTGTTCTCCCCCTCCATTATAACAAATATCCTTTGCCTCTTCTATGAGATGATTAACCCCATTCTGTTTCTCTCTGTCTCCTCTCATTCTAATCCTCTCTCACCTCAGGATTTCACCTTTTAGAATATTGTCCCTTCCTACTAAATTGATCTTGTGTCCTCTATATATTCATATATACACATACTCAGATATGTGCTTGTATGCATACATAAACCCTCTGATATAGATATATGTGTATGTATATGTACATATACATTTGTATTCCTTTCACCTATCCGCATACTGCATACTCCCAGAGCTGAAATAGTCACCTTGATCTGAGCTGCCTTCAGCAGGAGGTAAATCTGTGTGCATTTTAGAGCCCTAGAATTTTAGAGTCATATTTTTTTGGTATTTGATGTGGCTGTGTGGGAGCTGCCATTCTTTGCTGCTCCTAAGCTGCCATCTTGGCTCTGCCCCCTGCTTTCTAGTTTTCTCATTAGTTTTGTCTCTTAGCAAGTTCCTAAATCTTGGATCTTTGATTTTTATCAAACTTGAGAGTACTATGATTACTATTGATTATTGTGTACCTAATCTATTCCATCAATCCAGCACTATATTTCATAGCCTATGCCAAATTTTTTTTTAAAAATGACTGCTTTGAAATACAATTTGAAATATGGAATTGCAAGACTGTGTTCTTTCACATTTTTTTCTTTGATTTGTTTTTCCAGATGAAATTTTTTATTATTTTTCCCTAGATCTGCAAAATAATTATTTGGTGGTTTGATTGGAATGATGTTGAATTGTTATACTAATTTATGTGGAATTGTCATTTTTGTTCTTTTGGCTGACCCATAAACAATGAATATTTCAAGTAGTTTAGATCTCTTTTTGTGGGAAGAGTGTTTTATAATTGTGTTCATATAGCTCAGAACTTCTCAACCTGTGTGTCGTGACCCCTTTGGGGTTGAACGACCCTTTCACAGGGGTCACAGGGGTTGGTTGCTTAGACAGAAAACACATATTTCCCATGGTCTTAGGAACCTCTTCTATCTGTCTCCAGGTCGGTCCACCCACATCCAGACATGCCCACATACGACTATTAAAGAGTTGTGGAATTAGGAAGGTTGAGAACCACTGATACAGCTCATGAATTTGTCTTGACAGGCAGACTTCCAAGTATTTTATATTCTTAACAATTCTTTTAAATAGAATTTTTTTTATATCTCTTCCTATTGGATTTTATTTATGATATATAAATATTTTAATTTAAGCAGGTTTCTTTTATAATCTTCAAACTTGTTAAAGTAGTTAATTGTTTAAATTATATTTTTTAGGTGATTGTATAGGGGTCTCTAAGTATATCATCTACAAAAAGTGATAGTTTTGTCTCATTGATATTGTTATTCCTTAAATGTCTTTTTCTTGTCTTACTTCCATAGTTAGAATTCTAGTACAATATTGAATAATAGTGGTGAGACTGAACATCCTTGCTTTACCCCTGATCTTATTGGGGAGGCTTCTACTCTATTCCCATTGTAGAAAATGCTTGCTTTTGGTTTTAGGTAGATACTACTAACCATTTTAACAAAGTTTTCACTTAGTTCTTTGCCTTCTGTTATTATTAATGGGAATGTCAAAAAACTTTTCTGTGTCTGTTGAGATAATCATATAATTTTTGTTATTGATATGGTCAATTTTGCTTATTTTTTTCAAATATGGTACCAGTCCATGTTCCTGCTATAAATCCCACTTGGCTTTAGTTTATGATCTTTTTAATAGATTGCTATAATTTCTTTAATTTTTAATTTTCAGTTTCTGTTTCCATGGCCCTTATTGAATGTATTTTTTTTTTGCATTATAGCCTTAAAGGATTCATTTAATATTTTTACTTTTCTGCATCTGGTTTGAAGTTTTATGCCCTAATATAATGTCAGTTTTTGTGAAGGTTCAATGTTCAGTATACAGGGAAAAGTTGAGTTACCCTACCAGTACTGTTTTACTGTCTATTTCCTCCTATAGCTCACTTCACTGTTCCTTTCAGAATTTGA
The DNA here is from genome assembly GCA_028646515.1 of Pseudochirops corinnae. Classification (NCBI taxonomy): domain Eukaryota; kingdom Metazoa; phylum Chordata; class Mammalia; order Diprotodontia; family Pseudocheiridae; genus Pseudochirops; species Pseudochirops corinnae. The sequence goes on along the minus strand of CM053587.1, from coordinate 254,980,087 downwards.
ATGCTCTATCATTTGCTGCATATATGTTAATATTGACATTACTTTATTGTCTATGATATCTTTTAGCAAAATATAGTTTCTCTGGTTATTTTAATCAATCCCATTTTATGTTTATGTATGTATAATCTCACTTTCATAATAATCTATACTCTGAAGAATGGGGGAATTGGAATACCCATTTCACCCCATGAATGCTTTTAGATTTTTCTCTGTACCACTATGTCAATAATCTCTCCTCCTTTGAGGCTCAAGAAATTTATCTTTACTATTCAGTCACAATCCTAGTTTGTTTTTATTTCTACAGATGTCTAGGTGACTCACTTTTTTTCCTTAAATTTTCTATACCCAGTTCCCAATTTTTCTCTCCTCCACAATTTTTGCCTTCATTATTGTTTATTTCAATATACAAACTCACTCTCAAACATACTAATCTTTCAGTTCTTAGGTATACTTACTTCCTATGATCTACTTCTCCATCCTATCTCAACCACTGAGATGGTCCTACTCTTGATCCTGCTAGCATACACAACTATTCAAGAATTCTTAAATCCCCTTATCTGTGGATAGTCTGTTGACTTTCTACCTCTCTCTCTGTCTTCCCTTTTAAACCACACTATATGTACCCACCTTTTCTTCATTTCTCATATCTTTCCCAGGCCACACTCCTTACATTGATAATTTTTTTCCTTTTCTCCCATCTTGATTTTTTGGTGAACCAATGAACTTAGTGAATTGGCCTCATCCTCTTAATATGTGGCCTGTTACACTATGTCAAGTATCAGCCTTGTATCACTCTTACCATCTACTGCCTTTGTTCTTGTATACATGTTGCTGAATGAAGGTAGAGACAGCTATGCAACAATTCTGATCATGTCCACTACAAATTTATGCTACACAAATCTCAACTTTGCCCTTACTCCTGCTAGACAATCCTGTTATACTCATCAACTCACCCTACTTTCAAAAGCAGCTCTTCCCAATCTTTTCATACTTTCTTAAAACTTAATGGCTCACCATCTCTCCACTCTTTTCTCTGAAACCTTGCCTCATACTTTACATGAAAACACATTGAGGTCATTCACCATGAACTCCCTCTTCTCCTCTCTTCCTTATCTCTCATTACTTATACACCTTTTGCCTCTATTTCCTCCTTCACTTTTGTCTCTCATGAAGAGGTAATCTTGAAATATAACTCTTCTACCTATACAAAAAATCCCATTCTGTCATGTATCCTACAACTGGCTGCCTCTTCTGCCATTCCCAATCTATCATTTGTTTCCAATCTTTCTTTGTCTGCTAGCTCTTTCCCTTCTTCCTACAAACTTACCCTTATCTCATTCATCCTGACCAAAACAGATAAACCAAAAAGACCTCCCTTGTTTCTTCCATCCACACTAACTATGTACTATATCTTTATAGCCAAATGCCTTGAAAAGACTGTCTGCTATAGGTGTCTCTATTGTCTTCTCATTCTCTTCTTAATTCTTACAATCCAACTTCCAACCCCATCAGTTCTCCAAAATGATTCTTTTAAAAGTTAAAGTGATGTTTTAATTGCCAAATTCAATAACTTTTTTCTCAGTCCTCATTTTCCTTGACCTCTGTGTGGCCATTGACATTGTAGAGCATCATTTTTTCCCCTTGATATTCTCTTCTCTCTGGTTTTCAGTGTATTACTTACTCTCTTTTGTTTCTCCTCATACCTGTGAGACTAATGCTCAGTTTTCTTTGTTGAATCTTCATCCATATTGTGCTCTCTATCCCCACATGTCCCAAAGGCTTTTGTCTTGGCTCCTCTTATCTTATCCCTCTATATTAATTCAGTTGGTGATCTTAATAGCTCCCATAGATTTAATTATCATCTCTATGCTGATGAATCTCCAATATATCTTTCTAGCTTTAAGCTCTCTTCTGACCTCCATTTTTTTTTTCTGGTGCCTTTCAAACAACTGAACTGGATGTTGAGGAAACATCTTCAACTCATCATAATAAAAAAACAAACTCGTTATCTTTCCCCCAAATTCTCCCTTTTTCTCAAACTTTATTATTGTCAAGGCAACAGCATGCTCTACAATGTAGGGGTCATTCTAAACTTCACCATATCTCTCACTCCCCTCCCCATGTCCAGTCTTTGCCAAGACCTGTAAATTTCACCTTTATAAATTCTCTTTAATATACTCCCTTCTCTCCTCTGACACTATGGTACAGGCCCTTTTCACATCACACTTGTACTATTGCAGTAGACTGCTAGTGAGTCTGTCTTCAAACCTCTCTCCACTCCAGTCCATCCTCCATTAAACCAATGAAATATTTGACCTAAATTGCACATCTGAGCATGTCACGCCAGTACTCAGTAAACTCTGGTGACTTCTTATATCTTCCAAAATCAAATATAAAATGCTTAGTTTTTATTCAAAGCCCTTCATAACATAGCCATCTGTAATGCCAAGCAAAGACAACTTCCAAGGTTCAGATTATCAGCATAGCAAACCCCATTTATTCAGCAAACCTTCACAGAACAGAGAAAGTCAAAATACAGTGTAACTTGTTCATTTAGGAAGTAAGTTCTCAATTCATTTGCCAAGTATCAAGGTCCAAGTATCCCACCCCTGACCAATACAGTAGTCAAAGTAGCCCACTCCTGGGCAGTACATTTAGTCAGTCAACAAAGTCTCT
>CM053587.1:254960660-254977311 GCA_028646515.1 Pseudochirops corinnae | reverse complement strand
TCATTTGGTCAGTCACAGAGCACCAAAAAGGCTTCCCATCCCTGAATCTCAAAAGGGGCAGCAGAGCACAAAAGGCCATCCACCCTTAAGTTACAACAAGGTTAAGATATCATCTCAGCATTGAATACCCAAGGAAAGGGCCTTCTTTCATCTTTACTTGAGGCAAGCCCTCAGCAATATTAGTTCCTGGAGAGACAAGGCTCAACAAACCCATATCCAGTGTGTTCATCAAGTCACTCTCTGCCTATAGAACAGTCCCAGAGCCCCTGAAAACCTCAGCAAGGCCCTCTTCCAGGATTTCTGTAAACATACAATAGGAAAATCCTCCTTCAGGGCTTCTGAACCAACAGCAAGATTCCAGGACCTCTACAACAGCATCACTGTCCTTCACCAGCAGGTGAATCTGGCAAAACAACATCAGAGCAGACAGACAAAATACCAGCATCATAGCCATGCCTCCTCAGTTCTTGGCAGCTCCGCGTAGCAGTTCTCAAAAGTGCTGGGCAGCTCCCACAAGCTCTCAACAATCTTTCTCTCAGCAACTCAGGCTCCACGATACTGGATACTGCTCTCCCAAAAGTCCTTCTGGCCTTCTGTAGGCTTGGGCCTCTCTCCCAATTCACGGATCCTCCCAGTTCAGCCCTCTCTCTTCATGTCAACAAGTCTATCCCACAAGTGGAATTTACAAGCTCTGGGTTTTAACACTCAACCCAAAAACCAGGCCAATACAGGGGCATCTCCAAATTCCATTACCATTACACCATCTCTTACCTTTCCAGTCATCTACCTGCCTCTCTGGCATATACTCTTCAATACAGTGACACTGGATTTTTTCATATCTCTCAGACAATATGCTATCTCTCAGCTCTGGGTATTTTCTGTGGTTGTTGAACATGCCTAGGATACTTTCTTGTTTCATCTGTATTTACTGGATTCCTTTAAGTCCCTTCTGAAACCCCATTTTCTATGGCAAACCTTTCCCAGTTGCTCACAATTCTAGTGTTTCCCTTTCATTTCCCTCCCATTTATTCTGTATATAGCTTTTTGTGCATTTGTTTGCTTATTATCTCCCCCATTAGATTGTGAGCTCCTTGAAGCAAGGGACTTTTTGCATCTTTTTATATACCCAGTTCTTAACATAGTGCTTGGCATGTAGTTAGTGATTAATAACAACTTGATCAAGATCTTTCTGATTCAAAGTTAAGTGACTCTTCTACTAGAACATGACCCTCAGGAATAAGGAAGGAAAACATTTAGTTCTTCAAAGCAATAAATCATTCTTGATTCTTCTGCACAGAGTCAAACAGATTGGGTACAACTTCATTTTTATTTTCTGTCTTCCATTTTGTATACTTATTCCTATTATTTTTCAAATGGGGAAATTGATGCTCAGAATATTTAATTGCCATGCCCAAAGGCATATAGCTACAAATCTAATTCTCTTTTAATGGTCCATCTAACACTCTTTCTACCACATTACTTTGACACACAAAGATGCTTGCATTTATAGGACAAGAAATACTTTGGTGGGAATATGTAAAATGATGAAAAGTAATGTGTCCTAAAAAGCTAAACAAGTATCCAGTATGGTTTCTGGGACAACTTTACATTGAGTTATATAAAAGAGTTTCTATTTCTTATGTGTATTCAGAACAAATCAAATATTCATTGAATGTGAGAGCTAGCACAGACCACCGTATCTAGTTCAATCCACCAACTTTTTAAATGGAGAAAATGAGATCCAGAGAGGATCCAAGGCCAAATAATTGATAAATGAGCTAATTGAGACTCCAGTTCAGGACTTCTGACTGCAGACCTAATGTCTCTCCATCTCTTTATATTTCTGTTCAATCTTAAGACATAGTTAAGATTCCCTGTACTTGTGAAAAAAGAGCATAGAATCCAAAAGGATTTTCTTGGCACTAACATGTTTTCAGCACCCCATAAGGCAGCTTAGTATGATCATCATTTCATTTTCTTATTTGAGAATGGCAAAAATGATTCAGAAAACAGTTAAAATAATCTTCCCAAGTCTCCTTATTTCACCCATTGACAATCACTACTGTCAGGTTGTAAAGAGGAGTAATAAGTAGGTCTATTCCTTCCCAAAAGGGAGATTTTTTACTTAATGAATTCACGCACAAATCTACACCAAAAACAATTTCCTAATAGTATAACTTGTGCTAATGGTATTTTGAACTTTCAGAAAAATCTAATATTGATCCTTGGGATTAATATTTATGGAAACTACTAGAATCTTCTCCATTGTAAAATTCTGTCTTCTCCAACCATCATTCCATAGGAATGATTAGAATTTGCCGTGAAATATAAGGTATACTAATATCTTATTATTATTATTAGCATTTAGATCAGACATGAGGTCCAAAGTGGATCAAACCACTTCCGTCCAAAGAATCAAACCACATGTTTAATTCTAGTGGCTACATTTATGTTTACAGAAACATAATTCTAGTGGCTTGTATACAAGTCTACTTTATGACTTGTTCTAGTTTGTACTCTTCCTGATGCATTAGGGACCAGAAATAAATAGAATAGAAGACAGTCCTCAGGAGTGAAGTGATGCTGATAAAAATCAGTATTATGCACAGGTCAGAGAAAAGGACTTCCCATACCCATTGGTGAACCCTTGTATGTGCTGGATTGAAGGGCAGGGAGTGAGGTGAAAGAGGGAAGGAGGAAAGGAGGCAACTTAACTGACAATTTCAAAGTTTTTTTTTCTTATTGTCATTTTCCTTGACATTCCTGAAACTTTTACCATGAAAGAGAAATTCCTTTTTAAATTATTTTAAAATAATTTTAAAATAATTTTAATTAAATAATTTTAATAATTTCAATTATTCTTCCTTACCATGTCTTCCATGCACTCTCATGACTCTTTATCTAACTTTAAAGGATGTTCCTTTAATTATGATAAGTTTAGTGTTTTAGAAAAACCACAAAAATTGTAAGTGAAATTAGAACTTTTTGAAGCAATTAAAATAAATGAGAAATGACCATATAAACCCATTCATTGCTTTATTTTCATTCATTCAACAAAATTTTATTTGTATGACATCTATTTAAACATCTGTGATAATAGGTCTAATTACAAAAATGAACTAAGAATACTTACTCAGTAGATGTTATGATTTAATTGATAATGGGGAAAAAGACTGCACTAGCAGAAATGGCTGATGTGGTTACCAATGCAACCATTAAATTAAAATATATGTCTTTGACGAAACACAATAACAGAACTAGTTATTTTAACCAGTTCCTTTTACATCACTGTTGTGCAAAGCAGGAAAATTCTACATGAAGTGTCACCCAGGATGTCTGAAAACAAGTCCAAATTAGGGTAGAAAGATTAAGAAATCATGGATCAAATTGTCCTAAGAGAAAAAATTCAAGCCAACAAACAACCAACCTTCCTAACATTCTTGCCACGTGGAATACTTGTGCTTTTATGATGTTTATAAAGGTTTCTTCTCCTAGAAACAATTACATTACTTAAATTACCACATCCAATAACTTTCTTCTCAAGGCTTTCTTATGGCAACCCGTTAAGGGGAATGATATAAATGTGACAATAAAGCCATATAATTTTAATCTTTGCTGAAACACAGAAGGCACGGCATTTATATTTTAAACTGGTTCACTCTTATTGAGTAAGTGCCCCAAGAACTAGTTTAAAGTGATAGATTTTTGTTTCCCCAGCATATATTGACTAATTTAATAAGTGTTTATTTCTTTTCTTCCTTCCTTCTTTCCTTCTTCTCTCCCTCCCTCCCTACTTCCCTTCTATTTTTTCTTCCTTCCTTCCTTCCTTCCTTCCTTCCTTCCTTCCTTCCTTCCTTCCTTCTTTTTGTGCCTGGGATACATTAGACATGAATAACATGTGGAATCAAATATTTGTGAATCAGTTTCATTGTTCTATTGTTTTCATGTCAAAATACATTTAATTTGGACTTTATTGAGGACTAAATTATTTTTTTAACATAAAAAAAAAAGAAACCAAAAAATGGGGTGTCAGTAACTCATGGTATTTCTTAGAAGGCACAAGTTATTTTTCAGATTGAGTTTTACACCATGGAGTGGCTTAATTCACATTCCCTCCTCCTCTTCATTTTCCTTTTACGTGTTAAAAAAAATAGAGAATATAGAGACTAATAGAGAATTTATCTTCTAGCTAAGTAATGCACTATTTATAACCTACAGTAGTTTAAGATTGCTTTCTTCACCCAGGCTGTATGCACCAGGCAAATAATAAATTCAATTGGTGATTTCCAAATGTAATAATTATCCATTGCTGGACAACAAATTAATTTGTCAAATTGTCAGTTCAAATCTATCTGATGGGGCATTAATGATGGACCTTTAAAAGCACTGAACTTTCCCACAAGGCCTAGTTCCTGGCATTTACCTGAGGTATCTGGCCCACTCCAGCCCATCTAGATTACTTAATTAGTTTACTTGACACTCCTTAATGCCATTTAGACCTCTTTCTCTGTTACCACCTGACAGCACCAGGCAATTTGCCAATCCTAGATTCCATCCAAATCTTCCCACCTTCTTGCATAAAAATATCCCATCTTATCCTCATCAAATGTCCTGATTCTTAAAATCTGGCCTATTTGTAATGGTGTCACAAATAGCAGACTCACTATCTATTGATGTTATAATAAAATCACTACTTAGACTGAAAGAAAGCTCGAGTGGTCAAATTCTTTTGAGACACGTGCCTGCCCTGTATGCTTGCATTTTGGGGCTCTCAGTAACGAGATTTGGTGGGACACACCAAAGAAATGATGAGGTTTGGTGGAGGGAGGGTCCCTCTAAAGACCAGAGTACAGGAGAGGGTTGTCTGAAATGAATTCGCACACCCAAGCATTCTATAAGTGAAGGTGACACAGATTTATTGTAATGCCAATATAGCTGGCAGAGCTCCTTAGGGATCTTGCATTCCTTAAGAAACTTGCAACTTAACAAGAGTGATGTTAAATCTTGTATAGGAAAAGTAGTGGGTTATCTGGCAGATATGCTAATTATGTTATAATTTACAGCCTTGGTCACTGGAGTTGTTGACGTATAGTGGTTAGATTGAGGGTGTTTGAGACCACAAAATATCAACACACTGTGTCCTGCTGAATGAATTTGACTCAAGTCTTTTCTCAGCCAAAGTAAGACAAAGTTTATTAAAGATTGGCCATAATGGGTAGATTCTTAAGGAACCTAAGTATCTGTGAGGCTTGTCAACAAGAGCAGACCAGAATAATCTGACACAGAGTTAATCTGTGCTAGATAGAAATCTCAGCCCCATCATGGAGGCAAGATCAATCTTAAATACAAAAAGAATGTGGGAGGACTTAAGGGTGGTGTATAGGAGGAGTTTGAGGAGGGTCATGAGGAGGAGTCAAAGAAGGAGCTTCAGGGTACTCAGGTCAGGGTGGGAAATAGCTGAAGCCTACCTGGAGATGACAGACAGTCCAGGGCTAGAATAGTTTAAGGGTAACAGATTTGGTTATAGATATTTTGATAGGATCAAGGGTGGGAAGTAGTTGGACAATGGAGGGCTAGGCTAGTAAGAGTAAGAGATTTAGGCCTAACTATAATGAAAGGCTTCTGGTCTCAGGCAAATGCCTCATCAAATGGGAAGATTCAATCAGAATTCAAGGGGTTTCCCAGAGACTGTATGCCATCAGAGTCATTCCATAGTGGAAACCATGGGAAGTGGTTTCTCAGGGGTGTACTTTTGGTATTGTTATATCTGTAGCAAGACAGCTTTGACAGCTGATGACTATAACTTGACCTCTGGATTGAATATCATAACTTTGAGAATCAATACATGATAATTCTTTGGTTACAATATAATCCTATTTTCACAAGAGAAATTCTTCAGTTGTCAGCTTTTGCTTATGATGGGGAAAGTTAGTTTGTTTTTACTGGGGCCTACTCATGAATTATTGCTAGACATGATGTTTTTGTGATCGGTTGCAGGCTCTGGGAGCCCCCTTGAACTTTGATTGAATCTTCCCACTTGATGAGGCATTTGCAGAGGCCATAAGCTTTGGATCCCATTTGTTTGAGGGGGAAATTATGAGGTGCAGGCTCTGTGAGCCCCCTTGAGCTCTCCTTGAATCTCTGACGTACATGTTCTGGGAAACCCATTCTGACTGAATCTTCCCACTTGATGAAACATTTGCAGAGGCCATAAGCTTTTCATTGTGGCTCTGCCCAGACATCTGTTACTAGCCTAGCCCTCCATTGTCCACCTACTTCCCAATCTTGAGCCTATCAAAATACCTCATTAACTCCTCCCTAAGATCTTCCCCAAACTCCTCCTCCAGACCACCCCTAGATTCCTCCCACAACTTCGTGTATATAAGATCCCTTCTTGACCCCATTTGTGTGAAAGGACCACAGAACAGCATAGTACAGACTTGCTCTGGCCTGCTTCCCAATGCAAGCCTTACAGATACTTAGGCTCCATAAAAGTCTACCCAATATGCTGAACTTTTTAATGAACTTTTAATAAGCTTTACTTTTCTTTGGTTGAGGGAACTTGAGTTGAATTCATTTGGCAGGACCCAGCATGTTGAGATTTTGGGGTCTCTAGCACCCCTAACCCTAACCACAACACTTGGGCTGGGGAGAAAATTGTCAGGGGTAGTGTTTTGAAACTAGGGAGAAATATGATCTTGAAACTGGGGTCCAAGCACAAACACTCAATGACCCATCACCAGCACCCCTAGACTGCCACAAGTCCACAAGTGAGCCAAATTTCCTAGTACTATTCTATTTATATCAGTCATCCTAATAAGCAAAATGTCTTGCCTATTTGGCAGTTGAATCCAGTATTATATTCACAATAAAACTATATGACAATTTGACTACTTAGTTCAGTACTTTACCATTAGTATTGTATTTAAACACTTTAGTATTTCCTCTAGTTAGATACACCCCCAAAAAAGGTCTAAATTATATATTCATGAATTTATTTCACAAAGATTTATATTCATTCAATTCTTCTCTGAACAAATAAGGAAATATCTTTCCAAAGTAATATAATGATAGTCAATTTGGTACAGATGGAGGGCACATTTTTCTTATGATTGAGCTTTAAAAATGATCAAATAAAAATATTAATTTTTAAAAATCAATTTGAAAAGTTTTGAAAAATCATTAACAATAAATATATTTAAATTGTGGATTTCTGATACAGATTTTTATCATGTTTCTTTTAAACATTTTGCAAAATAAGTTTCAATTATTTTAATCTATGGAAAAATTATTTAACATTTTTATCATAGTTTGAACCTAGCTGGATGTGGCATGAAAATATTTAACCCAGGAATTTATTGTGGAGGTCAGAGAATTATTCCCAGGGAAGCCTGATGACTGCAGGGAATGCTTAGATCCCTCCCAGGTCTTGGCTCTTCCCAGTGCTTCAATTTTTGGTTCCCCAGATTTGAACATTTATGCTTCCTGATAATATATCTCAATCTAACTATCCTATCTGCAAATAACTTAACTGCTTATTGCTGTTCTTGTGTTTGTATTGTTCAATTAAACCTCATGTAATGTAAACCTCAAAGAGAATGAGGAAGGAGCCTTCTTCTAGCTTTCCCAATGACACAAAATAAAACTCTTTTTTCCTGAATTCACAAATGGCCAGATGGAGTTCTTGGTAAGATGCTTGTTTCTTACAGGGAGACACAGCTTGCAGAAGATCCCAACCAAAGAGAGGGTGGCAGCCCCACAAGAGAGCAGGCTAAAGGGGGCCAGGTCCTTAAAGGACACTCCAATAAAGAGAGAACTCAGCTTAAGGAGGACATGCCCCACTTTAGAAGATATCCCCTTGCTAGGAGAGACTAGGGATTCTTAGAGAGTATGTACCTGCCATGGTACAGGAGATGAGGGAACCAGGGAGTTTCTGGCATTATCTATTCTATCATTCATCCCACAGTGGAAGGGTTGCAGGGCCCCAGTTAATTTTGTATTTTATAGACCTTGGTCTCCTAAAGTGGCTTTAAATGGTACTTGACATAATGGACTCCTCATTGACCATGATTTGAATCTCATCAACCAGCTTATGTATAAGGTCATTCTCACATTGTATTCTGGGCCACAACCAGAGCAGGAACCTGGGCATGATTAATTTTAACAGCTGTTTCTACATTATCCTGCTAAGGTTTTAGGTGGCAGGATAGTCAGCCCCTCCCCAAGATCAGTGCTTCTGAGTGTGGATCATCAGGAAAAATCTTACCATGAGAGCTCTCACAAAATATGAGCTCTTCCAAGGTCAGAAGTCTCAAATATGTTTCTGTCAGCTGAGGTCTTGCAGCAGAGGTTGGATGACCTCTGTTGGGTGTGTTCAAAAGAAAATTGGCATAAAATAAACAAGAAAGAAGTTAAGGAAGTAAATAGAATTTTAGAGAAGATAGAAACGATAGACCTCTGGAGAAAATTGAATGGGGACAAAAAGGAATATATCTTCTTCTCAGCAGCACATGGAACATACACAAAAATTGAACATGTACTAGGGTAAAAAAAAACTCATAATTCAGTACAGAAAGACAGAAATATTAAATGCATCTTTCTCAGATTATGATGCATTAAAAGTTATATGTAATAATGGGCTATGGAAAGATAAACTAAAAACTAATCGGACACTAAATGAATCCTAAAGAATGAGTGAGTCAAACAAGAAAATATAGAAACAATAAGTAACTACATTCAAGAGAATGACATTAATGAGGCAACAAACCAAAACTTGTGGGATACAGAAAAAGTAGTTTTTAGGGGAAGTTTTTTTTTTTTTTTATCTCTGAATGCGTATATGAATAATATAGGGAAAATGGAGAGCAATAAATTGGGCATGCACCTGAAAAAGCAAGAAAAATAAAAAACTGAAAATCTCCAAATAAATGCTAAATTAGAAATACTGAAAAACAAAAGAGATTAATAAAATTGAAATTAAGAAAACCATTGAATTAATAAATAAAAGTACGAGCTGGTTTTATGGGGAAAAAAAATAAAATTAATAGACCTTTAGTCAAGATGATAAGAAAAAAGAAAACTGGCAGAGCCAAGATGGGGGTGTAGAAGGAAGAAAACTCTGTGAGCTTCCCCCATAACTACTTAAAATACTTATAAAATATGACTCTAAACAAATTTTAGAGCTACAGAGCCCACAAAGTGACAGAGAGAAACAAATCTCCCTCTGAGGCAACCTGGCAGGTGAAAAGGAAGGGTCCATCACTGCATGCTGCAAGCCAAGCTCAGCCCTTCATTAGCCTGAGGTTTTAGCCCCAGGGTGGTCCTGACCAGCATCAGCTGGAACAGACTTCAGGACAGTGTATCACTAGCAGCTGTGGTGGTTTCCAGAAATATAAACCCATAAATGCCAAAGACAAAATAAAAGGTCAGTGTGGAACTCTGTTAGAAATGGGGGGAGGAGGCAGAGCATTGTCCAGCATCTGTCTCTGGAGTGAGAAGCAGAAGAGGCACAGAAACTGTGCCCCCATCTCCATGTGGCTGTTTCAGAGCTCCTGGGCTGAAAATTGCAGGAATACCAAGTGACCATTCAGAGGGTACTTGCTCTTGCTTTAACCTGCCTGGATCTGGATCATGGTCTAGGGTGTTGATGCTGAGGTGTGTGACCAGTAAGACAAAGCTTGTGGGGGCAGCAGAGAGGACATCAAACTAATAGCTCCAGCAGCTGCAAAAACCCCAGCTATTTGGGACAAAGCTCTCCTCTCTGGAAGTAGAGTTGTACTGTGGCAAAGAGTTCAAAAGTCAAGTAAATGACTGGCAACTTGAGCAAGCAATGGAAGCAAAGCAAGCATGACAATCAAATCTTAAATTCCTTTTTTGGGGACAAAAAGGATCAAACCATGGAATGGGAGGAAGACCGCAAAGTCAGAACTCCTCCACCAAAAGCTTCTAAGAAAAATATGAATTGGTTACAGGCCATGGAGGAGCTCAAGCACGATTTTGAAAATCAAGTAAAAGAAGTGGAGGAAAAAATCAGAAAGAGAAATGAGAATTATATAAGAAAATCATGAAGAGAGTCAACAACCTGACTAAAGAAAATAACATCTTAAGAATATATTAACTCAAATGGCAAAAGAGGCCCAAAAAGTCAATGAGGAGAAGAATGTCTTAAAAAGCTGAATTTATCAGATGGAAAAAGAATTTCATAAGCTCACTGAAGAGAATAATTCCTTCAGAATTAGATTGGAACAAATGGAAACTAATGACTTTATGAGACACCAAAATACTATTAAATAGATACAAACAAATGATAAAACAGAAGACAATGTGAAATATCTTATTGGAAAAACCTCTCACCTGGAAAATAGATCTAGGAGAGATAATTTAAAAATTATTGGACTACCTGAAAGGCATGATCAAAAAAAGATCCTAGAAATCATCCTTCAAGAAATTCACCAGGAAAATTGTCCTGATATTTTAGAACCAGAGGGCAAAATAAAAACTGAAAGAATTCACCCATCACCTCTTGAAAAAGATCCCAAAAAGAAAACTCCTAGGAATGTTATAGCCAGGTTCCACAGTTCCCAGGTCAGGGAGAAAATATTACAAGCAGTAAAGAAGAAACAATTTGAATATTGTGGATATACAATCTGGATAACACAAGATCTAGCAGCTTCTACATTAAGGGAACTAAGGGCTTGGAATATTATATTACAGAGGTTAAAGGAGCTAGGATTAAAACCAAGAATCATGTACCCAGCAAAACTGAGTATGTTTCAGGGGAAAATATGGTCATTTAATGAGTTCGAGGACTTTCAAGCATTCTTGATGATGAAACCAGAATTGAATAGAAAATTTGACATTCAAATACAACAAGCAAGAGAAGCATGAGAAGGTAAACAGGGAAAAGAAATCATAAGGAAATTATCAAAGTTGAAGCATTTATATGCCTATATGGAAAAACTGTAATTGTAACTTCTGAAACTTTTCTGAGTATGAGGATAGTTGAAGGGAATATAAATGTATACACACACACACATACACACACACAAACACACATATATGTATGTATATATATTATCAATTAAATGGGATCGATTAAATAGAAAAGGATGATACTTAAAAAAATAAATTTAAGAAGTGAGAGAGGAATATAATGAGAGGAGATGGGGAGAGACAAAATAGGGTAAATTATGTCATATAAAAGAGGCAAGGGAAAACCCTGTTACAGTGGAAGTGAAGAACAGGAAGGCAAAAGGGAATGGGTCAACCTTACCCTCATTGAATTTGGCTTAAGGAGGGAGTAACATACACACTCAATTAGCCATCTTACCCTAAAGGAAAGTAGGAGGTAAGGGGATAAAAGGGGGCATAATAGAAAGAAAGGCAGATGGGGGGGGAAGGGTAGTTAGTAGCACACACTTTTGGAAAGGGACAAATTCGAAGTAGAAAATACTACAAGTGAGGGGGGCAGGATAGGATGGAGGGAAAAATAGTTGGTCTTTCACAATATATCCAATATGGAAATGTTTTGTGTAACTACACATGTAGAACCTATATTGAATTGCTTATCTTTTCCAGTAAGGGTGGATGATCATGGAAGAAGGGAAAGAATCTGGAATTCAAAGTTTTAAAGTCAAATATTTTAAAAATATATTATTATTATAATTGTTATTTTTTACATGCAACTGGGAAATAAGATATATAGGCACTGGGATATAGAGGTCTACCTTGCCCTACCAGAAGGCTGAAGGGAGGATGGGAGAGGACACAGGAGAGAGCAGATTGGGTGAAGGAGTATTCAATGGGATCAGTTTTTTGGGATGGTGTATAAGAGAAAGATGGGGAGAAAATTTGTAGCTCAAAATCTTATAGAAATGAATGTTGTAAACTAAAAGTAAACATAAAATTTAATTTAAAAAAATTAAAAAAAAACTTTTAAAAAGGAAAATAAAAAAAAAGAAAACCAAATTACCCATATCAAAAATGAAAACAGTGAATCAATCTCCAATGAAGAGGAAATTAAAACAATAATTAGGATTGTTTTGCCCAGTTTTATGCCCATAAATTTGACAATCTTTGTCAAATGGATGAATATTTACTAAAATAAATTGCCTAGATTAACCGAAGAGGAAGTAAAATACTTAAATAACTGCATCTCAGAAAAATAAATTGAAAAAGCCAGCAATGAACTCCTTAGGACAAAATTTCCAGGCCCAGATTCATTTCCTAATGAATTCTATCAAATATTTAAAGAACAATTGATTCTAATACTCCACAAACTGATTCTAATACTCCACAAACTATTTGGGAAAATTGGAGTAGAAAGAGTCCTGTCAAAATCTTTTTATGACACAAATATGGTTCTGATACTTAAATTGGGAAGAGACAAAATGAAGAAAGAAAATTATAGACCAATTACCCTTATGTATACAGATGCAAAAATTTTAAACTAAATATTTGCAAAAAGACTATAGCTACTTATTGCAAGAATAATATGCTTTGATCAGATAGGATTTATTGCAGAAATGCAAGAAGGTTCAATATTAGGAAAAGCATTATAATAATTGATCATATCAACACCAAAACTAGTAGAAATCATAGGGTTATCTCAATAGATGCAGAAAAGACTTTTGACAAAATACAAACACTCATTCCTATTAAAAACACTAAAAAGTTTAGGAATTAAATGGAGTCTTCCTTAAAATAATAAATAGCATCTATCTAAAACTGTTAGGATGTATTATATGTAATGAGAATAAGCTAGAAGCATTTCCAATGAGACTGGGGTGAAACAACGATGTCCACTATCACCTCTCTTATTCAATTGGTTCTAGAAGTGTTAGTGATAGCAATAAGAGAAGAAAAAGAAATTGATAGACTAACCTATCACTCTTTGCAGATGATATGATTATATACTTAGAGAATCATAGGGAACCAAGTAAAACACTGTTTGAGATAATAAATAAATTTTAAAAAGTTGCAGGATATAAAATAAACCTATACAAATCCTTGGCATTCCTATATATTTCTAACAAAACCTAACAACAAGAAATAAAGAAATTCCATTTAAATACTGTAGACATTATAAAATATTTGGGAATCTACCTGACACAACATACCAAGGTCCTATATGAACAAAATTACAAAACACTCTGTACACAAATAAAGTCAGATCTAAGTAATTAGAAAAACATCAGTTTCTCATGACTTGTTCAAGCTTATATAGTAAAAATTACAATTTTACTTAAATTGATTTACTTATTTAGTGCCATACCAATCAATCTACTAAAAACTATTTTATTGAGCTAGAAAAAAATAGTAACAAAATTCATCTTGAAGAACAAAAGGTCCAGAATATCAGGGGAATTAATGAAAAGAAATGCTAAGGGTAGTAGCCTAGCTATGCCAGATTTCAATCTGTATTAAAAGCAGCAGTCATCAAAACTACTTGATACTAGCTAAGGAATAGAGTAGTGCTTCAGTGGAATAGATTAGGTATATGAGACACAACAGTAAATTACTGTAGTAATCTACTTCTTGACAAATCCAAAGACCCCAGCTTCTGGGAAAAGAACTCACTATCTGACAAAAACCTGCTGGGAAAATTGGAAAATAGTAAGGCAGAAACTGGGAATAGACCAATCAATATCTTACACTGTATACCAAAATACTAAAAGGGCTGCATGAGCCAGGTATAAAGGCTGATACTATAAGCAGTCTGGGAGAGCAAGGAATAGTTTACCTGTCAGATTTATGGAGGAGGGAAGATTTTTATGACCAAACAAGACCTAGACAGCTTTATGAAATGCAAAATGGATAATTTTGATTACACTAAATCGAAAAGTTTTTTGTACAAATAGAGCCAATGTAACCAAGATTAGGAGGGAAGTAGAAAATTGGGACAGAATTTTTACAACTCCTGTCTATGATAAAGGCCTCATTTCTAAAATATACAGAGAACCGAATCAAATGTATAAGAATACAAGTCATTCTCCAATTGATAAATGGTCAAAGGATATGAACAGGCAGTTTTCAGAGGAGGAAATTAAAGATATCTATAAGCATATAAAAAAATACTCTAAATCATTATTGATTAGAGAAATGCAAATCAAAACAACTCTGAGGTACCACATCTTAACTGTCAGATTGGCTAACATGACAAAACATGAAAATTATGAATGCCAGAGAGGGTGTGGAAAAATTGGAACACTAATGCATTGTTGGTGGAGTTGTGAAGTGATCCAGCCATTCCACAGAGCAATCTGGAAATATGCCCAAAGGGCTATAAAACAGTGCCTACCCTTTGAACCAGCAATAACACCTCTAGGGCTCTATCCCAAAGAGGTCATGCCAGTGGGAAAAGGACCCATATGTACAAAAATATTTATAGCAGCTCTTTTTTGGTGGCAAAGAATTGGAAATCAAGGGGATGCCCATCAATTGGGGAATGGCTGAACAAGTTGTGGTATATGAATGTAATGCAATAATACTACTGTGCTATAAAAAATAAGGATCAGACAGACTTCATAATAACCTGGAGAGACTTATATAAACTGATGTTGAGTGAAGAGGGCAGAACCAGGAGAACTTTTTACACAATTACAGATACATCTTGGGTGTGATGACTAACTTTGATAGACTGGGCTTCTCTCAGCAATACAAGATTTGAAGACAGCTCCAAAAGATTCATGATGGAAAGGGATATCCATATCCAAAGAAGGAACTAGAGTCTGAATGTAAACTGCAAGAAACTACTTGCTCTCTCTCTTTTGTGTTTTGTTTTGTTCCTTCTTTCTCATTTTCCATTCATTGGTTGTAATCCTTCTTTACAACTTGACTAGTGTCTAATGTGAAAATTTAAAGTTACTGTAGATGTTATAAAATATTTGGGAGTCTATCTGCCAAAACATTCTTAAATTTGATTGCATGCCACCTTGGGGGGAGGAGAAAAATGGGGAGAAAATCTGAAACTCAAGGAATTGTGGAACTGAATATTGTAAACTGAAAAAAAAATAAATTTGATAAAATTAAAAAAAAAAGGACCTTGGTATAATTACACATTTTACTCCAGTATATAGCTCTCTGAAAGGGATCCATAACAGCTACATTACCTTCAGATCGATCTGTTTGTAAAAGAAGGCTCCAAAGTGCCAAATACTAAAATTGTGGATGATTCTCATAGTTGATTTGAAGATAATGCACAGCATAATTTATCTTTCAGTAATTCCCTCTGCCTTACATCATTTGAATATTCATCATCATTTCTGCTTCAGACTAAGTATTCAGTAATAAAACATAGAGGGTAACTCATTGTTTTTTGTTTGTTTTTTTTTAATTGACTACATTTATCTTCAACAACAACAAGTCTTTGTTAACAGTTTACTATAACTGACGCATCTTGCTAAATTCTGGAAATACAAAGAAAGGCAAAAGAAGAGACAATTATTAAGCACTCTGATGAAGTTATAAAGTTTAGATGAGAAGTCCTTGTCTGCATAGGGATTACTTGTTAGTGAAGATATATGGCCTATATGTATAACTAAATGAATTCAGCTGGAAAAAGTGAGATAGAGGTAATTCCAGGATTACAAAGAAACATGCACTGTTGTATAGAGGCAATAAAGCATATACTGTTTCAAGGCAGAAAGATCTGGGGAGTATATATGAGTCACAGAGTAAAATCAGTGGCTGAGAGTATTATAAAATATCAGGCTAGAAATATAGTGTGCTACCACACTGTGAAGAGTATTGAAATCCAGGTAGGGCAGTAAATTTTAATTAATAAATAGTCAGGAACCAGTTGAATATTTTTGACTGGAATGCGCTTATTATTATTTCTTCTTTGTTTTCCTTCAAATTTCACTAAAATCCTGACTTCTATAGGAAGACTTTTGTAATCTAGTGCCTTCCTCTGTTGATTATTTCCAACTGTATGGACTTAGTAAGTGTTTACTGACAGACTATACATAAGGAAAAATAGCCTGGAAAACCCTTTTTTTCTCCTATTGAACATAGAAGTGATAACCATTTGTGTTATTTTCAGTGTAACTTGCAATTTCCAGACTTGCCTAAAGTATTTTGCACAAGTCTGTTTTAACTGGAAAAATGAATTTAGAGTCAAATTGATGGAATCCTAATAAAGCAGCTCCTAGCCCCAATATTCTAATTTTTTTTATGGCCCACACTGAACAGTATGTCCACTGCCCCTAGTCAGTTCACATATTTGAACAGGCATGTTCTCCTACTTAGCCACAATCACATCATCCATTTAGCCCAAGATGGTACCACAATGTCCAACTATCCATCTTGATCAAACAAGATCATAATAGCTAGCCAATCAGAAAGCAGCACATGCAGGATGCTTAACTGCTGAACCATAGAAGGGACTCTGTCCACTATTACTTAATCCCTTAACAAACCCCTCCTGCCTTCTTACTATTAACCATATTCTTATATTCTATGTAAATTTTTGTTGTGTAATCAGAATCATATTTTCTATAAAATTATCTTACCTTACTGAAATTACCAGTTCCCTTAAGGCACTTAGCCAGTTGCCAGAGTCTGATATATATGAGTCTGATACATATATATATATATGTATATGTATATATATATATATATATATATATATATATATATATATATATATATA
>CM053587.1:254933115-254960160 GCA_028646515.1 Pseudochirops corinnae | reverse complement strand
ATATATATATATATATATATATATATATATATATATATATATATATATATATATATATATATATATATATATATATATATAAAAAATTCAATGGAAACAGGGGTGGCAACAAGAGCCTCTGGCCAATTATATACTTAGTGATGTTAGTGATTTCTTTCATTAGGTTGGATAGGTATATGGATATAGATGACAAAGATATAGATAGATAGATAGATAGATAGATAGACAGACAGACAGATAGATACATACATACATACACACATACATACATACATACATACATACATACATACATACATACTTGGATAGACATTCAATCAGAATAGGTAGATATACACTTACTGAAGTTGGTTGTATCAAGTTGGGATGTCAGTTCTGTTTGTCTTTGCAGAGTATCTAGCAAAGAATAATTGCTTGATGATTGCTTCTTGACTGACAGAATGACTTTAGCATTAATTAACTTAATTAGATTCTTTCCTCAGAATAATTTGTTAGATGCTAAATATCTGATTTCAAGTCACACCTCTGAAACATAGTGGCTCTGTCATCCTGGGTAAGGTGATACGACTTCTCAGTATCTTAAATCTCTAAGAGTTTAAATTGTAGTATGCATATATATATATATATATATATATATATATATATATATATATATACTGATACAAGGAATTTCTTATATATATATATATATATATACTGATACAAGGAATTTCTTCCAGGCAGTTCCCTATATTTACTTCCTCCCAATGAACCAAAAAATAACAAAAACAAATGAGAGTTAGCTGCCATAAATTTCCGAAATCAGAGACTCTTAATAGTGGATGAGTTTTATGCATACTTTTGCCAGTCTGGTGACTCCTGTCATCCCCTTTTCATGTTTTTAAGTGAATAAAGTAACATACATAGATTACAAAGGCATCCAGTTACTGAAATGTAGTTATTTTTATTTGTAATCAGGTTTATAGACTGCAGGTTAACAACCTCTGCACCTAAAACAAACAAAAGTGTTGATGTGTTTCAAAGATCAAACAAAAGGAAGGGGGATTTTGTAGCTTGGGGATTTTTGTATCAGAAGGGCAAGTTCTGCTGGGATTCTGAGTCAGATGGCCAGCATTTAAAGAGTAGCAAGAAATCAGTGAACAACTGAGCAATAAATTGGAAAGAGAACACCTGGACACATGAGAAGGAAAGGTGTGGATAGAAGAGTGATGCAACAAAGAAAAAATTTATCTTCACAATTTTGCCAGGGGCAGAATCCATGCTTCCTCTCTACAGGGATGAGAAAGAACAGGGAATGATTGTCCCCAATGTTTACCCATGGAATTTTTGTACTTTGTGAAACACCATTAGAACAAGAGAAACAACAGAAATAGCAACTTGGAACATCATAACAGTTACACTCCCCTGTTTCTCATGCCCTGCTATAAGTAGTCTTCTCCCAAAGAGAAATTAACGAGAATTAACAGGTAATTTAGCCTATTCATAATTTGTAGGTTAATAATGAGGTGAAATAATTAGGTTTTCACATCAATTAATTATATCAAGGAGAAATGAAGGCTAAATTGCTACATGGAAAATACAACAGGAGCCGAAATCACCGGGGAAGCTGCTGCTCCTCTCTTTTTATCAGTGCCCAACACACTGTTGACATTGTCATTTTAGTCAGTGATTTGTATTTAATACTATATTCACCTGCATAGTGGCTGCACTGTATCCCTTCATCTTTGTGAAGGCAATGCAAATGTGCATTTTAATTATATGAATGAAGTAAAGGTAAAGTGAAAAATTCTAAAAGCAACAGTGAGGAAAATTAACAATTTTTTTAAAATGTAGGTAATATCAAACAGATCAGAGAAGGAAAAGTACATTATGGGACGATTGACAGAATTAAAATCAGGAGACCTGGCTTTGAAATTTGTTTTGTCCATTTGGTAGCTCTGATATACTAGTGAATACATGGAACAGTTTAGAACCACAGTTTCCTCCTCTGTAAAATATAAATAATACTACTTGTAGTAATTATGTGGTAAAATTGTTTTAAGACGAGTGTTCTATAAGCCTTACAGCCAATATATAAATATGATTTGGGTATGATTAATGTTACAGATCAATTAAATTCCATATGGTAATTTTCTACAATTATGTTAAAGTACGTGTCTCTATATGTCATGGCCTTTCTAAGAGATTTCATTTTACAAGTGTGCTATATATCCAAGTCAGCCTATGTTTGCTTCTAATTGAAGTGAAAAACTAATTTAAGGATTTGAAAGCTTTGATCTAATCTGAACTTTGATAAATGCTGGGAGAAACTTGGTCATAAGAGATTCAACCTCTTCTTGAAATAAATATTCATTTATTCAATTAATATTTATAAAGTATATTTAGAGGCAGCTAGGTGGCACTGTGGATAGAACTTAACTCTGGAATCAAGAGGATACGAGTTCAAATGGGCCTTAGGACAGTTGCTAACTGTGTAACCCTGAGCAAGTCAGTTAATCCTCTTTACCTCAGTTTCCTCATCTGTAAAATGAACTGGAGAAGAAAATGGCAAAGTACTCCATTATCTTTGCAAAGAAAACCCTAAATAAGGTCATGAAGAGTCAAACTCAGCTGAAGGGAATAAACAACAACAAGCATATGCAAGTCCCTTTGCTTAAAGCTAAGATTGTAAAGCCATGGAATTAGCCATTTCTTTGAGAAGCAGACATTTCACTGGGGGATCATAAACATATGCAGATAAGGAAATATGAAATAAGTGCAGTTTTATACATAATTTCAAGAGGAAGGGAGGGCTAAGAACTTGGGCAATCAGAAAAGGTCATACCTAGGAAATCTCACCAGCACTGTGCTTTAAAGGAAGTTGAGGTGTCAGATTCATAGGTGAGGAGGAAATGTCTCTTGAATATGAAAGACTTCAACATGACCTACCTGTACATCAGGGTCCACTTGTACAAAAGCTTGGAGGTGGTAATAGTGATGTCAGTAGTCCAGTTTGACTGGAATATGAAGTAAATGAAAGAGAAGTAATGTGAGACACAATTCGCAAGATAGACAGGAGCTAGGTTGTGAAAACTTGAAATGTATAACAGGAGTTTGTATTTCATCCTGACGTTAACTGGGGAGGGGGATGGGGGAAATGTGGTTCAGTCCTTTTAGAAATATCAATTTGATGGATGATGGATTGGGGAAGAGATAATTTGAAGACTATTACAACAGTTTTGGGATAGAAAGTGTGTCAAAGGAGAGAATGGGAGAGATATGGGTAATGTGGAGGTGAAACTGACAAATTTGGAAACTGACTGAGGGAGGGAGGAAAGTGGGGATTTACATCAAACTGCAGACAAACCTGAGTGATTAAAGGAATAGTAGTAACATCAACAGAAATAGGGAATTTAGAGAAGAGATAAATTTGGATGGAAATACGGTGAGTTCTACTGCGGATGTATTTTAATTTGAGATGCTTATTAGGAAATCTTGGCCCTAAGAAGAGAATCTGAGCACCAAATGGTACACAGCTGTTGAACTATAAATGATGGACTTCTGAAATAGTCCAAGAGTTATTAAAAAAGTAATTTCACATGCAGTTTTAGCTTAGTATGTCTAAAATAACAATTGGAAAACACATATGACAAATTATAATTGTATTTTTTTTTGTTTTTAATATGTAGGGAACATTTTCCATGGCTTTTGTTAAAGGATTCATTAAGATTGATAAAAAATACTTTAAAGACTTATTTTCTTTAATATAAATTGTTTGCTACCCTTCCTATGACATTTATGTATTTCACAAATTTTAACTAGAATGGAGAAATGTAATCCCTTTAAATAACAAAACTTCAAAACCAAGTTCTAAAGCTGTAGTTAACTTCAATTTATTTAATTTGGTTTTTTGTAAGTAACTCATTATTTTTCATTTTATTAATTTTTGGAGGTTACCAGAAAATTCCTATTAAAAAAATATTTTCAACCTTTAAAATGGATTGATCTGATTCATTGAAGTTGAAGGCCAGTTTAGCCATCCTTACTTTCATATTGATGAAAGCCTTTTAACCCATTTTGAAGTTGGATACATCATAAACGTTATTCTATATATAACCATGAACCATGTTTTGAAAAGTGTTAATAAGAATATTAAAATGAATCGGATATCAGTGAATATGAATTAAATAGTTCACTATATTAAATGATAATTTTAGTAAAGTTATTTAATAAAGTTATTCAAGTTTTTTTTTTTCCTATTAGTTTAACTCTGAGACACTTCTCGGGAACTTTTAGCCACTTTTTTTTTTTATAACCATTATACATATATCAAACCTATTTTTATTTTATACTGATACAAAGTAAGTGCTGTATATTTATGCATTTCTATTTTTTCTTTGCCATTAACTATATTTTGCTAGATTAGAATGGCATTGTAATAGTACATTGCAAATTTTTATCTATAGAATTTATTTAATTTTGATGTTGGTTTTTAACATTTCTCTAATTCGGTAATATTATTGCACATAGAAAACTGAACTAGTGTGGGTTTTTGTTTGTTTGTTTGTGTGTTAAGATGCGGTTGATATAGCAGAGAACAAAACTCAGGACTGAAATATTTAGAAAGAGGTTTATTAAGCAATCTAGCAGAGGGGAGTGGCCCATCCAAAGGGAATTCATATGTTAAACATTATGTAGAATTGAAACAAAGGAATAAGAAAACAACAGCTTATTGGTCTGTGTGGAGGCAGTTTCCAGATCAGACCCATGGGGCACTTCAGATGTAAAGTTACTCCCCCCACATCTCAAAAGTTCAGAGCATAGCACCCCTGTAATACAGAAAATCTGTATAAAATTTGTTGGCCCTCCCTTTGTACCAGAGAAGAACTCTGATCTTTTTCTTTTATGGGAAGTTTAAGGTATCTTATTGTAAAATTTGGGTTAAGTATTTGACCATAGACTCTGCGTTGTCTACTGACATTCATGTGTCATCTGCAGCTTTTGCTGAATTCCCAAAAAATTCCCATTTAATTTCTTATGTTGACCCATGATATATCAGAACCACAATGGGGAAAGTGGTGATGTGGAAGGGATAACTGTATAATGGAAGTAAACTCATTACATTGTTTGCATCAATCTTTGGGTATGAAAAGTTTCTTGATTAGTAAAATTTAGTTCCTGAATAAAGCATTAACTATATCTGGTCCCTAAGCAATGGTCTGGTTACTTAGGCATATAGAGCTTGGTTCAAATAATCTAATAAAATTTTCCCATTTTCCCTCCCTTTGGGTCTATGGGTATATATGTTTCGGTGTATACACACATGTGCTCACACATACTTACATATGTATGTATATATACACATATGTATATTGCATGTAGCATATAATATAGTATATGTAGACTATATTATACCAAATATATCCTATGCTGTACTATACTAAATATATATACTATACTTTACCAAAGATATTCTATGCTAGTACAATCAAAATAACAGAAACAGATAGCTAGTTAGGTTTAAAATAATATGCCGCTGTATAAAGACCTTTTCTTTTCAGAAGAAAAAATCAAAGCTATCCATAGTCATATGAAAAAATGCTCTAAATCACTAATGATTAGAGAAAGACAAATTAAAACAACTCTGAGGTACCACCTGATACCTGTCAGAAATAACAATGATAAAGGGAATTAGGGAACTGTTGGTGGAGTAGTTAACTGGTCCAGCCATCATGGAGAAAAATTTGGAACTATGCTCAGAGAGCTATAAAACTGTGAATATCCTTTGACCCAGCAATATAACTCTTAGGTCTGCACCCCACAGAGATCAAAGCGGGTAACAGGGATCTATGTATGCAAAAATATTTATATCACCTCGTTTTGTAGTGTCAGAGAATTGAACATTAAGGGATGTTCATCAATTGGGGAGCTGCTGAACAAGTTGTGGCACATATTTATGATGGATTATTATTGTGTTACAAGAAATGATGAAAGGAATACTTTAAAAAATGGTGAGACCTATATGAACTGATGCAAACTGAAATGAGAAGAATTAAGGGATCATTGTTCATAGCAACAGAAACGTTGTGATGATAATCAACTGTGAAAGACTTGGGTATTCTCATTAATACAATGATCCAAGACAATTGGAAAAGACTCATGCTGAAAAATGCTTTCCACTCCCAGAGAGAACTGATTATCCCTGAGTGCAAATTGAAGTATAATTTTCTCATTTTCTTTATTTTTCTTCCTTTTTTGTAATATGGCTCAGATGGAAACATGTATTACCTGATATGACACATAAAATGTTCCTCAAATCATCTAGAAGGATTGAGACACTTTAAGAATCTAATCTTATACATAAATATATAACTATTAGTGATTACAAATTTGGAATAGAAAAACTAAAATTGTGAGATCTTTCATACTTATAGCTTATTATAACTCAGAAATCTTTAACATTGCAACAGAAAACTTTTATGTATGTGTATGTGTGCATGTGTGAGCATATATCTATATTGATAGTTTTACAGTTTACTCTGCACTTGTTACAGAAATTTCCTATGAGAAAAAAGAAGGGCATGATTATAACAATATAAAGACAGTCCTTTCAAGGGCACAGATTGACCTGACATAAATATCCTTGACTTTGATTCTAGGTAAGAGTCATACTTAGCTTTTTTTTTTTTTTTAACAGACATTCAGAATTCAGAAAGCAAAATTCGACATTATTCACAGGTCTCAGAATTAACCAGGTGGAAAAAAAAAATTTCTTCTTCAGAAGAGAATAGCACAGTGGGAAAATGAAGTTAAGAGGATCCTATTAACACATTTGCAAGGTTATCCTTTCAATTTTCCCAGGCACAGAATCCACTTGTTGCATTTCTCAGACCTCACTCCCTTTGAAGAACATTAAGATCTCCCTTAAATTGTTGATTATTGGCCAGTGACAATTCAGTCATACCTGAAATCAACACTCAGGCTATCAAATTGTACTTCTGAAAGATTTTTTTTTTTCTCAAATCACCAATCATAGCTGAATATAGCTATTATAATTATTTTTCTCCTGTTGTTGCAATAACAGTTAAAAATAAACACATACAGGCCTTATACATCCTTTTCCAGTCCAGTCCATTCTGTAGTAGACATTAATTATTAGAAATTAAGAAAATAATTATATTATATGACTACATATATACAATTAATATATGATAGCTCACAACAAACACAGAAAAAAACAGTAACTTCTGTAAACCTTGAGGCTGAGAGATATCCTCATGTAAAGATAATGTATATTAACCCCTAAGACCAACATAAAATCTTAAATCAGGGGTCTGTCAATACTGTTTTGGCTCAACGACGTTAATTTCAATACATACTATTCCAGGTGCACTTTCAAAATTTGGGTGAGCAATGGCCAAACAATCAATCAGATAAAAATCGCTCATTATAAAATAAATTTATAAGACTGTTTTAGCTGTGGCTGATCCTAGTTTCTCAGGAAACAACTTCATTATTTTAAAACTTCACAACATTATTTCAGCAACTTTTCTCACAAAGTTAATAAGATTTTAAAACCTTGCTAAGGCTAAAGATCCAGGGTACTGAAAATTTGGCCAATCCCCGAAGGACTTCTCAAACATTTACAAAGTCTATTGCATCTTCTCAAACTCTATGTAATGATCATTCATTTTAAGCAAACCATACTCAGCGAAAGATTTGACTTTTTAACCAAAAAAGGTAACAAACTGTATCAAAAGAAGAGTTAATTTTCTAATTACATAATTATATCACCCTCTGGATATTAATTTCTAAATTAAAAGCATTTCTTATGCAATGATTTTCCCCCAAAATCACAATGCAAGGAAAATTAGAAGCCTACCAAGAACATAAACAATATTACAGATTTTTAAAACATACTGCAAAGCTCTTTGCCAGTCAAATAACATCAATTTGATTGAATACATGTCCAAATCATTTTACATAGTAAATCACTTCATCTATTTATTGATTTGGTGTTCCATATTAATCACATTCAAAAGACCAGTATAGAATACTTACATTTTGAGTTCTTATTCATGCAGTTTCTTAACATATCACTATAGTGCTAAAATCTAGTAGATTTCCACTAAGTCTTGATGTATGTATAGAGTGAGGGTCAAACAACACAATTATCCTAATAAGAGAACACATCCCACTTTGTATTTTTTTCCCCCAGAGTTTCTTTATTTTTAGTTTTCAACATTCATTTCCACAAGATTTTGAGTTACATATTTTTCTCCCCAACTCTCCCCTACCCACTGCCCCAAGATGGCAAGCATGCTCAATATTCCTTCCTCCAATCTTCCCTCTCTTATATCTCCCTATTCCTCTTCCCCCCTTCCCCCCTTATTTTCTTGTAGGACAAGATGAATTTCTATATCCTATTAAGACAATGGGATACTTATTTTGCTGTTGCATATAAAAATAATTTTTTTAACATTTCTTTTTAAAACATATGACTTCCAAATTCTCTCCTTTCTTCCCTCCTCACCCACCCCCAATGGGAAGGCAAACAATTCAATATAGGTTATACATATGTAGTTATGCAAAACATTTCCATAATAGTCAAATTGTGAGAGACTATATTTCTCTCCATCCTATTCCACCCTCCATTATTTTATTTTTTCCTTTGATCCTGTCCCTTTTCAAACATGTTTGTTTCTGAATACCCTCTCCTACAATCTGCCCTTCATTCTATCCCCCCCCACTTATCCCCTTCCCCCATACTTTCCTGTATACTAAGAAACCCAATTGAGCATGTCTGTTATTTCCTCTTTAAGCCAAATCCAATGAAAATAAGGTTGACTCATTCCCTTTGACCTCCCTGCTCTTCCCCTCCATTGTAATCACTTTCTCTTGCCTCTTTTATCTGAGATAATTTACCCTATTCTATCTCTCCCTTTCTCTTTCTACCAATATGTTCCTCTTGCCCCTTTATTTTATTTTTTATATCATTCCTTCCTATTCATCTCTGTGCACTCTGTGTCTGTATAAATATACACACATATACACACACATATACACATACACACTTACCTATACACATATTTGTATATAAACATACACACAAATACATGTGTGTGTATGTATGTATGTGTATGTGTATGTGTGTGTGTGTATTCCCTTCAACTATCCTAATATTGAGAAAAGTTTCATGAGTTACAAATATCATCTTTCCATGTAGGAATGTTAACAACTCAACTTTAATCAGCTCCTCATGATTTCTTTTTCCTGTTTACCTTCTCATGATTTTCTTACTTCTTGTATTTGAAAATCAAATTTTCAGTTCAGCTCTCATCTTTTCATCAAGAATGCTTGAAAATCCTCTATTTCATTGAATAACCATATTTTCCCCTGAAGTATTATACTCAATTTCACTGGGTAGGTAATTCTTGGTTTTAATCCTAGCTCCTTTGACCTCCAGAATATCATATTCCAAGCCCTTCCATCTCTTAATATAGAAGCTGTCAGATCTTGTGTTATCTGGATTGTGTTTCCACACTACTCAAATTGTTGCTTCCTGACTGCTTGTTATATTTTCTCCTTGACCTGGGATCTCTGGAATTTTTCTGTAGTATTCCCAAGAGTTTTCTTTTGGGGATCTTTTTCAAGAGGCAATCAGTAAGGGCCAGCTAGGTGGCACTGTGCATAGAGCACAGTCCCTGGAATCAAGAGGACCTGAGTTCAAACCTGGAATCAGACACTTAACACTTACAAGCAGTGGGACCATGGGTAAATCACTTAACCCCAATTGCCCTACCTTCCTCCCTCTAAAAACTCAAAATAAAGAGTTAAGGAGTGAATTCTTTCCATTTCTATTTTACCCTCTGTTTCTAGAATATCAGGGCAGTTTTCTTTGATAATTTCTTGAAAGATTATGTCTTTCTTGTAGTCCAGTAATTTTTAAAATCTTCTCTCCTGGATCTATTTTCCACGTCAGTGGTTTTTCCAGTGAGACATTTCACATTGCCTTCTATTTTTTTTTTCATTCTTTTGGATCTGTTTTATAAATATCTTTATTTCTCATAATGACATTAGCTTCCATTTGCTGCAGTCTTTTTGGATGAATTATTTTCTTCAGTGAGCTTTAGAAATTTCTTTTCCATCAGGCCAGTTCTACTTTTTAAGGCATTCTTCTCTTCATTGGCTTTTTGGACCTCTTTTGCCATTTGGGTTAGCCTATTTTTTAAGGTATTTTCTTCCCCTTTTTTTGGGTCTCCTTTAGCAAGCTGTTGACTCATTTTTCTTGATTTTCTTGCATCACTCTCATTTCTTTTCTCAATTTTTTTCCTCTACTTCTCTTACTTGATTTTCAAAATCCTTCAGCTCCTCCATGCCTGCAACCAGTTCATATTTTTCTTGGAGGCTTTTGATGTATGAGTTTTGACTTTGTTGTCTTTTTCTGCTTCTGTGTTATGATTTTCTTTGTCACCAAAGAATAATTCTGCAGTCTGATTTCTCTTCCTCTTGCTCATTTTTCTGGCCAATTACTGGACTTTTGACCTCTTTGCCATGGTAGAACTCTGCTTCCAGAGTGGAAAGTGCTATATCCCAAATTTCTGGGGTTTTCCCAGCTGCTATCAGAGCTTCTTCTAGGCACTTGCCTCAGAACTGTGAAGAGGACATCCTCTCCACAGCCTTCACAAGCTCTGCCATGCCACTACTCCTCACCCCAGCACTACCATCAAAGTCTGCAAACTACATCCAAGAAGGGCAAGGCAAGAGAATACTGCCTAAATGCCAACAAAGAGATTCATGCAATTGCACTCTAATCGGATGCTTGGTCCCCCCACCATCTGTTGCCCTGAAGCTCCAGAAGTAGCCGCTGCTGCCAGTTCTGCTGCCCTGGGGAAAGGGAACCAGACTGCATGTTCTTCTGTCACTTAAGTCCAACAGATTTTGCCACTCACTTTTTATTTTCTCTTTGACATTTATGGGTTGAGAAGTCTGGAAACTGCCAGTGATTCAGTCCCCTGAGGTCTTCCCTGGGCAGACTGTGCCACTGTTCTGTGCCGGTTTGACCCACATGTGACTGTATTCCACTCCCAGCCTAGTGTTATAGAACCTTTCTATTGGCCTGCCAAGTTGTTGTCTGTGGGATATTTGTTTTACTCTGTCATTTTGTGGGTTCATAGCACTAAAATTTGTTTAGAGTCATTTTTTTACAGATGTTGGAGGTAATTGGGAGAAAAATTCAAGTTCCTGCTTTTACTCTGCCATCTTGGCTCCCCCCATCATCTCACTTCAAATGGAACCACATTATAATTTAGTTTTTGGATAAACTCAGTCAGATCTGGGTTTAGAGTCATAAATGAGATCATTAAAAATCTCAGTTTTCTCAAGGACCATTAGCTACCAGCAACTCAAATTATAGAGCAAACTAGTTTCAGTTTTATGGTGGCAGTGTAGTGTTCATTTCTCCTTAAAATATACTAGCATTTACACAAAATTTCAAAACATAATTTGGAAATTTACAAAAATGATACTATATTTCCTTTATAAATTTGTCTTTTATTAGTTTCTAATGCCATATATTTCTACAAAACAAGAAAATATTTTCCTTTCTTTGCCTGGATGAAATGACTGAGAGAAAGCATCTTGCTGGTCTTTTTCTTGCTGATCTTCTTCTTCTTCTTCTTCTTCTTCTTCTTCTTCTTCTTCTTCTTCCTCTTCTTCTCGTCCTCCTCCTCCTCCTCCTCCTCTTCCTCCTCCTCCTCCTCCTCCTCCTCCTCCTCTTCTTCTTCTTCTTCTTCTTCTTCTTCTTCTTCTTCTTCTTCTTCTTCTTCTTCTTCTTCTTCTTCCTCTGCCTCCTCCTCCTCGTTCTCTTCCTCTTCCTCTTCTGATATCTTGCTTCTGATGCCATTATTGATGTGGTAGAGAACAAAACCCCAAACCGAAATAATTTAGAAAAAAGTTCAGAGGCATCTGGCAGAAGGGAGAACCCAAAAAAGGGGTGACTCATTCCCCGAGAGTCTGTAAGTTACACATTACATAGAATTTAAACAAAGGGACAAGGAAACAAGAACTAAGTGGCCAACACGAAGGCAGTTTCCAGATTGAGATGTAGAATGGGAGAAAACTCCTTATATTCTTTGCATGTCTTTGAAGGTGAAAAGTTTCTGGTTAGTGCAATCAAGGTCCCTGGTCTCTAGGCAATAGGTCTGGTTTCCCAGTCATATAAAATCAGTTTCAAACAATGCAATAGAGTTTTCTGACATAATCACCTTTACTTTTTGTGATTTTATTTTTTTCTTCTCATATTTAGAGAACTCTAACTTTCTTGAGGCAGTTGGTTGCATAGTTCATAGAGTGTTGGGCCTGGACTCAGGAAAACCTGGACTGAAATCTGACTTTAGGCACTAACTAGTTTTGTGACCTTTGTCAAGTCATTTAAGCCTGTTTGCCTCAGTTTTCTCATCTGTAAAAAGTATTCTGGAGAAGGAAATGGCAAACCTCTCCAGTATCTTTTCTAAGAGAACTCCATAGAGAGCATAGGTATCTATGGTTTATATGATCACGAAAAATTAGGCATGACTGAATAACTGAGCAACCAGTAGGGGAAGTTCTTGAATAGTCTTCCAGTCTTTGACCTCTTTAACTTTGTATTGCTAAACTATTTCAATATATATTTTAATGTGCTTGTCTTTTCTTTGAATTCACCAAATATTAGAGTGAACTGTGGTGCACTGAAAGACATTTTCAAATTCCATCTACATTTTTCTACCTCATTTCTTTTGCAACAGTTGCAGGTGCAAAATAATCAATTTCATGATCATATTTTTCATCATGAAGACTGAAAGTTGAGAGAGCATGTTAGGAATTAATATTTTAAAAATGATGGCTATTTATGATGTTGATGATAGTGGTGATTTTAGCTGGGTATTTAAAAAGTCACAGAGGGTCAAAATTATAAGCCAGATTCTCAGTCTCCTTCATAAAGTAACAGGTGATAAATCCCTGTACAACAAGTATAGATTTCCTGCCTCCCCACCTCCCACACTATAAATACTTGCAACACAACCAGTAAAATATGGATCCTAGAGCATTCTCCCAGAGAACTGGTGTGTAGAAATGCCTCCAAAATAGCAATAACCCATAAAATTTTGAGAACAAAGTTTTAATGAGTTGCTGTCATCACAAATAGTTATAACCTACTAACATAGAACTAAAATCTTTCAAAATAACATCTAAGCAATGGAAATCATAATTTTATGAAGCTGTAGTCAAATATATAAAGTAGTGGAGAAATTACTGGACTTGGAATCAAGAAGACCTCAATTCAGATTCACCTTTAGTAACTTACTAATGCTATGATCCTGAATAACTCCTTTAACCTTTGCTTGCCTTAGTTTCTTTCCTCATCTCTAAAATACTAAATATAGTGAAAATAAAATGAAATAATACTTGTGAAATGCTTGGAAAACTGTGAAGTGTTATATAAATGTTTTTATTGTCATTATCAATAATATCCTTTACATTCTTTTTTTTTCCCCAAAGATGTTTTCAGTGAACCCACAGAAAAGCTTGCATACTAATACTTTTGTTTAATTACAAAGAGAAATTCTTTTGCCATCTGTACAATAGCTGATAGAAAATTAAGTGTAAGGGAATAGCAAGAAAATGACTTGTCCCAGGACCATTTCTCTCTGACATTATTTGAATGAAATGATAAGAGCAAGAGGATATGAATTTGATGACGATGACAATGATGATGGTGAGGGTGATGATGCTGATAATAAAGACAATCCTTCAATTTGGAAAATTAAAAGAACTACATTGAATGTCTTTGTTATCTTTCCTCCACTGAAGACATTAGTTGCTATGTAGTCTTGATCTTTAACTGATTTGCTTTTGAGAGTCTGGCCTATATTTAGGACATAATGCATAACCTTTGAATAGGGTTGTTTTAAATAGATGATCCAAATGCTCAATACTGAGTAGAATATTTAGGAAGATATCAGAAGAGGTACTCATTCAAGAAAAAAATAATATTATAATGGACTAAACAAGTAATACATGTAGAGGCTATATGCATTGCCTGAGCTATCTAATAAAGCACTTCCAGGTGACATATTCATTCTATTGGGCTCTCAATTATTTTGAGTTACCTTCATAATGCTTTTTAAATGTGACTGTTCTCCATTTCTCTATGCCATTTTCTGTCCTCTTGTTTCAAATGTTACCAGTGATCTTATGACTTGTAAGATATTTCATAATCCCTGCCAGTCAGATAGCCAAGAATTTCTCTGTCTCTGTCTCTCTCTTCTCTATCCCCTAGATAACAGTTTCATCTATAATTGGCTCTTGGATATCCCAAAAACATTTCAAACTTACCATGTTTGAAACTACCTTCCTCCTTGTCACTACTAATCTTATATTTTATTTTACTTAAACTATCATCAGTCTCTCATCACTACTTACCAGGGTTTCATTAACAGCTTCTTAATTGAATTCTTTGCTCTCTTTAAAACACCTTTAACATAACAATTAAAATATTTTCATGAGGTAAATGTTTAATCAGAGCACTCTCCTACTCTTAAAAATCTTAATGGCTCCCTCTTTTGTCTAGAATAACAAAAAATTTCCTAAGTCTGAAATTTATGGCCTTTCAAGGTCTGTTTTCAGTTTACTCTTACAGCCTCATTTTTCACTTCCTGTGCCTCATCAAAGTATAATAAACTTAAAAGGGATTGTATATACTTACATATAAATATATATTTAACTCATATATATATTTTGGAAATACATTTGATATGACAAACTTGACCTGAAATAGGTTCCCCTTGCCAAAAAAGAAATTGCTGCTAGACATTTTTATTGATCAATTTCCATGTTTTCTCTACTACACAAGAATATATGCTGCATATAGGGAGAGATTGTATTTTGGTTTTATTTGCATCTCCTGTATTGCCTTGGACACTCTTCTCTCTGAATGTTAGGTGCATAAATGACCAAATGAAAAAGTTTGTCTTTTAAAAATATAGATAGATTCCTCTAAATAGATCATATTTATGCTTTAAATTAAAAGCATCGAAAAAAAAACTTCACTACTAGTTTTTAAGAAATGGCATTTTTCTTTGTTTAACATATGTTTTAATTTGGTATTCTGATATGGAATCAAAATGCTCAACATTTATGTTTAAATAAATGGATTAGTCTAAAATCTATTATCTATTTTTAGGCTACAACTCTCCCTTCACCATATTAGAGAGACTGATGAAACACTGTTATTTTTGTTTGTCCTTCCTTCTCAGAGAGGACCAATGATCTCAGGAAGGCAATATCTTGACTTGCAAATGAATTGGTTTTAAGTGAGGCAGGGTTGTGCATTTACCAGCCTCACTTTCTGATCCAGAGCCATATGGATCCAGTGGCAAGTGATAGATCAGGGGAACTGTAGATGGCCCAGAATACAGTGGGAGACCTCGGTTTTGTTAAGCTAAGGTTCTTCCTAGGTCTCACTTTGTCTGATGTAACACCCATTTAGAAATTAAGGCTGGGTAAGAAATGAGGCAAAAAAATGGGCTCTTTTACTTGCTTAAAAAACAGTCAATCTGGGAGGGGAATACCCATAGAGTTTCTGGTCAGAACAAAAATATTTGCTATTTGCACCTATTCTCAACCAACAAAACCCAACCAATGACCTACTGAGGCTTGGGTTGGGGCCCGTTATTGGCCAATCAATAATAACCAGCAGGGTTTGGATTTAAAGCAGAGTCAAGTAGCTAGCTCCATAAGAATCCAAATCATTTTATCAATGCCAAGTTTCCAGAGCTCCATTTCAAGAAATTTATAGGCCTTATAATGTCTTTCCTAGGTCTCAGTTTGTCTGAGGCAATACCTGTTCAGTTATTTGAAGTTGGATAAGAAATGAAGTGAAAGATTGTCTCCTTTGCCTATTGAAAAATCAGTTTTTGGAGGAAGAACCTCAGGGTTCCTGGCCAGAATGAAAAAATCACTATTTACACTGATTCTGAGTCATCAGACCCCAAAAAGGGACCAACAGAGAATTGGGCTGGGATTTGTTATTGGTCAATCTGTGAGAGCCAGAGTAATTTGGGTTTAAGGCATAATCAAGTAGCTCCATTTGGATCCAAATGGGCTTTATCAAATCCTGGTTTAACAGAGTTCTATTTCTAGAAATTTATATAATGAAACATAAAAAATATGACCAATATTCTTTTATATATAACGAATTATCTATCAAACAATTATGTTTATTTGGATCTGTTGGCCATGTGAATAGGTATTTTATAGTGTAAATTTTGGAAGTCAATACAGTTCTAGGTTAGGAAATGCTCAAGGGATTCCTTTTCCAAATGATTAAGCCTCTCCCAGCTTACTCCTAAGAATGTTTTTCCCCCCACATTTGTGTGTTATCTTGATTCAGCATCCTGTAACAAATAAATGTGATCCAGTAGGGATCTGAGATCAAACAAACTGAAACTCATGCTTTGTTAATGACTTATCAGTATTTTTCTTCTGGGGAATAAATATTATGAGACATCTGTCAGACATAAGGGATCTGGTAATTACCCTAAGGATACTTCAAATTCAGTTAAATCTATGAATAGTGGATGCCATGGATTAATCACTTTAAAAAAAAAATGAAGCCTTCATAGGTTGCCATTGCCAATGAATGATTTTATCACTTAGCCACTAATCTTCTGATGACGAAGTTGTAAAAGGGGTATCATGTAAGATATGTATAATAAGAAAAGAAAATGGGTTGTTCATTTGACTATAGTGAGGATAACAGATGGCCAACTAAAGTGTTATACTGGTACTAAGAAAATGTTTCAACAGTAGTTGAGGAAGTTTCCCAGTTTATATGGTAACTTTCATTTGGAACATCTGGGGAAGAAAAAGGAAGAGTGTCATAGGATAAGAAAGCATGGGCTAGTTGGTACTCATGGAGAGAGTAACCCTATCAGTGTGATCACAGATTCATTGAAGTATGGAAGTGTTGGGATTACACATATTATATCCATGGTTTATGCGAATCTTACTTTTCCATCATCCAATGTTATTTATTTTGGTTGACATTGGAAGGTGACTAGAAAATGAATTTAGCTTTGAAAGCTTTAGAAATAGTGATCTTACCAGGGATTTTGGAGGAAGTGAAGAGAAAAGGCAGCAAATGAAATTATTCTAGAAGTGGCATAACCCATTCTTTTTCTGTCTCCAGCAACATGATTAATATCCTGAATTGGAAAACTGTTTTCTTTTATATGGGATCATTGATTCCCTGAGCTGTCTATAGAAGTAGAAAAAGGAAGAAAAATAAAACAAAAGGAAACAAAGACAATACCTACAGGGAACAGAAAGAAACTATATAGAACTAGCAGTTTTAGGAGCTGATACTAAAAATAACACTTAAGCAGTTTGAAATTCATATTTATTCAATATAAGACAATTGCTAAAAATCCATTTATTTTTCTTTGATGTTAAAAACTATTTCTTAATGGAATGCAAATACTCTTGCTTAAAAGTCTAATGTAATTATAATTTATTTTTGGTTTGTATATAATTAAAATTACTAATAAATGCAACTCATCACAAAATAGCATCAAACAGAAATTTAGAAGTTTAAGTATTTTTATTTTTTATTTTTTAATTAAAATGCTATTTTTTATTTTTCAGCTTTACAGATTTAATATTTACACACTGGACTTTTGTTGGGGTGGTATCGATATATTTAATATTAAAGATCTCTTGCTTTAGGTTTTTCATTCTCTGACTGACCAAATATGAATGGGAAAAACATGAGGATTTGACAAGACGCAAAGATTATAAAATAACATGTTTTCAGAACTATCCCAAAATACTTCAACCTGTGTTGACTGGCATTTGCTTGTACTGCATTTCTAATTGAGGCAAAGGGGATTGGAAGATGATTTACCACTTAAAAATGAGATCCCAGAAAGTGGGGATTGTTTTTGGACAACATCTTTCTTCAAGACTTCTATCCTGAAGTGAAATCATAGGTAAGTATACTCTCACTCTAATGGAGTCAGCTTGAAGATTGCCAATAGTATAAACAGGATATGTCTTTCCTGAGGAGTCAGGTACAAAAGTGATAGTGCTCCTTTTTTCTTTAGAAAAGTTGTAGGAATTGCAGGTCTGTGGCAGTCTAGAAGTATGAAAGAGTTTTAGAAACTCCATTGCCAAATTGATATAAGAATGATTCATAAGGGGAATGAAAGGTTTCAAATTTATTTTTATGTAAGTCCTTTCGAATCTATCTCTCACGACCTTTAGAAGTTCCACATTCAATTTCTGGCTCTTTTCCTCCAATTATCTTATTTTTTCTCTTAGAAAACTGGTTTGTTAGAACATCAGGGCCTCCCACTCCTTCTTTAGTAACATTATGTTGTATTGCTGGATAGTTTCCTGTACCTTCAGGCTCTGATAGAGATTGATGAACTCCTTGTTCCCTGTACCCATTAGGAGTTCCTCTACTTCTCTCTCAGTATTCTCTTTTTTTCTACTGGTATTCCCATATTACCTGCAGTTTTGCCACAAAATTCTTTCTGGATATATCTTTATGGTTAGCCCATGCCACAGCCCATGCAAAGGGTTGCTCCTTCTCTTTGAGTAGAAGTTCCTCAACTTTGCTCACAGTTCCATGCAACATTTCCTGATGAGCCTAGATCTTCTTCCTGTACTGCAGAGCAGCCACTGCAATGGGCCCCTGATGGTGGACTCCATTACCCTTTGATTATGAGCAGGTCACACACAGTAGGGTCTCTTCTGTCTCACAGAACAGCCTCTGGTCTTCCCCATGCAATTCACACATGCCTTCTCCTTCAGGGTGCATGGCAATGTCAGCCTGAAGAGTTCTCAGATGAGAGAACTCCCAGCATGTAGGGAAACTGTTAAGGGAATTTTCTTACCTTATCTTATACTTACTTCAACTCCTGGTCTATAAGCCTCTCCGCTCCGAGAGCCGCTTCTTTGGATGGATATCCGGCAGTGAATGCTCAGGCTGCAATCACAGAATGTTCCCCACAAACACACGCTGCACCGTGATATAAGTTTCAATCATTTCTTTTTTATTCTATCACTATTATTATATGCTGAGCGTGCTAGCGTGCAAGACCCAAAGACAAAAATGGCTGAGAGAGCTACACACACACACACACACACACACACACACACACAGTTCCCCTTTTTATACCCTAGCTTTTGATCCCCGCCTCCGAGTGCCATCATCGCCGGTGAGCCAATCACGTACCATCCCGAAGATAAGGAGACATCTCGCGTAATCATCCCGTCTTTATTGCCAACGTGGCATCCTAGTTTCAACCCTAAGGCTGAACTGAGTGCTCACAATCAAGGCTAACAGACATGCGCGGGCCTCTACTCCATCCCCAGACTGTCGCGGTGCACTCCCAGCGGCTAATGACGTCAAACACCCTTACAGGAAACATAAAGTCAGAGAGATTTTTTTCCGAGACAAGGCTTGCAAGTATGTCCATATTCAGTTGTGATGCCTTTTAGGACTGCTTTAAACAGATAAAGCAAATATCTTACTCGTCAGCCATGACCCTTCAAGTCCTGGCTGGAGAAGAGCTTGAGATTAGCAGTCTTTCTGGTATTAGGGAACCACAAAAATGATGTGGTTAAGGTTAGGGTTGCTCTGGAGACCCCAAAATACCAACACGCAGAGTCCTGCAGAAAGAATTCAACTCAGTCTTCTCTCAGCCAAAGAAAAGCAAAGTTCACTGAAAGTTCATTAAAAGTTTGCCATATTGGGTAGATTCTTAAGAAATCTAGGTATCTGTGACACTTGTATTGGGCAAGAGGGACAGAGCAAATCTGTTACAGAGTAAGTTTGTGATAGGTCATTCTATGGAGCTCTGACCTGTAAGTAATTTTAAATATCAAGGAATCTAATTCCCTCATTTTAAAAAGAGTTTTCATACACACAGATTGCTAAGTGACTTACTATATGTCTGAAATGTAATTGATATAAAAGTTACCTTTAGGTCTTCTTGTAGTGGAACATAGACTGGATGAAGCAGCAGGCAATTTGGCTTTGAATTCTACTTCTTCTAACTCCTAATTGAAATTATCTTGGGCAAATGGATTTACCTTCCTGTGTATCAGCCGTTTCATTGTAAAAATGATAATAATTAGAATAGATAATCTGTAAGACAACTTCCTACTCTTTATTTGTGATTCCCATAATTTCTAGGCCAATACTTTTTTTTCCCCACTATTATTACTGTTCTATCATGTTTTTGGATAATTATATATATATTTTAATGATTTGGGATGGAATTTAAAATTCCTTTTTAATAAAACATAACTCATATGACTTGGAGTATGTTTTTCCCAAAATTTCCAAATTAAAGAGATTGACTCTAAACAGAGAGGGTCTACAGACTCTTCTTTTTAATGAATTGGTATATAATACACTCATCTCCAGAGCTCTATATGGACTTTTTAATGATGTTTACATGTTCACAGTGTCTTAAAGGATACTGGTGTATCCAACCATAAAGAAGAGTGGAGGGAGTGGACAAATAAAATATATTTCTGAGATAAAGGAAAGCAATTGCATAGGAAATGTTTGAGGTATTCTTTCTAGCTCTAAATCTATGATCTTATATCTTGAACAGACACTACAAATATACAGTGAGTTGATTCTAGAATTTAATAACAGCAGATTAGCTTTATTAAATTTGTAAAATCTCAAAGTACTTTTTTTCTCATTCCAAGTTATTATTGTCTCAAAATAACATCTTTTATGCCAGTAATGAAAGAAACATTTTTTTTTTCCTAGAAGAAAGGTGCCTGTACTTCTCTACTTCTTAGATTGTATGTGGGAGATTAGGAATATGGTGATGCAGAAGAGAAGATTCACATGTGCACAACAAATATAATGAGAAGGAAGAAGGAGTGTGGTTAATTGGAATTAGAGATGGAATTGTAGAAAGGGGATTTGAACTTGAATCCTTTCTCTACTGTTTTCTACTTGAAAGACACTGAATATATTAATCATTCTGCATATCACATTCCTTCTATAATATAAGTCTATTGAATAAGTGACAAATAAGAATCATTTTAGTAACAGTTTGAGAGAAGAGAGATGCTGTTCTTCTGATTTACAGACTCAAGAGAGACTATTTATATATGGTTCCAAACTCTCTTCACTTTGCTGAATTGAAAGAAAGACTCTGGGAAAGAACTATCATATAGAGGATATGACACTTCAATCATGCTTTTATTATATGAAACTGAAGACTGAGGTGAATTTCTTCTCAGATGAGTACTAAGACTTTCTCTTTTGGTTGAGATGGTTTATCTTGCCCCCAGTGGGAGAATTCATTCTATATTGTCTGGTATATTCTCATATATATAACTTCTCTGATTGCTGTTTTGTTGTCAACTTGGATACATGGGTTTACTTACTTGCTTTCTGTTTTCTTTGTGGACAGACATGCCATTCATGGACAAAACAAACAAAACAAGAGCCATTAATGAGGTATATGGTGCCAGCAAACTCCCTACATATTTGTAAATTCAAACATAAATTAGGCTTGAAAATCTAGAAAATAGCTAAAATGTAGAAATAAGAATCTAGGTGGCACACAGATATGATGTAACAAAGACCATGAAAAGAACCAGAAATGAAATTGTTGTCTATACTTACCATATGAATTATGGGTAAAAATTTGGCCTCAAAGTTATCACTGAGATTTGGCGTTATGAGACCTGTGACTAGGATTTCTGTGGAAAGAAGCCATATTAAAGAAATAAAATATATAAGGAGCAAAGGAATGGAGTAACATTGCATTTTACATAATATCATCTCATAATGAAATCCAGGAATCAGAAGGGTAAAGCATGGTGAAAAGTATTTTATAGAAGATAAATGGATGAAGAAACAACTCATTGGAGTATAAGTTATTATTACATAAAGAAGAAATATATGATGTGTTGAGTAAATCATCATCATCATCATCATTATCTTCATCAACATTTTTATAGTACCTACTATTTGCCAGACACTATACCAAGCCTTTTACAAACATTATCTCATTTGATCCCCACAACTACCTTTGAGGGAGGTACTACTGTTTGCACCATTTTCATTTGAGGAAACTGAAGCAATAAGATGTTAAAAGACTTGATTAGAATCATACAGCTAATAATTGTCTGAGTTTGGATTTAAATTCAGGTCTTTCTGAAACCCTGGGCTTCAGACCCCACACTCTATCCACTACACCACCTAGTCCCCTCTAAAATTCAATTAAATAAACAAATATATTTAAAGCTAACTTTTTTCAGAATAAATGGGGAATAATTAACAGAGGGAAGGCATTGGAATTAAGGGAGGATTGGAGAAGGCTTCCTGTAGGAGGTAGAATTTTAACTGAGACTTAATGGAAGCCAGGGAAGTTGGTATCCATATTGAAGGACTGAAAGCATTCCAGGAATGAAAAATAGAAAGAAAGAATGCCTAGAGCCAACAGATGGAGTGTTCAGTTCTTGGAACAGCCAGGAGACCACTGTCACTATTTAGAACTGATGAAATAAAATCCATGCAAACTGCTAAAACAAGTAAGTCAAGGTCCAGAAGGGGGACCTGAAACAAGCCAGAGACTGATCACAGTTTACAAAGATTATAAAAATAACCTGTTCTTTCTTATATCCTCCCCGATCCCCTCCCCCCAACTTTCTAATAGGGCAAGATGGATTTCTACACCCCAGTGCCTGTATATCTTATTTCCCATTAGCGTAAAAAAACAACACATTTTTTTAACATTTGTTTTTAAAATGTTGATTTCCAAATTCTGTCCCTTCTTCCTTCTTGACCCACCCCCACTGGGAAGACAAGCAATTCAATATAGTTAATACATGTGTAGTTACACAAAATGTTTCCATAGTAGTTATATTGTGAAAGACTAACTATATTTCCCTCCATTCTATCCCAGCCCCCACTTATTATGCTTTCTCCTTTGACCCT
Source organism: Pseudochirops corinnae (assembly GCA_028646515.1). Taxonomy (NCBI): domain Eukaryota; kingdom Metazoa; phylum Chordata; class Mammalia; order Diprotodontia; family Pseudocheiridae; genus Pseudochirops; species Pseudochirops corinnae. The sequence goes on along the minus strand of CM053587.1, from coordinate 254,937,161 downwards.
GTAACTTTTCAAAAGTGTTTGCTTCTAACTGCCCTCTCCCTCAATCTGCCTTCCCTTCGACCATCCCCCTCTTATCCCATTCCTCCCTGCTTTCCTGTAGTAAGCATGTAGTAAGCTGGAGCAGAGACAAAGTTCTCAAAGGGGAATGGGAAAAGAGTTCAGTATTTATACATATTTGTTGTGTGTTATTCCCTCATTTAGTTTAATTCTATGAGTGTAAGGTTGACCCATTCCCTTTCACCTTCCTACTCTCCCCCTCCATTGTAACAGTTTCCTCTTTTATATGAGATAATTTGCCCTATTCTATCTCACCCTTTCTCCTTCTTCCAATATATTCCTTTCTCACCTCTTAATTTTATTTTTTAGATATTGTCCCTTCATATTCACCTGATCCTGTGCCCTCCGTCTATGTATACATGTATACACACACACACACACATACTCACATGTATTTATACACACATACACCCTCCTATACACACATATATTTGTATGTATACATATGTACTTCCCTCAAACATCCTCATACTGAGAAAAAAATCTCATGGCTTAAAATTATTGGTTTTCCATGTAGAATGTAAATGGTTCAACTTTAATAAGTTCCTTATGGTTTCTTTTTTCCTGTTTACCTTCTCATTCTTCTCTTGCTTCTTGTATTTGAAAGTCAAATTTTCTATTCAACTCTGATTTTTTCCATCAAGAATGCTTGAATGTCCTCTATTTCATTGAAAGACCATATTTCTCCCTGAAGCATTATACTCAGTTTTGCGGGGTAGGTGATTCTTAGTTTTAATCCTAGCTCCTTTGACCTCTGGAATATCATATACCAAGCCCTTCCATCTCTTGATGTAGAAGCTGTCAGATCTTGTGTTTTCCTGATTGTGTTTTCACAATACTCAAATTGTTTCTTCCTGATGGCTTGTGATATTTTTTTCCTTGACCTGGAAACTCTGGAATTTGGCTATAATAGAGTTAAGAGGGTGTTTTTTGGGATCTTCTTCAAGAGGCGATTGGTGAATTCTTTCAATTTCTATTTTGCCCTCTGGTTCTAGAATATCAGGGCAATTTTCCTTGATAATTTCTTGAAGAATGATGTCTAGGCTCTTTTTTTGATCATGGCTTTATGGGAGTCCAATAATTTTTAAATTCTATCTCCTAGATCTCTTTTCCAGTTCAGTGGTTTTTTCAATGAGATATTACACATTGTCTTCTCTTTTTTTTTCAATTTGGTTGGATCTGGTTTATAATATCTTAATTTCTCATAAAGTCATTAGCTTCCATTTGCTCCAATTGAATTTTGAAGGAATTATTCTCTTCAGTGAGTTTTGAAATTCCTTTCCCATCTAGCAAATTCAACTTTTCAAGGTATTCTTCTCCTCATTGGCATTTTGGGCCTCTTTTGCCATTTGAGTTAGTCTATTTTTTAAGATATTTTATTTTCAGTATTTTTTTGGATCTTCTTTTGTAAGCTATTGACTTGCTTTTCATGATTTTCTTGCATGATTCTCATTTCTCTTTCCAATTTTTCCTTCACTTCTCTTACTAGATTTTTAAAATCCTTCTTAAGCTGTTTCATGACCTTTAATCCATTTATATTTTTCTTGGAAGCTTTTGATGCAGGAGTTCTAACTTCATTGTCTTCCTCCTGCTCCATGTTTGATCCTTTTTGTCCCCGAAAACGGATTCTAGGGTCTGATTGTACTTCCTTTGTTTGATCATCTTGCCAGCCAATTACTTGAATTTTGAGCTCTTTTGCCATGGTAGAACTCTGTTTCCAGAGTAAAGAGCACTGTATGAAATTGCTGTGATTTTCACAAATACTGTCTGAAGTCTGAGTTGGGCACCCTCCCTGCAGCCACCCCAAGCTCTGGCACACTGGTCACATACCTCAGTACCACCACCCAAGACTGTGATCCAAATCCAAGTATGACAAAGCAAGAGTGATTACCCTCTTAATGGCAACTTGGTCCCCCTACAATCTGCAGGCTAGGAACTCCAGAAGCAGCCCCATGGCAGCAGCTGCAGTCGTCATTCTTCCACCACCTCTGACCCCTTGGGCAGGGGCTGGACAGTGCTCTTCTATCACTCTGTTCCAGCAGAGTTGCCCACTGACCTTTTACTTTCTTTTTGGTGTTTATGGGTGGAGAATTCTGGAAACTGCCACAGCTGGAAGTGATTCACTCTCCTGAAGTCTTTTCTGGTGGGTCTGTACCACTGGTCAGGGCCACCCCATGTCTGGCCCTGGGTATCTCACACAGAACCGTGCTTGGCTCCAAGTCTTGTGTAATTGACCCTTCCTGTAGGCCTGCCAGACAGCCTTCAGTTTGAGACTTGTTTCTCTCTGTCACTTTGTGGGCTCTGTAACTCTAAAATTTATTTAGAGACTTTTTTTTTTAACAGCATTGGAGGTGGTTGGAGCAGGAGCTAAAGCAAGTTCCTGCTTTTACTCCACCATCTTGGCTCCACTCCACCCCACCCCGCCAAGATATAAAATTGTTCAGAGAAGTCACCAGGGAAAAGAGCATTGTTTCAGAAATACATTTATGAAGAGAAAAAATGAAATAGTTTTTATGAGGAGCAAAAGGGAGTTAAGTGAAGAGACAAATGTGAATGCACAGGAACCTATGAAATTATTTCGATTTTAAACTAACATTTATATAAGGAAAGATCAGGAAATGTATGATAAGTGCAAAAGTGTGACTTTCCTGAAAGAATGATATTCGGAGTACTAAAGCTCAGAAGTGTTTGAGATTAGTGAGCAAAGCTAAGGAAAACATTTTTAAGGTGTTATTTTCTTCAGTATTTTTTTAGTCTCCTTTAGCAGACATTGACTCACTTTTCATGATTTCCTTGCATCATTCTCATTTCTCTTCCCAATTTTTCCTCCACTTCTCTTACTTGATCTTCAAAATCCTTCTTGAGCTCTCCATGGCCTGTAACCAATTCATATTTTTCTTAGAAGCTTTTGATGCAGGAGTTTTTACTTTGTTGTTTTCTTTGATTTCCATGTTTTGATCCTTTTTCCCCAAATAAGATTCTGTGCTCTTATTGTGCTGCTTTTATTTGCTCATCTTGCCAGCCAATTACTTGACTTTCGAGCTCTTTGCCATGGTAGAACACTGCTTCCAGAGTAGGGAGAGCTGTGTACAAAATTTCTCTGGATTTTGCAGTTTTTATCATAGCTTTTGTTACAACTATGAGGAAGGCACCCTCTCTACAGCCACCACAAGCTCTAACACACTAGTGTTTCTTACCTCAGGACAACCACCCAAGACTGTGTGACCCAGATCCAAGCAGGTCAAAGCAAGAGCAATTATCTTCTAAATAGTTTCTTGGTTTCCCTATGATCTACAAGCCAGGAGCTCTGTGGGCAGCCATGCATCAGCAGCTGCAGCCACTGCACCCCTGCCACCTTTGCTTCCCCTGGGGCAGGGGCTGGATCATGCTCTTCTCCAGTTCCAACAGAATTCCCTACTGATCTTTAACTTTCTCTTTGGTGTTTATGTGTTGAGAAGTCTTGAAATTGCCACAGCTGTTGGTGATTCACTCTCCTGAAGTCTGCTCTGGCTGGTCTGGTCCATGAGTCCAGGATGGCACAGCTCATGCGGCACTGTGCTTAGCTCCCAGCTCGGTGCAATATACCCCTCCTGTTTTCCTTCCAGGCTGCATTCAGCAGGAAATTTTTTTCTCTGTGTCACTTTGTGGTTTCTGTAGCTCTAAAATTTGTTTAGAGTCATTTTTTTACAGGCATTTGAGGTGGTTGGAGCAGAAGCTCAAGCAATTTCCTGCTTTTACTCCACCATCTTTGCTCCACCCCCAGAAAACATTTTTAAGCAATATTAAGGAAAATATGAAGATCAAAGCAAGCATGTGTTATGGGAATCTGAAGATCTTCCCTGACCCTAGGCGCTTTGCTAAAGTGGCTACGAAACTCTGAGGACCCTTGGATATTTGAAAGTATACTCTGTTCCCTAATAGGCTGAATGTGATCACGTGGAGCCTGTGGCGCCAGGCTTGTTTTCCAGGAATGCCCATGCCTTGTAGCT